>CM070017.1:1767470-1822470 GCA_036247105.1 Cirrhinus mrigala | reverse complement strand
TTTTTCCTATATTTTTAAATCAAATAAATGCAGCCTTGATGAGCATGAGAGACTACTTTAAAGACTATTACAAGTCTTACTGACCCCAAACTTTTGAACGGTAGTGTATATATATATATATATATATATATATATATATATATATATATATATATATATATATAAAATTTAATTTAATTAAAAAAATATTTGAAATAAATATATTTTAAATAATTTACTTGAATTTACTTTAATTAAAAGTCCAAAAATATATATAAAAAAGTACCAAAAATGTAATTCAATTTAATAAAAATAAATAATTGATAAAAAAAAAACATTTTAATAAATAAAAATAAATATATTTTCATATAATATATATATATATATTATATTATATATATATATTTTTTTTTTATAATATATGCAATTTTTTTTTACCCAAAATGTAATTTAATTTAATAAAAAAATATTTAGCTAATTAAAAACATTTTAATAAATAGGAATAAATATATTTTCTTATAAACATATTTTAAATAACTTACTTCATATAATTTATTTTCAATCTATATATATTAAAACAGTCCAAAAAATATATTTAAAAAAAAATTACCCAAAATGTAATTTAAGGCTGGAAATGTTATTTCCCTGTCTATGTTTTGTAACATATTTTGGCATTTGAAGGTTTAAACTAAATATATTTTCAAGTTGATAAACAGATTGATAATATTTTTAGATTGCTAAACAGTTGATAAAACTGTTTAATCACATATGAAATAACTTAAAACAGCAGCTGAATGTGTGAAAACTGACATTTCCAGCATTATGACTGTTATAAAAGGCTTTTTAGCTGCTTTTTATCATGTGAAAGGTGACGCCTTTGTCCTGTATCCAGTGTTGCCAAGTCCACAGTTTTCCAGCAGAATTGGGATACTTTTAATACTATTGCCGCGGGTTGTTTTTTTTATGTCCACAGGTTGAAGCGACCCCAATAACGTTATATTTAGCCCCAACAATGCTAATTTTACCAGAGGGACCCCACCAAAAAATGTATTATCAATTGGGCAGTTTTTGTTATGAAAACCTGGCAACCCTGCCTGTGTCTGTTAACCTAAAAATCTGAAATAAAACAAAACAAAATTTTTAATACATATAAAAAACATTGAGAATTTTGGCAACTAAACAGTTTCAGTTCTCATTGACTTTCATTGTATACAACCCAAGTCAATGGGTACACACATCAACACTCTTCAAAATATCTTTTTTGTCTTCAGCAGGAAAACAAAGTCACACAGTTTTAGAACGACATGAGTGTGACAATTTAATTAGACTCTTTAAATACCCAAATCTGATTGCCATCCGTTAGATGTCATGCTGGCTCGTGAACCCATGAGGATCACGCTCTTACCCGTCTCTGGCATACCCTGCGCCCGCTGCATCCGCGAGTTCAACACCTCCTTCGCCGATACGAAGAAAATACGATTCGGCGCTTGAGCGCGATCCACAACCTTCAGCTCCTCCACCAGGAAGTTCACGCACCTGTCCGTGTGCTGCTTTCTCACCTTAAAACCAATGAAACAACCGCAAGTTAATGACGTATTTACACATATGTAGTCAACGTATCTGTCAGTACTTACATTTTTACTTAATGTACTGTATTATTATAATTTAAAAAATTAATAAATATGGGGAAAATAAATTTTTTTATCACTTTGTCAAATAAGGACAGGGTAGCACTGATTTTTAATTTTTTTTAAAATTTTCAATTATTTAAAATTTGGTGATGTGTTCTCAATGCTGCCAAAATAAAAGTCCCATGCAACATCAAAATAAAACTTTCACTTCCAACACACTGGTCAACTACAAATACCTTAATTAATAATGGCAATATAATTAATATTGGACGATATTTATTGGATGACCACTAATCCGTAGTGAGCCGAATAAACTCACATCCTCCATGTATTCCGGTTCGGCAGCAGACGCGTCCCAGCGATTGTTTAGGATGAAGATGTTGGGCTTTGACAGGCGTTCGTTGACCTTGTGGAAGAAATGCTTCTCCTTTAAAAAGAAATAAATAACAAAGAGGTTGAGTTCACTAGAGGTCATGTGATGGAAAGACTACACTGAACACAAACACAGCACACGTGTTCACTTTTATCAGCTGCTGAGCAGCAATAAACTAGAGCATTAAATATGTTCGGCACTTGAAGAATGTGCACTTAAACACAGAACTAAAAGAACAACTCATGAGCATCATATCATGTGAGAAATAATGCAAAATATCTAAAACACTGATATTTGGACATATATGAAATATTGACTTATATTTGTGACCCTGGACCACAAAACCAGTAGCACGGGTACATTTGTATATTTGTAGCAATAGTCATAAATACATTGCATGGGTCAAAACTATTGATTTTTCTTTTATGCCAAAAATCATTAGGATATTTGGTAAAAATCATGTTCCACGAAGATATTCTGTAACTTTCCTACCATGAATATATAAAAACTTTATATAAAAAATATAAAAACTATATAAAATATAAATAAAAACTAATTATATATTATATTATATATATAAAAACTAATTTTTGATTAGTAATATGCATTGCTAAGAACTTTATTTGGACACATTTAAAGATGATTTTCTCAATATTTAGATTTTTTTGCACCCTCAGATTCCAGATTTTTAAATAGTTGTATCTCGGCCAAATATTGTCCTATTCTAACAAAGCTTATTTATTCAGCTTTCAGATGATGTGGATCGCAATTTCAAAAAATGGACCCTTATGACTGGTTTTGTGGTCCAGGGTCACATTACATAAAAGGACTAAAAATAAAATCTTTAAAAAATACATATTACTTAAAATTGAACTATATAGACATACAGAAAAAAAAACAAAAAAACAAAAACAAAGTTTAAAATTAAAATGAAAATATTAAAAATATTAAAAACCTGATTTTAATTTCTTTGTATAATATTTCTTTATATATACTTTATATTTTAAAAACAGTGTGCATAAATGGAGGGATTTAACAGACTAAATCTGTAAATAATTTATTAAATAAGTCATAAATAATAGTTTGATATAATGTAAGCATAAATAAACAAATTAATAAATTAAAATTAAATAAATACGCTAATAAATTAAAATTGATTTGTTTTATAATGTCGGCTGCATTTTATTTCAAAGTGTATCTCATTTTATATTTCACATGCATGGTATTTCATGTTCTTTTTTTAAAAAATGTATTAAAAAAATAAATAAATGTAATTTATGCTTACATTTCACTGTACTTTTATTTGCTGCAACATTCCATGATATTATTTTAGATATGAATCATTTAATCTGTTAAATCCCTGCAAATGTACAATATACATAATGCAATAATAAATGTTTCAAGTAATGCACTGTAACATTGTTGTCACATGACCTCACTTAGTTCCTTTCTCAATGTCAAACAGTGTTTCCAACCACTTTAAATTTATTTCCGAGTAAAACAGGATATATAACAGGATGCAAGTTATAAAAAAATAAATAAATGTAGAGCAGATGTCATCGTAAAGTCATAAAAAGTGGGTGTTAAATATCAGCATTTTCCCAGGTGGTAGGGGAGCACGTACTGAAAAATTAATCAGTACTGTATGCTGCACATTTTGGAAAATGCACTGGGTATTCCAAGTATATGAAAACCCCATGCGACTTTTTGCCATTCCACACATCTGATTCTTTTCCCTTCCCATTATAAGACAACAAATACAAAAAAGCTAATTTGGTTTTTCCATTTGCTGTTAGATCATTTATAATGGGGTGTTTATCTGCCCTTCAGGAAAATCCCCCAAGAGAGGCCCAGAAGCATCCTGGGACAGCAGGCATGTGGGTATGAGCAGAGTTCATTCTAAACGCGGCGCTGCATTCTTCTGAACGGCACGCAACCAAACTCTGAGCGACCCCTCCTGCGCCGCATACTTTCCCATATTAGCACACTACAAACACTTCACAGCATGTGACGGCGCTCGCCGCTCCAGACCAGTCTGATTAATGTTTGACTGTTCGTAAAACAACGCTGACGCTCTCAATGTTCACTTCTCTTGCTTTACGCACGGCATGCTAACAACTCACCGTGTTCATGAGTGTAGATTCAGAGTTCGCCACCAACACAAACACATCTGCGTCCAGACAGAACTTGTCGATCCAGCTGTCCAGCTGTGTGGTGACGTCAGTTCCAGGACTGAAAGAAAACATCAGAAAAATTCATACTTTTATTTAGGATGCATTAAATTGATCAAAAGTGACAGTAAAGACATGTTATAGTTGACTTCTATAAAATAAACACTGTTCTTTTGAACTTTCTATTCATCTGTGAATCCTAAAAAATAAACTTTATCTCAGTTTTCACAAAAATATTGTCCAGAACAACACTGGTAATAATCAGAAATGTTTCTTGAGCAGCAAATCAGCATATTAGAATTAGATTTCTGAAGGATCATGTGACACTGATGATGCTGAAAATTCAGCTTTGCATCACAGAAATAAATTACATTTTAATAGATATTCACATAGAAAACTGTTATTTTAAAGTATAATAATATTTCACATTTTTAATGTATTTTTGATCAAATAAATGCAGCCGTGGTGAGCAGAAGAGACTTAAAAAACATTAAAAAAAAATCTTTGAACATTAGTGTACTTCTACCAAAATAATGTTAGTTACCTAATTATACTCAATTATATTCAGGATGTGCCGCTGTTGACATTTTGATAACACTAGGATTATAATTATGGGTGGATCTTCAGATTAATTTACTGCATGTTAAACAAACAAACTTGACTTTTCGTGAGATTTAAGCATACCTGTCTACCAGAACCAGGTCGTCTCTAAGCAAAGCACACTTTGTTTTGGGCCAAAACACTTTGACCAGACAGCCGGCATCCAGACTCTCGTCCATATGTAGTGCGTGAGCCAACTGATTTACCGTCTGCAGAAAAAAAAATAGTTTTATGACTAAAGACACTATTATTTTTGCAATTGTAACAGTTGTGTCTGTGCAAAAATGCGAACCTTTTAAGTTTTAATTTTTCCCAAATTTTGAATTTTCATTTTTTAATGCTTTTTTTTTTTTTTTTTTTTAAATGGCTTAATTACACTTTAATCACCAGAATGTACATCTTATAAATTGATTATATAAAGCTTTCACATATCTTTTTAATTTTTTAAAAAATGTAACAAGAGGGGCATTTGAAATCAAACTTTGAGATACTTTAATAATCAAAAAATATATCTTTTTAATTAATTTCATTATCAACCTTTGCAATTTAATAATTTAATTAAACTTTAACAATAATTAAAACAATAGTTTTATTTATTTCCACACTTTTATATTTTTCCCCAATTCCGTTTTTAGTTTTATTTTTGTCTGGATTCCATGTTAATGTTCATTGCTTAACTAAATTTAAATTACTAATTGATTCCATTAAACTTTTAATTTAATTAGACAGAAACCATTAAAATCTAAATTTGAGAAGTACATTTCCCTGTACAATGGTAATATATTTCTGTCATAATGTTAACTTTTATTTTGACAGGTTGTCATGAAGAATTTCTGTGTTTTAATAAATGCTATTATTTATTACTATTATTATTATTATTATTATTATTATTATTATTACTTTGAGAAGTACATTCAACTGTTCAACAGTAATGTTGTGATTATTTATTCACGTTAAACCAAACCTTTATTTTGGCAGGTTGCAGTGAACATATTGCAGTTCATAAAACATTTACATAATTTTAATGTTTTTTTTTTTCATTTTCAAACTTTTATTTATTTTTCCCGAATTCTACTCATTTTTTTTTTTTTGTATTTTGTCTTAATGTCTTAACTACGTTTTAATCATTAAAAGTATATCTTGTGATTTCATTATCAACTTTAGCAATTGAATAATTTATTTAAACTTTAACAGTGAGAGAGCTCTTCGAAATCATACTTTCATAAGTTTTATTTAATTATTTATTTATTTATTATTGTTATTATTACTTTGAGACATACATTCTACTGTGCAACAGTAATGTATTTCTGTCATAATTTATTCAAGTTAAACCAAACCTTTATTTTGGCAGGTTGCCGAATTCTGTGCTATACAGTGAATTCCATTTTTATGACTGGATTCTGCATTTTCCTGGAAATCATACAGCTCTAATTGAGTAAATTTAGACCACACCTTAATGCTTTTCTCCTCCTCTGACCCTTCGGTCTTGAGAAAGGCCTTGTCTTCATCCGTGCCCTCCACGCTCAGGAAGCAGTTGGTGGTGTGGCCGATGCCGCTGGGCAGCACACGGTCGCGCAGCATGGCGTTGACAACCGTGCTCTTGCCATTGCTTGTTCTGTAATAAAAATAAAAAGAGTAATTTTATAACATTTACTGAAGTGAAACACTTATTTGACGCAACTCGTGGTCAAACACAAAACCCACCTGCCGAAAAAGGCCACTTTCATGTGTCTGCGAGCTAAAACCTCTTTAATGGTGGAGAGTTTGTCTGTGTACGTCTCAATCTGATCCAACTGGCTCTTGTTTGCGATATTCTCCAATGACTCATTATTACAGGTTTCTGATGAGACAGATACAAAATAGTAAACAAAACACATGCAAATACATTACGATAGTTAAACATTCATGTCTAACAAACATTACCAAACAATCCTGCCATATTACACCAGCTTTTGCACATTTCTAATGGAAGTCTATGGAGGATTCTGTGGGATATTTTACCTTTCACAAACTCTGAGCCCTCCTGAACGTAAACTAACAGCTGCTCAAAAACCTCGCCGATCTTCTTTTTGGCCAGAACAAAACGCTTTAACGGAGAAGGATCTGACTGGTCCATTTCCACTCCTGTATGGAGAATATTTCAGAAACATAGATGAGGGTTATAAGGATATTATTATTAACTAAAACTAAAAACGAAACATTTTAATCACATGAAATAAAAGAATTATCTGAAATAATAATATAAAAAAAAAAAAAAAAAACGTCAGCATTTCTTATTTTTGTTTAGGTTAAGCTGAAGTACTATACATAAATAAATGAATAAACTGAAATAAATAATAATAATAAAATAATAATATTAAAAGTATACAGACATTTAAAAAAAATATATATAAAAATGATAAAAACACACATAAAAATGACTTCAACTTAAACGATAAAAAACCCCCAAAATTATACTAAAACTTAAGTCATAAAATTTATAAATTTCGAATTAAGTGATTTCATAAAACTTTTACATAAGTTTAATCATTTTTTTTTCCCATTTTCAAAGTTTCTTTTTTCCCAAATTCAATCAATTAAAATTTTTCTGTAATTTCGCCTTTAATGTCTTAACTACGTTTAAATCATTAAAAAGTATATCTTTTTTAATTGATTTCATGATCAACTTTTGCAATTTATTAATTTATTTAAACTAACAGTAAGAGAGGTCTTTGAAATCTTAAATTTAGTAATTTATTTATTTACAAACTTTTTTTATTTTTCCCCAATTCCATGTTTTCAAATTAATATTAGTTGCCCAGTCAGAATTTCTTATTTTTGTTTAGGTTAAGCTGAAGTACTATAAATAAATAAACTGAAATAAATAATAATAATAATAATAATAATAATAATAATAATAATAAAATTATACAGACACATAAAAATTACTAAAACTTAAATGATAAAAAAAAATAACCTTGAAATTACACAAAATCTTAAGTCATAAAAAATATTAAATTCGATATATTAATGACTACTAAAATTCATTACTAAAGGAGACAAGTTCAGGAGACATTATTATGAATTATCATTATTATATTTATAAAATATATTTACTCACTCTTATCTTCAAGACCTTCACATCAGAACCGAAAACTGCAAATAAAACATTTTCTCTAAGTTAAAAAATCTGGAAACTATCTTTATTAGCATAAAAAAACAAGCATCACAGGTGCAATTTTACTACCAGTGTATTATTCAAAGTACTTTGGACTACCATGTATGTAATGGTATATAAAAATAGGGTAAACATTGACTGTTTTTCTTTTCATGTCGCCACACAGCAAATGTTACAAAACTCTCGGTCACATAAGAATACAAAAGTGAAAGTAACTCATGATGATTATTCATGCGGAATTACACTAAAAAACCCTTTAACAGCCACCAAAATCTGGCGATTTACAGAGTAAGATTAAATGTAAACACGACGTTTATATAATCTTATCAAATACACGAGTATGAAGCAGTAGAGGAGATTAGAAAGTAGCAAGATATATTTAAAACTACATTTTATAAGCTATACCCGGTTAAAACGAATATTTATTTACGATAACCCCATTAAGACATGATTAATTTGCTCTCTGGTCATTCAGAAGCTACAAATGTGGTCACCTCACGTTAGCAGTAACGTTAGTTGAACTGTCAAATGTTTGTAGAGGTGACATGAGCTTTTAGCTTTAGCACACGAGACACATTATATCTAATCATAAATGTCTGATTTCAGTCATTGGCTTTCGTTATTTATATCGATATCATTGCATAATCGCTCTAAATGTTGTACAACACTTGAATCACAGATCTTACCCAATCACATGAATGTTAAATCCTCTCCTGTCATGACAAACAGACACACCGCCGCTACACTCACCGCCGACACTCACAGATTTTAAAATAAAAGTCCCAGAAGTACATGCTAATTTCAAAGTAAATGTCACGGGACAGCCGAAAACTTATAAACCTGATTTTTTTTCCTGTCAAACATAAACGTTATTTAAAATTCTCGCGCTGCTCAGTCGCACTCCATTACACAGCGATCTGTTTTTTTAGGATGACAAAAAGTTTAAAAGTGTCATTTTTAGGCTGATCTGCCTCAGCAGTCTAACAGCGCTAGTCAATGTAAAAATGATTGAGGAGGGCTGCGTCCGAAGGCTCTAAAATGCTGCCTTCGGAGGCAGCATTCCAAGGCAGGAAGGGATCAAGGCACGTCCGAATTCTAATTTTGCTTCACTTCCTGTCTCCGGAGGTACCTTCTTCTGATTGAATTTTAAAGGCAGCATAGATGTATCCTTCGCTGCCTTCGATTTCCCACAATCCTGTGCGCATGCGTCATATAGGCTATATAAATAAAGATGTTCTGGTGAAATTAGACTTGTTACTTTATATAATAGATGAGATCTTGACCATGATATACTTTATGAATCATAACAGTGTAAAAAGCATAATAAATAATATTGTTTGTAATAATAGTATTTAATAAAATGTTAAAAGGGTTCAAATGAGTAGTGAATAAGAATAATATTTACAATATACTACCAGTAATAACGAAACAGCCACTTATAACAATGACCTGTTCTGCAGTATTACTTGCATAAGTGCTTTTATTTTTTTAAGCAAAAAGTAGCTGCCATTCTCAGTCGTCTTCTGCGACTTCGGTGGGTAATGACATTGAGGTCTTTATGTATTATTAAAGCATTTATATATAACTGTATAAGATCGTTTTTCTACAAAATCTACAACTTAACCGTTAGGTAACCTAGCAACGGCGTCACGTTCTGCTGCCTCTGAAGTCTGTCCGAAACTTTTTGGAGTGTTGCCTTTGCAGTCTTCAAAGTCACTGCCTGATAAGGCAGCGAGGCAGCAAGTCAGCTGACTAGGCTTTCGGACACAGCCATTGTCAATCAAATCAAAGTAGGCGGGGATTACTGTTCCCAGAAGCAGAGCGTGAAGCGAAAACGTCAGTTTTAAGGGTGAAAGACTGTGAGGTAAGATGTAAATATTAATATTTGACAGCAGTTTTACACTAGAAATGTTACACGACTGGACAGTACTATCCAGCGATGCAAACTACTCCAATTTTTTTCTCAAACATGACCATTCAGAATTCCAAATATGCTCTCCTTTACGTGATTCAAGTAACTGAATATGACATGAAGCGTTTTGAGTTCAAAATTATTATTTAAATACTAGAATTAGACCTAGCATCTCCTGTTCCGTTCCATTTCTTTATACTTTATGAAAAAAGGTCCCCTCCAATATAAAATATCAAAAATACAACACTTAAGGTAGTAACCTGAACATAATTTAGTAAAAGTCTTTGAGATGTTTAACTTGTACAGGTATTTATTAATTTAATGATTACAAAGGTACAGGGATACAAATGTACTGCATATTATTACACATTAATGGTCTTGGGCTAAATCATAACATAGCTAAATCATGAAGTTACATAAATTATGATAAAAATTATAATGTAGAAGTAATATAATTTGTATATATTATACAACAGTATCAACTATTAAGTAGAAATGCACAAACATTCATAATATAACATATTTAAAGGAACACTCCACTTTTTTTTTTTTTTTTTTTTTAAAAGGCCCATTGTCCAACTCCTCTAGAGTTAAACAGTTGAGTTTTACCGTTTTCGAATCCATTCAACCGATCACCGGGTCTGGCGGTAGCACTTTTAACGTAGCTTAGCATAGATCATTGAATCCGATTAGAACGATAGCACCTCGCTCAAAAATAAATGAATTTCTATAATGACAATATTTTTCCTATTTAAAACTCTTGACTCTTCTGTAGTTACATCGTGTATTAAGACTAATGGAAAAAGAAAGTTGCGATTTTATAGGCCAATTGTACACGATGTAACTACAGAAGAGTCAAGTTTTAAATAGGAAAAATATTTAAACTCTTTGGTCATTTTATAGTGAGATGCTAATGGTCTAATCGGATTCAATGATTTATGCTAAGCTATGCTAAAAGTGCTACCGCCAGACCCGGAGATCGGCTGAATGGATTCAAAAACGGTAAAACTCAACTGTTTAACTCTAGGGGAGTTGGACAATGAGCCATTTTCAAAAAAAGTGGAGTGTTCCTTTAACAAACTGCAAAAAGATTGCTATACACCACATATGTTTGACATATATTGAAGTAGAGAGTAGTTTACTCTGCAAACCGGTTTTTACAGGCATACAACATTTTCTCACGTAAGATTGGCTGTATTTAATGACTCCTCTGGATCATCTGCTGGATCGTTTTGTTCTGTTTTGTATCCCGATGTTTCAGATGTGCTGTATTCCTCATATTTTTGAAGCCACCAAGACACTTTTTCATTCACATTTATATGTTCATCTGTATAGGTGTTGCAGACGACAAAATTTTGTCAGGATATAATTTGACATGCACTGTCAAATTCTATAAAAGTTTAACAAATTTGCTTTGGGCAAAGCATTTTATGTAAAGTGAAATAACTCACCATAGTGTGCTTCAGGATTCAGAATGTTTAAGATTCCATCCATTATAATCGCTTCCCATCTGCTTCCTTCTCTCCTTATCTTCTCCATGACTTTCTCATCAGCTTTCACTGAAATAGGAAGATGACAAAATTAACTGAACATTAACAGATTTTCATCTGCTGCTTGCAGCAATAATATGGCTATAGAGAATGTAAAGCTATGTCACGACGCGTTGCAAACTGGGGCAGCACTGCCATCCTAGGAAGATTGCCCTCTAATACTGAGATTAATACCAATCTTTTTTGGCTTTGCCTTGAAATTAAATATTCATAATGTATCTGGTTACCATGAAAACAGTGTCAGACACAGGGTGTTTGCTGCTGCTAAAGTGTTTGTTCAACAAGATCCATTTCTTTGTTGGGAACATTTAAATGTAACTAAAGTTGTTCAGCTGTCATTGTAAATATTCACTTCCCCTTAGCCATGTAGGGGAATCGGAGTTCAAAATCAAATCCCTACAAGTTTGTGAGCATTTTCTGCTTCCCTTAGTGTTTTACACAAATGAAAGGTACGTATAAACATGCATTGTCCTCATGATGTGAGTTACTTTGGCAATTCTTGATGCAGCAAGAATGACATTTTTTCTCAATCCAAACACTTCTTCAAACTCACTTTGAAGAAAAGCGGAAAGGCAGTGCAAACCTCTTAATATGGCGTCTATACAAAACAGTTACCCAGAACACAACACGGTGTGACGTCAGCTTCACATTCTCTATTAAACTTGGATAGAATTGCCAATTTACATTCTATGGGAAATTCCATGCTCTTATGACTTTTGGCTTCTATACATCCAGGGACATCCATCTGTAATTCTTGTAGCTTCCTTTTAATCGCTTTACACCTGTCATTCAACTCCTGGTCCATTAATGTCAGTAACTGGTCAGTGTTCAGACTTAATTCCTCATCTTGCTGTGTGTCGGTCTCATTATCGTTCACATCTGCAGCACATCCAGTGTTGAGGCAGAACAAACTGTTTTCTGCCACCATCTCATCAATCTTCTGGAGCAGCTCTAAGACTTGAGCTTGATTCTTGTCTGTGTTGTCAAAGACGTGATATCTGTTCCTGCATTTCTCAGTCAGCCACTGAAGAGCTTCACCTTCAGCCTCAATGTGCTGCTCGATTGAGATGTCTTTGAATCTGTCGCCCCACGTGAACAAAACTATGGTGTGTCTCCACACATTTTCGCCAAGACTGGCCATGTACTGTTTAATGATTCGTTTCTGTCCATTCGTGAATGAAGTATCAATAGGAATCACGAGGATCATGGCGTGAGGGTATTGCATTTGTTGTGATTGTCCAATGCCCTCCAGGATTGAAGCCTGCACATACTTTGGGTTGAATTTAGGCGGAAAATACTTCCACCAGCCTGGGGTGTCCAGCACAATCACTGATCTGCCGTTTACAACACCAGAATATTTTGTGCATTTTTTTGTTCCTCCCGTTTCAATTTTTTCATTATAACAGATGGTGTTTACAGTTGATGTCTTCCCAGACAGGACCCATCCAAGCAGAACAATTCTCACTTCCGAAAGTGTTGCCACAGCTTCTTGAAGAAAGCATAAAAATGTTAGAATTTTATTTTAAATGTGCACGCTTGGACACATCAACTCATTCTTTATTCTGGCTATTTTCCACGTTAGAATAATAATAGTAAAATTATCTTAAATAACACAAATGGAAGTCTAGAAATGATATGAATGACCAAAACATGCAACACAAATGAAAACACACATTTGTGACCCTGGACCACAAAACCAGTCTTAAGTATCTCGGGTATATTTGTAGCAATAGCCAAAAATACATAGTATGGGTCAAAATTATAGATTTTTCTTTTATGCCAAAAATCATTAGGATATTAAGTGAAGATCATGTTCCATGAAGATATTTTGTAAAATATTGACTATATAAGGGTGCCTCCATTTCCATATATGCACTGTAAAAAAACAACTAAAAAAAGTTGTTTCAGCGGCACAAACACTTTTTTTTAAGTTGAAACAACTTTTTAAAGTTGTTTTTTTACAGTGCATATATGGAAATGGAGGTTATGTTTTTACATATTTTTGCAATATTTATAAAGTAGACATCATATTCGCAAATTTACTCAGTATGTAGTATTTTAACCCTTTGTCATAAACACATGGCGCGAGAAACCTGGACATGCATTATACTCGCATCATTTTCCTTTATATTCAAACTTAATGAAGGTTTTTACCAATTTTTCATGATTTTACATGTGCATTGATCACTATTTCAAAATAAAGGTCAGAACTTGTTGCAAGTTAATAAATTACAGTTATGTATTGAAAACACACCAAATATGGAAATTCAAATGAGATACAGTTCGTCAAGATTCCTTAAGGTCTAGAGCAGTGGTTCTTAATCCTGTATTGTATGTCTTCCTTATTTGATACACTCAGTTCAGTTCATGGAGCTCTCTCCTAATGAGCTAATGATCTGAATCAGGTGTGTTAAATAAGGGGAAGACATGCAAAATGTGCGGAACACATATATATTTTTGGGCTTTTAATGAACAGGACAGTAGAGAGATGACAGCAAAGTACTGGGCAGAGAGAGGGGAACAGGATCGGCAAAGGACCTCGAGACGGGATTCTGTAGCTGTGCTATATGTCGTCCCACTAACCACAAGGCTGTTGGTGCAGACACTAAGATATCTTAAATATTTAAAAAAACTAGACATTCGAATGTTGCAGGAACATTAAGAAGTAACATTTTCATAACTTAAACATTCTTGAAAACGATTTTTTTTTTCTAGATTCCAGCTCTGATTCCAAAATGTTCATGAGAAACATACATTCAGTCAAATGTGTCCAAACGCTGTCTGTGCTTTACTTACTTATTTCTTTCAGCTGTTTTCTTTTGCCCTGAACCATTTCTTGTCTCTCTTTTGCTCTTCTTTCATTTTCATCTCTCTTTCTCTGAACGTCAAGTAGCGCGTCATCTTGAGTTTCAAAATGCTTGCCACTGTTTGCTGCCACAACATCATTAATCTTGACAAGCAGTTCTTGAACACCAGCACGTTTATTTTCAGTCTCAAAGGTATGGTATCTGTCTCCACATCTCTGTATGATCAGCTGAAGATCTTGATTCAGAATGTGTTGCTCGACGGATTTGTCCTTCAGTGAATCACATCCTGTTATTATCACAATGGTGTGTCTCCAGATTTTCTCACCAAAGAGACTGAGGTGCTTCTCAATGCTGAGTCTGTTTTCTTCAGTGAAAGACAAACTGGGATTAATGACCAGCAGAAAGACATGAGGTCCTGGTTCACACAGAAAAACACTGCAAACCAGCTCCTGTTTGACAACCTCTGGTGAATCTTGCAAACCAAAAATCTCCCACCAGCATGGTGTGTTGATCAGTGATATCTTTCTTCCGTTCACTTCACCGTCTCTCTTCACAGACTTCACAAAATATTCGTCAGACTCAACTTCAACACCTAAAATGTTGTTTATCACCGAGGCTTTGTCAGATTTCTGCCATCCGAGAACAACGGCTCTTATTGCTATCAGAAAAAAAAAAAAACATAAGGATATTAAAGTGACATTTTAAATAATAAAGAAAATAAATAGTATCCAAACCCTCAATAGTGATTCAGACTCAAATCAAAAAGTTTTATTTCTTTTTTATTAGTAGTAAATTAACGTCTTGGTTTTTGAGTGTGACTCAAAAAAGTTGTAATACAAGTTACATACATTTACATACTAACTGCAGCACAAAAGTATTTTAAAAACCATCTGTCTATCATTATGTGATCTGAAGTCCAATTAAATCAGATATTTAGAAATGCACCTAAAATGTCAGACCATAGCTTTTCTATACTCATCTTCAATGTATGTAAACTTTACCTTGTTCCATTGTTCTTGCACGCGTCCTGTTTTGTTATCCAAAACAACATGTAAAATAAAACTGTAAGGAAAGAAAATCAAACTATTAATCATGCAAGTAAAATCCACAAACTAGAAAACTAAAATAATATCACATAAAATTAAATAAAAGTACTAATCTACCCAAACAACACCCAGGATGAATACAGCTTCACTTCAGCTTGACATTGAAGTGCTCAGAAACAAGTTTGCGTCTTAAACCCATATCTATAACCAGAATATCAGGTTTGTCTTGTCTTGTGGCTAAGATAAACCTGCTGTTTTCAGGAGAAAATAACTTGACATGAACTTGACGTCATACAGTTCCCCGAATGAATCTCAGAAACAAGACACATGTAAGTATCAACATGACTGGCAAAATGTGAAAAAAATTTTGTGGAAAGTCACTTATATTCTTAAATCACTTTAAATCACAGAAAACACTAGAAAAAACAACTAAATAGTACAAACTGGAGACATCAAATACAATCAAATGCAAACAGTTCAAACCTATTAGACTTTAGTACACTTGAGCTTGAATTTCTAATGCTCAGAAATGAAAAAAAATATTAATTAATAAGTATATTATAAATAATAAAATAATTACATGTAAAATATATTTAATAAAAAAATATAATAAATAATAAAATAATGATAATAATAAAATATATAAAAATGATAAATAATTAGTCATGTGACTGGTTATTTGAGGGGAAGATAATCCTGACAACCAGAAATGATTGCAAATAAATCTCAGAAATTAACATCACACAGAATATATCAGTATGACAATATATATTTTCCCTTAAGTAATAAAGATAAATGTTCCCTGAACATGTATAATAAAGCTGAATCCCTTAGTTTCCTCAGCAGCACTCTGAGCCTTTCCTTTGATTTTACTGATAGCTAAATTACTTTTAGTTAACTGTTAAATCAGTTAACGTGGATTAAAAAATGTTACTTTTATTTAAGCCTTCTCAAGCTATGATTTCAAATACCTGTTTACAGGCTATTTTATGTTAACAAGAGACTACTGTTGCTTCGGATCATTTACAGTCACACTGTTATCACAACACAGAATCACATTTCACCTCGACTTTTTCATGTTACAGGTTATGAATGCTGCTAAACCGCATTTCAACAAACAGCGTACGTGAAAATATACTTTTGGTTCTGACCTTAATGACTTTTACACTAACTTAAGTGTATCCATAATTGTATCTTCTGTATCTTCTTTTTATTTTTTTGTTTTTAGCATGCAGGTCTTTTTCTACTTTATTTTCTCCTTTCAATTGATTTTAAGTTTGAAGAAGTTTAGATGATTGAGTTTGTGATTATTACATAAAACAAATAATGACAGGAAAAAGAAATATACACAACAACACCAAAATAACATAAAAATCAATAAACATATTAAAACAAAATACAACATAATACATTATTTACCAGGACATGAACAAACATTTTTCCCTCTCCCACTTCTTTTGCTGTTTAGAATGTTCAACCCACTAATTAATTAATTGACATGTGTTGGGCTAATTAGTAATGACAGGTGATAGAGGTTAAAAAAAAAAAACATTTTGTTCTTCTTTGTGAAAAGAGATTGTGTGACTTTGAGTGAGCATGTGTTTGTGGTTTACAAGAAAGGATTATAAGCATTTTTTAAATTCCAGTTAAGGAGGGAGAAACACTTACCCTCCTT
Organism: Cirrhinus mrigala; assembly: GCA_036247105.1. Taxonomy (NCBI): domain Eukaryota; kingdom Metazoa; phylum Chordata; class Actinopteri; order Cypriniformes; family Cyprinidae; genus Cirrhinus; species Cirrhinus mrigala. Next base: position 1,805,569 of record CM070017.1, on the reverse strand, counting down.
GTTACCCAGAAAATAAGTGGGACAGAGATTTGAGACTCTCTAAATGAGTTTTACATTAGAGTCTTTCATTTAGGAGACTGTTGATTGTCAAATCATCCAGTACACACAATAAATGTAACTACCAGAGATAAGATTGTGAAATCAATCTTAAACCCAACCATCAAAAATATCGACAAACTAATTTTAATATTACATTTACACTTACTTATTCAGCACATGCTTTAATCCAAAGGTTCCTGATGATCTTCATAAACAGCACACTCTTTCAGATCTAGATTCAGTGGTTGCAGAGATCAATATATCAAAGAAAATACAAAAGCGATCAGATCAGTGATCAGTGCTACATCCTTAATAACAATGATGAAATGAAATATTTAGACCCTTACTGATGAGTAAATCTAGAGTGTGTGGGTCCATGCACATGCTCAAAAGTGTTTAAAAGAGTTACAATTTATTTTGTAGTATAGATTTTTGCCTTATCTGTGAATATTAAAATTCCCTTGCAATAGCAAAACTCTTCAACAAAGGCTGGAGAGTATTTTGGAGGCCTGTAAATAATGATTAATAGAATGCATGGAGCACCTTTCAGCACAATACCTAGATATTCAGAAGATAAGTACTGACCAAATGACACTTGCTTGCATTGATAGACAAAGTTAGGAGGGGCCGTTTCATTGACCGTTGCACTGCAAAAATCTTCTAGGCACGTTTCATTTAGAAACATAAAATCCAGCTTGCTGTGGACATTAAGTCATTGATAAATTATTATTATTATTTTTAAGTGAGTAAATGTTTAAAAATGGTAACATGAAAGCATTACTTTTTGTCCCCAAAGCAATCTTAGTTTTGCATAACAGGCCACAGATTAGATGGGTTTGCTGTAGGGCTTGAAAACGAGTTAGACCTTCTGTTTTATCACGTGATAAAACAGAAACAGAGAACGCTACAGGTAGTAGTAATAGTAATAATACTAATAATAACGTTTATTAAGACATAAAATCTCTCTGTCTCCCTTTTGTTTATGTTTGGAATGTTCATCAACCCATTAATTAATTGACTGAATTGTGACTGGTATTGTGCATTAACTGAGGGATAATCAAAGGTTTTTAAATGCAGGACGTGGAGGCTAAGAACGCCCGACGCGAATTGTTTTCCTCTGCTAAGTGCATTTAAAATCCTTCAGTGCACAGCAAACCATTGATTATCCCGCTTATACTATGGTCATTTGCCAAGTTATAGACAAGTTAAAGTAGTATTGCTCTTTGCAGCGCAATATTTGACCGAATGGGTAAAAAAGACGTTTATTTTCGTCAGTTTTGACACGCAACTCTAGCAATTTGCCCGCTTCAGATCAGACACAGAGATGAAATAGTGCGGTAAGATCACATTGATTTGAATGAATTATAGCATTTATTTTAGTAAATTATCGATCGACCGAGAGAGAGAGAGAAAGAGAGAGAGATGGCAGTTGTGTGTGTGCGTACCTGCCTGCTGTGCGTCTGCGCGTCTCTCTCTACAAACAACTTATTTATTAAAAAACAGCGGTTTTACCACCTCGTTGCTGAGCAATATAATGTAGCGATGTAGTATCTAAGCTATTTTATTAATAGGAATCGCGGGGAAGCTTATGTGACAATCATCTGACAAGAAGTTTATCCCAGATAGCAACATAATGTCGGCCCAGATCCGGCCCACATCTGGCAGATGTGGCATGATGATCTGGCCCACATGCAGCGTGGAATGATGGCACTTGGGTGGACCGCTCCTGTTTGCCAGATCTGGGCCAAAAGCAGGCCATAGCAATGCCACATGTCAGCCAAGAGCCACAACCTTAGATGAAATCAGCAGAAGATAAAAGACATTCAATCTCTGAAGCTCTCAGAGGAGGAGGTTTAAACAACTCCACAAACAGCATTACCAGCTTCACGCATTTCTGACCAGATTGACTTTATTTCTTTATTGAGAATTAGCACTAACATTAAATGTTCCACTTGAAGTCACCATGATAGTGATTAGCGTTTCCATTAATTAATTGGGCTCTTAACACTTACTTTTAAGCATGTTTTATTTGGCTGTTGTGAAAGTGTGATTAAATATTATCACATAACTGCCTGATTCACTGAAAACATTTGAATGTAGTTGTTGTGTAGTTCAATGCTCTCACATTGTAAAGCCTGCATTTTTAATTACATGAGTTGCAAAATTAGTTTTGAAGTAATTAGTATTGAAAATTTTGTTTAAACAAAGGACAAAATTTTGCCTAAGGCTGACACACACACAGATATCAGCCATCAGCATATGAATCTCAACAATGGTGACAAAACAATCAGATAATCGGATCAATTCTGGACATCACAAAAGGCTGCATAATTTATTCATGCTGTGATGCATGCTGGGAGTTTTGTACTGTGGTTCCCAGCATGCATTGCAACTTTGCACTTTCTATTGTCACCACTGTTGAGGTTCACGTGTTGATTTATGATGGCTTCCCGGATTTTTTTTTTTTTAAACTGGTTTTGCAAGACTACAGACAGTTTCGTACTACAAATGAATTATTTCCGCAACATAATTGGAAAAGCCAAATGACAGTGAATCAGGCTAATTCATTCATACAACTTTCAATAGTTTTGTCAACACCTGATTTCATCTTGTTTTTATCTGTTACTGCTGAAGTGTTTTTACAAACACACCATCATAGCAACATACAAATACACACTTATATTAAAAAAAAAAGTGTTACAAGCCCAATTAATGGAAACACTAACCACTATTATGGTAGAGTAGATTTAAGCCTGTTAATTTGCAAAAAATAACTTCTGTAAAGTCAATCTGGTCAGAAATGCGTGAAGCTGGTGATGCTGTTTGTGGAGTTGTTTAAACCTCCTCCTCTGAGATCTTCAGAGATTGAATGTCTTTTATCTTCTGCTGATTTCATCTAAGGTTGTGGCTCTTGGCTGACATGTGGCATTGCTATGGCCTGCTTTTGGCCCAGATCTGGCAAACAGGAGCGGTCCACCCAAGTGCCATCATTCCACGCTGCATGTGGGCCAGATCATCATGCCACATCTGCCAGATGTGGGCCGGATCTGGGCCGACATTATGTTGCTATCTGGGATGTGTGTACGCAGTGCAATGTGATCTCTCTCTCTCTCTCTCTCTCTCTCTTTCAGTTTCAATTCATATTGCTTTTTTGGCATGACATACTTATACATATTGCCAAAGCATTGTACACAGCAAAATAAAAAAAAAATTAAAAATAAAAGAAATACATATAACATACATCCATAAATAACATACATATAAAATACATCCATATATATATTTATATAAACATTAATGGTTCTACTAATACAGATGTGTTCATTCTTTACTTCTTTTTTATAAATATGATGTGCTACCAAAGAGGAAGTATTTCCTTCACCAAGTAATATTATTAATGTGTCATTTTCATGGAGTGACTGAAGCTCAGGAATAATTTGCTGTATTTGACTGTAGAGTGAGTCTCTTAAGGATGTGTATTTGTCACAGTGGAGGAGGAAGTGCTCCTGATCTACATTCATTACAGATTCGCTCTTCTTTAGGTAACCACGTCTTTTTATGTCGTCCTCTTTCTATGGCCAGCTGGTGGTCACTCAGTCTGTATTTCGTCAGTAAATGTCTGTGTGTTATATTCCTGACTGAGACCAGATAGTCAGCCAGACCGTACTCTCTGTTGAGTTTGGTCTTTAGTTTGTTCTTTCCAATGTTGTATGTTTCCTTCTCTTCATTCATAATTTCTTTGATTCTTCCATATTTTTCAAATTTAGTGATATTGAGTGCTTTGTTAGTCAGATCTGACACCGTTACACAAAGATGACTTTTTTAGCACTCATTTTTTGAGTTTGTAGTGCTTTAAAATGAAGAGAATCTTCAGAACTAGAGTTTAAGTGGATTCAGAACTTTAAAACTATTTTTTTTAATGATTAGATTTAGGGGGAGACGGCCTAGCTCTGCTCTGCAGGCGTTATTAGGTGTATTTCTGTGGACATGAAGGATACTTCTGCAGAACTCTAAATGCAGAGCTTCTGAAGGGTGTTTGTGAAAATCTTTATGGCTGTAGTTACTCGTTGGGCCCCAGATCTTGCTTCCATACAGGGCAATAGGCAGTATGACACTATCAAAAATCTTTGTCCAAATTCTAATAGGGATGTTTATTTTGAATAACTTTGTTTGTATGGCATGCAGTGCCCTGTGGGCTTTTACAAGTAATGTTTTTATTGCCAAATTGAAATTTCCAGAGGGAGTTGTTGGAAATTTTTCTTAGAGACCAGGAGACGTTTTTGGATATCTTGAAGCAGAAGTTTTTCTTTATTCAGATACTCGCTGCTCTGCACTGCAGTCTTCAAAAAGTCGTCTAACAAAATCTCAGCACAGCAGAGTATATAGGTTTCAAGGGGGAGGAGTACATAGAGGTGGAATCAATCTAAACAAAGTATGCAAATGTGGTACAGGAAATCAGCCCAGTAAAAGGTTTTTCCCAGCCTTGATCTATTTAGCATACAAGTGTCATTCAAATGCAAAGGTGCTAAAACAAAAGGCACAATTGTACCTTGAGCTTAGAATTCACACTTAACTTGGGAAAACCTGCCAGATGTTCAGCTGGACTGCCTGCTCTTAGAATGTCACAATATACTTTTTTAGTTCATGTTGTTATACTGGAACCTAGCATAGGATCAGCATATTTTGAACAGATTCTTAAATTTGTAATCCTTCAGAGTTAAAACTAGACCAAGATAGTTGTATTGTAAAGCGCGTTGAAGTTTGGTGTTGTTTAAAGTAAATATATGTTTGTGTTCTAGATTTCTGTTTTTTTTCTGAAATATCATAATCTTAGTTTTTTGGATGTTAACTTCTAAAGTCCAGTCATGGCAGTATTACGTTAGAATGTCAAGGTTGTTCTGGAGACCTTCTGGTGTTTTCACATATAAAAGGTATATTTGTGTATAAAGTTGGGTTTCATAGCGTTATGATTTTCTGGTCCAGCCCACTCCCGCTGACATTTTTTCCTATCCCGTCCCAATCCCGTGATTATTAGTGATTTTGTTTCCCATCCCGCGGGATTCCCGAAAAAATGTCAGCCTCTAGTTCAGAGTGGAATAAAAAAAGAAAAGTAGTAGAAAATCTGAACAAATACACTGTAAAAAACAATTTGTTGAGTCAACTTAAAATAATTTGTTACCTGGCTGCCTTAAAAATGTAAGTTTAGACAACTCAAAAAAGTTTAGTCAATTTGAAATGTTAAGTTGTACTAAGTGACAACTTAGATATTTGAGTTGATTCAACTTAAAATTTTAAGGCAACTTTTAAGTTTAACAAACCAAATGTTTTGTTAAGTCAACTCAAATATCTAAGTTGTCACTTAGTACAACTTAAAATTTCAAGTTGACTGAACTTATTTGAGTTGACAACTTAAAATTCACTTAACTTAAAATTGTGGTTTTTGTTGTTGTTGTTTTTTTTACAGTGTAGCAGCTGGTCTATGCAGCATATTTATACAATTATAGCACATCAAAAATCACACATACACTACATAAAATATGCCTTGCATTGAGTAATCATTGTGACTTGATTAGTGATTCCGGAGCTTGGATTTTAACAATAGTATGCAGAAGATAATAGTAGCAGTTCTCTAGCCATCTTTCAACAGCATCTTTTGACTGCCGCATCTTTTCAGCCTGAGAGAGCTCTGAAAATGACAATGGAAATAAATAGATAAATGATATCAATGATGAGGAACACAAAAAACGTGCATTTGATATGCCTTCCATGCCAAATATCTTTCTGTAGAATACAAACACTTGATATTCTGCGTAAAACAGGATCATAATTGTGCAGAACAACTCACCAAATGATGATTTAATGTCCAGCAAACTTTCCTGAACACCATCTATGATTGTACTTTCCCATCTGCTGAACTCTCTTTCCAGAAGTGTCCTAACTGGCTCAGGAACTGAAAGAGATTTAAACGTCATCAACAGTGTTGGGAAAAGTTACTTTTAAAAGTAATGCATTACACTTTTCCGTTACTCCCTAAAAAAGTAACTAATTACGTTATTTATTTGCTTTTTATGGAATAATGCGTTACGTTACTTTTGCGTTACTTTTTAAATCTGGCCAGGGCTTGCTTGTTGTCACGGGCGTCGTGTGCGGGGAATGAGGAGTAGGAACGAGGAGCTCGGAACATAGAGTTTATTAATATAATCCACAAGGAACACGAACGGCAGGGAAACAAACGCAAACACAACGTATAAGACTTTAAGAACCGACAATCAGACGTGGAACACAACCAAACATATATACACAGACTAATCAAGGGGGAGACAGGTGTGGACGATTAGACAGTGACGTAATGATTAGAAACGGAAACGGAAGACCAAATAAGGGCATACACGGGGAAAAACACACAAAAACAGTCCAAAGGGTCTGACACTTGTTTGTTTTTAATATAAAAAGTTCTATTTTTGTCAAATGCAAAAGCCCTTTTACACCAAAAGCCTCAGGCTGAAGGAAAAGTAATTCATGTCTGTACAGCAGAACACAGAAGAAGAAAGTTCAACATTCTTTAGCAACAAAAAAAAATTAGTTAACCACCATGGTTGAATTGGATCATTGAAGGTCAGAGGCAAAGACACTGGTTAATAAAATGGAATTAAATACAAAAAAGGATATTTGTGTTATTTAACATTTAATTATTGCAGGTTTGCGTCATATTCTAAATTGAATTTTACTGTTTTTATTCATTTTGAGGAATATTGAATCTGCTTTTTTATAAGATGAATTAATAAATGTTCACATTTCACATCTTACTCCCGATATCTCTCAACATGGGGACAGGAGAGCTTTCAATCAATAAATGTGCAATACCCAAAAATGTATTGTATGGGTCAAAATGATCGATTTTTCTTTTATGCCAAAAATCATTAGGATATTAAGTAAAGATCATGTTCCATGAACATATTTTGTACATTTCCTACTGTAAATATATCAAAACTTAATTTTTGATTAGTAATATGCATTGCTAAGAACTTCATTTGGACAACTTTTAAGGTGATTTCCTCAATATTTTGATTTTTTTGCACCCTCAGATTTTCAAATCATTGTATCTCAGCCAAATATTGTCCTATTCTAACAAACCATACATCAGTGGAAAGCTTATTTATTTCAGATGATGTATAAATCTCGATTTCAAAAAATTGACCCTTATGACTGTTTTTGTGGTCCAAGGTAAAGATTTGTAAAAGTAACTCAGATATTTTCTTGTAAATTAAAAAGTAATGTGTTACTTTACTAGTTACTTGAAAAAAGTAATCCAATTACGTAACTTACATTACTTGTAATGCGTTACCCCCAACTCTGATCCCAACACAAATGTGCTAATTCATTCTGGTCCTATTTTTCAGCTTTGACTGCGTCTCAAAAAGTATGAAAGATATTATGACAAAATTTTGCGCAAAACAAACAATGCATGCATAAGCAAACCCACTTACTGTTGTCCTGTGGAGTGGCCACTTCATTTTGGGAATCAGGAGGTTCATTCTGAGCTACTAATGAAACAATGTTGAAAATGTGAATCGCAGTAAAATCTACAGAAATTATACTTGATGACAGAAAGCTGAGTGAAAACTCACATTCAGGCGGAAACTCCATGCTTGCCCATTTTTTAAGATTTATTCTTTCTTTCATTATATCCGTGCATAGGTTTTCCATCTTTTTTGTTATTTCCACAGCTTTTCTCTTAAACCCCTCATCTAGAAAGTGACAGACATCCTTCAGTCTGATCTCCACATTCAGATCCTCCTGTTTGTCAGTTTTCTGACAGGTTTTTTATCATTGTTTTTCCATGTATTGAGACGAAACAAACTATTTTCTGCAGCCATCTCATCAATCTTCTGGAGCAGCTCTAAGACTTGAGCTTGATTCTTATTTGTGTTGTCAAAGACGTGATATCTGTTCCTGCATTTCTCAATCATCCACCAAAGAGCTTCACCTTCAGCCTCAATGTGCTGCTCGATTGAGATGTTTTGAAACTTGTCGCCCCACGTGAACAAAACTATGGTGTGTCTCCAGACGTCGTCTCCTAGTATAGACATATTTTGCTCAATGATTCTCCTTTGTTCTTCCTGAAATGATGTATCTGCTGGAATCACGAGCAGAATGGCATTAGGGAACTTCTTGCAATCTGAAACGCTTTCTAGAATCGCAGATCTAATGAAATCTGGGTTGAGTTCAGACGCAAAGTACTTCCACCAGCCTGGAGTGTCCAAAACAGTCATCTTCCTTCCATCTACATCTCCAAACCCTCTTGTACCCTTTCCGATTTTTCCTCCTATGGCAAATTCATCTCGGTTCAAGATGGTGTTTCCAGCTGAACTCTTTCCACTAAGAACCCATCCCAGCAAAACCACTCTGATCTCCTCAAGATGACGCACATATGCTGAAACAAAAGGACAGTTGAAATAGAAAAGGATCTGGAAATTGAAAATTCTCCAAACAACCTAAAATGTAAATGCACCGTTATCTTACCTTTTTCTTGAACTTTTGACCGTTCCTCCTGTACTCTGGATTTTCTAAAACTTGCTCTGGTCTGAATTTCCTCCCACTGCTCATTGACTTTCTTTACTTTTTCCAGGTCAATTTCAAAGTGCTTGCCGTTACTCCTGACAATTCCTTCAATTTTCTTGAACAGCGCTTTGACTTGACTTCGGTCGTGACAGTTTGAATTATTGAAAACGTGATATTTATTTTCACATTTTTCAATAAGCCGCTTGAGCGCCGATCCATTTTCTTGAATATGCTGCTCTATGTCTTCTCTTCTGATTAAATCTCCTCTTGTGAAGATGATGAAGGTGTGAGTCCAGACATTTGGACCCAGGAGCTCCACATACTTCTCCAGAAACCTCCCATCGGTGTCAGTAAACTGTAAATCTGCCCGAATCACGATCAGAACCGCATGAGGTCCGGGTGAAATCAGAGAAATCCTGCGAAGCAGCTGCTGTTTGGAGATGTTGGATAAATCTCTCGGATTAAAGGTTTTCCAGCAGCCAGGAGTTTCAACCAGACTGACTTTCCTGCCATCAACAAATCCTTCTCTCTTCACATGCTCATCTCCTTCAGTCTCTGTTTCACTGGTTTCTAGTATAGTGTTGATCACTGAGGTTTTCCCAGAGTGTTGCCTTCCAATCAGAACTGCTCTCAACTCTGAGACCAAAAATGATAAGAAAATAAATGTTATTTAAATAATAACGTTATCATCCCAGAATAACAGTTCTGTCATGAGGGGGAAAAAAACAAGGACGTTGAAAAGTCAAACCGCATTTTATCGAATGATTATTTTAATAAGGCAAATAAAAAGTATTTAAACAATAGTGATTAACACTAAAAAAAAATCAAAACCTTAATTTATAAGGGTGTTGTTTATACCACACGTTTTCAACTAAAAACCAAAAACGTTTCATGCGTTTTGGTGTTTAATTTTTACACCATAACGTCATCATCTTCATGTGAACTACAAATACACAAATTTCTTTAAAAAATAAATAAGTGACGTCACGCACATGCGTACTACGTGTAGTACGTCTTTTAGTCTTTGCACAGGTTGAAACAAAAAAGCACTGAAAACATGTAATGCTCTGAAAGCATTGAATTTTAGGTGATTTTCTTTTTCTCTTTTCTTTTTCTCTGGCAGCTAATGTTAATTTGACATGAATTTGTAATAGGCTACCTCTTGTTCTTGTGGCATTGAAATAATAAAGCACTTAAAGAGTCTTTGCGCAGGTGCGTAGTCTTTACAAAATGGCATGCGTAATCCAACATTTTAATTAGTTTTCACGGATAGTTTTGTTGTCTGTATTTGAATATTTTTAAAAAAGCAAAGGATAAAACTTCTATTCATTAGTCCACGCATCTACATCTATGGCATGTTCGTCGATACGTAGCACGACAAGTTAAAAATCAGGCTAAACCGTTTTGTTTTCTGTTTTGTTCACAGTAAAAAATGCGTTTAGTATCAGTGTAAAAGCAAATGGATCATTTGACTTAAACTGTTGGTAAACTGTAGCCTACCTTGTTCCATCGTTCTTGCATGTGTTTCTGTTTTGTCATCCAAAACAACGTAAAAAAAAAAAAAAAGTGTAAGGAAAGAAAATTAAAGTATAATTTACAAGAAAATCAACACGAACTAGAACAATCAAATAAAATCACATGAAATCGGATATAAAGAGTGTAAATCTGCCAGGATGAAATCCAGAATTAATACAAGTTCACTTCAACTTAACATTGTGGCGTTTAGAAACGAAGATGCATATCTATAACCAGAATATCAGGTTTGTCTAGTCTAGTGTAAATGTCATTTTTAGAGTTTTATAGAAAGTACAGCCCCTACCTGGAATCCATGTGCTTAATATGCTAAAATAAAATAAGATGAATGTGTGATGTTTTTCTATTAGTCGAATCATTTTAGCTAATAGTTTAGCCAGGAACTATGGATTAAAGCTTTCCTTTTATACCCTTCTTTAAAAAGTGAGTGAGATATCTTTCTTGGATTTTACTCACTAACACAGGACTACATGTTCTTTCGTACGTATACTGTACATGCATACCATAATAGAATTACATTATGTGATGAGATTATGAATGCTGCGCAATAGCAGTACAACACAACCTACGTGCAAACGTGCAAACTTACTTTCAGTTTCCGATACGACCATTTGATCCAGATGTTTTTTGTTTTTTTCTCACAATGTTGCGCTCTCTCAATTTCGATTCAGTTAAAAGCACATCTTTGGTATGATTATGTTTAGATACAACATTGTCAAGAAATTGTGGCAAGAAAAAGAAATATACAATACAACAAATAACAATAAAATATTGCTAAAATAGCCTCGTGGGCAGGAACATACAGCGCCGTTGCGCTTCAGGCGTCCCGAGTTCAAATCCCGACTTGCGACCTTTCCCGATTCCTTCCAGACCTTTTCCTGCTTCGCTTCCTGTCAACTAATTGTCCTATCCTAATAAATGCCAGAAAAAAAACGCTAAAAAATAAAATAAATAATAATAATAATAATAATAATAATAATAATAAAAACACTAAAATAAGGTTTCATATAATAAATAAGAAAAACAGTAAAATAGTAAAAACAATATACAATTTATCAAGTCATTTTCTCCATCTCTCTTTTGTCTTTTTATCCTCTTAAGGTGATTCAGGTTACTGCAAGCATTTTAAAGCCCCCATTTTCATTTTCAGAGTTTGCATCTCCCAGATTGTGTGTGATAAAATAAAGAAATGATTGTGATTATTTAGCGAGTTTGTACATTTGGGGTTATTTTTAATTCAAGACATGGAGTAACAGTTTTTCACATTTATCAAGCAACCACTGGAGGGCGTCACCTTCACTCCTTACATGCACAGTGACAGAACTCTCTCCTCTTTATAGCTTTATATTCTTCAACTTACTGTTTTACATCACATTTGCTTAGTAATGAATCTATTTCTTACTCATTTCACGTTTACATTTTACATTTAACCATTTAGCAGATACTTTGCTTTTAAGCAACTTATTTCAAATCAGCTGAAATCATTGACAGCTGGTTTTCTTTTAAATGTCTTAGTTAATGAAATCCAAAAATCTATCCTTCAAAACCATGACAAGGTTTAGCACTTAGATGAATATGTTTTTCCTTTTTAATTTATCTTTCAAGAAAAATGTTCTATATGCGATCAGCTTGAATGATTTGCTTGCTGTTTATGGTCCATTTAAAAATGCTGGCCTGAGTTTGTGGATACAATAATAGAGTTTGAGTTTCTCTTTCACCTTTAAGTCATTAACCAAATCACTGAACCTCATATTGCACCAGGATGACTGTTCTCGTGTACTGTAAATCTGATCAGTTTAAGAAAAGATGAATAACTACTTATGAAGACCAAAAATGTTAGAAAATACTTCTTAACACTGATTGTCTATTGTCAATAGCGATGTCTTCTGTCAACGTGCTGAATTTGTGTGAAAATGTTGAAACTGATGCGAATTATGCATGGGCACATCTCAGCAATTACTTTATTTTTAACCTGATAAAATGAAATCATGTAAACGGTTACATAAGCATAATAAAGAACTACACACATCAAAACTATGATACAAAAGCAACAATTTTGAATGAGCATGCTGCACTTTTTAGCCTTTATTTAAAATGTAAAAACATTTTTTGTGGAATAAAACCTGACTTACTGTAGGTTGAAAGCATCTGTCAACATATAGATGTACAATTGTAGCATAAAATATGCAGTTGAAGATAGTAAATGAACCTGAATCATTTCAAAATAAAAGTTCATGAAATTATTTATTTAATAAACTCTATAAGAAAGCTCTATATGATCAGAAATGTTTCAGCAGTAAATGTTCGTAAGAGGAGCATGATTAGCAGGTCGCTAGCATGTTCTTAGCATGATTAGCAAGTTGCTAGCAAGTTTCTAACATGTTTTTAGCATGATTAGCATGTTGCTAGTCTGTTTCTAACATGATTAACTTGTTACTAGCATGTTACTTGCATGATTAACAAGTTATTAACATGTTGCTAGCATGTTTCTAGCATGATTAGCATGTAGCTAGCATGTTTCTAGCACGATTAGCAGGTCGCTAGCATGTTTCTAACATTATTAGCAAGTTTCTAACATGTTTTAGCATGATTAGCATGTTGCTAGTCTGTTTCTAGCATGATTAGCTTGTTACTAGCATGTTGCTAACATAATTAACAAGTTGTTAGCGTGTTGCTAGCATGTTTCTAGCATGATTGCCAGGTCACTAGCATGTTTCTAACATGATTAGCAGGTGGCTAGCATGTTCCTAACATGATTAGCAAGTTGTAAGCATGTTTTTAGCATTATTACCAAGTTGCTAGCATGTTTTTAGCATGATTAGGAAGTTGTTAACATGTTTCTAGCATGTTTCTCTCGTGATTAGCAAGTTGCTAGCATGTTTCTAGCATGATTAGCAAATTGTTAACATGTTTCTAGTATGATTAGGAAGTTGTTAGCATGTTTCTAGCACGATTAGCAAGTTGCTAACATGTTTCTGGCATGTTTCTAACATGTTTCTAGTGTGATTAGCAAGTTGCTACTATGTTTCTAGCATGATTATCAAACTCTTAGCATGTTTTTAAAATGATTAGCAAGTTGTTAGCATGTTTCTAGCATGATTAGAAAGTTACTAGCATGATTCAGGTAGCCATAGATAGATAGATAGATGAGTTTGAATGAGTTTAAATGGATTAGAAATACAGTACATAGAAGGGAAGCTTGATTGAGTCTCAAGGGATTCTGGGAGTTTTGACAGTTGCAATTTGAATAGTGTTGCTCATTTGAACATTCCGTCAATGTAAGTCTATGGGATTTTTATGATTTTTAATCTTCAGTTTTGTGAAAACTGTAAGCCGAATCAGTTAGAAAAGATATAGCAACTTGAAGATCTGCACTGTAAAAAACACAATTTGTTGAGTCAACTTAAAATGATTTGTTACCCTGCTGCCTTAACATTTTCAGTTCAGTTAACTCAAATAAGTTTAGTCGACTTGAAATGTTAAGTTGTACGAAGTAAAAACGTGAAAATTTTAAAAAGCCTGAAAATTTTAAGTTGAATCAACTCAAATATCTAAGTTGTCACTTAGTATAATTTAACATTTCAAGTTGAATAAACTTTTTTTGAGTTGACTGAAATTAAAATTTTAAGACAGCCAGGTAACAAATTATTTTAAGTTGACTCAACAAATTGTTTTTTACAGTGTGGGCTGAGTTTGGAGCTTGTAGAGTTAAAGCTCTAAGAGGAGTTAGAGTTGATCATTTTAGTCTCAGAAGAAGAAGAAGAAGAAGAAGTTTAAATAGCATATCAGTAAGTTGGCTTTCTCAAGCCAACTTAATAATATCCAAGGCGTCTTTTACCCCGGGGCGCCTTTAGCCCCGTCGTACCCTACTATGGCACAGGGATAGAAAATTGCTGCGTCCTAATGCACATTAATTGTTTTGCACTGAATTATAACTCATAGTTACTTCAAATGATGGAAATGATAATGTAAAGTGATATAGAGATATTATACAAGACTTTCAATTATCAATTAAAGACACACAAGCTAATAATTAGAAAACACATTCAACAAATAATTACAAAAATTGTATATGCTATACACTGTCTGACATATATTAAAGTAATATGCAATATGCAAACAGTTTTTTTCTCACTGAAGATTGGATGTATTTTCGGACTCCTCTGGAGTCTGTTGATCTTCTGCTAGAGAATTTTGTTCTGTTCCACATCCCGATGTTTTAGATGTGCTGCATTCCTCATATGTTTGAAGCCACCAAGAAACTTTTTCATTTACACTCATATGTTCACCTGCATAGGTGACATGCATTGTCAATTATATAAAATTAAGACAAATATTTGCTTAAATCAGTGTATTTTGAGCTAAATAACTCACCATGAGATGCTTCAGGATTGTGAATGCTCAAGATTCTGTCTATTAAAATTGTTTCCAATCTGCATCCTTCTCTCCTGATCTGCTCCATGACTTTCTCATCAACTTTAACTAAAAGAGGAAGATGACACAAAATGAGTGCATTTACAGTTGCTGCTTGCGGCTATAATGTAGTTAGTGAAGAAAAACAAAACTGCTAATTTACAATCTACTGTGTCTTCCATGCTTCCATCACTTTTAGCTTCCATACATTCAGGGACGTCCATTCCTAATTCTTGTAGCGTCCTTTTTATCCCTTTACGCCTGTTATTCAACTCCTGGTACATTAACTTCAGCAACTGATCAGTGGTCAGATTTATTTCCTCGTCCTTTTGTATGTCAGTCTCAGGAATGTCCACTTCTGCAGTACTCTGAGTGTTGAGACAGAACAAACTGTTTTCTGCCACCATCTCATCAATCTTCTGGAGCAGCTCTGTGACCTGAGCTTGATTCTTATTTGTGTTGTCAAAGACGTGATATCTGTTCCTGCATTTCTCAATCAGCCACTGAAGAGCTTCACCTTCAGCCTCAATGTGCTGCTCGATTAAAATGTCTTTAAATCTGTCGCCCCACGTGAACAGGACTATGGTGTGTCTCCAAACATCGTCTCCAAGACGGGCCATGTACTGTTTAATGATTCGTTTCTGTTCGTTCCTGAATGAAGTATCAGCAGGAATCACGAGTATCATGGCGTGAGGGTACTGCATATGTTGTAACTGGCCGACGCTCTCCAGGATTGCAGCCTGTGCAAACTTTGGGTTGAATTTAGGCGGGAAATACTTCCACCAGCTTGGGGTGTCCAGCACAATCACTGATCTGCCGTTTACAACACCAGAATATTTTGGACACTTCTGTGTTCCTCCTGTTTCAATTTTTTCATTATTAAAGATGGTGTTTACAGTTGACGTCTTCCCAGACAGGACCCATCCAACCAGTACAATTCTTACTTCTGAGAGCAGAGCCACAGCTTCTTGAAGAAAACACAAAAATGTCAGAATTTTATTTGAAAAGTGCACTTCTTGTTAAACATTTTTTTATTTTCCATGTTAATCGTAAAAATTACGTTCAACTCTAACACACATGGAAGTATTATGTAACGACCAAAACATGTGGTACAAATGAAAACAGTCTTACATTTGCTCTAACAGGGAACGTTTTCAGAACAAATATTCTTCCAGCAGTGTTAAAATAACATTTGTTCAAAGTTATTTGGTATTTAATAATGTTCTCAAACCATTACCACAAAAACATACATTTTTAATTGCATAATGTGGTGATTAATTAATCTATTATTAATCTAGATATTACTTTTTTTTTTTTTTTTTTTTTACAGTTTTGGGTAAACTATGTCTTTAATTAGTTTTTTAATGAATATGGATATTTTATTAATATGCAAGTATGAAATTATTTTTAAATAAAATTGGGGCAGGGCAAGCCTGTCATTTACATTAAAAGCTTTCACGCATTATTATTATTATTTATTATTTTTGCATAACTAATTAATTAGATTAACATGTTAAATCAACAGCCCTAATTTATACATTGTTCATGGAACTTTTCTGAAACATTTTATTGGATGTTTGTCTAACATTTTTTAAAAGTTTCAGAACATTCCGAGATCATTCAAAAGTAGCATTCCCATAATGTTTTTAGGCCATTAAATGATAATTTTTTTTTAAATATTTAAAAACGATACATTTAAATGTTCCGAGAACATTGGAAAGTAGCATTTTCATAACTTAAACATTCTTGGAACAGATTTTCTTAATTCGATTCCAAAATGTTCATGAGACAAATAAATTTAGTCAAATGTGTCCAAACATGTTTGTGGTTTACTTACTTATTTCTTTCAGCGGTTTACTCTTGCCCTGAACCATGTCTTGTCTGGATTTTGCTCTTTTTTCATTTTCATCTCTCTTTCTCTGAATGTCAAGTAGCGCGTCATCTTGAGTTTCAAAATGCTTGCCACTGTTTGCTGCCACAACATCATTAATCTTGATAAGCAGTTCTTGAACACCAGCACGTTTATTTTCAGTCTCAAAGGTATGGTATCTGTCTCCACATCTCTGTATGATCAGCTGAAGATCTTGATTCAGTATGTGCTGCTTGAAGGATTTGGCCTTCAGTGAATGGGCTCCTGTAAGGATCACAGTGGTGTGTCTCCAAATTTTCTCACCAAAGAGACTGAGGTGCTTCTCAATGCTGAGTCTGTTTTCTTCAGTGAAAGACAAACTGGGATTAATGACCAGCAGAAAGACGTGAGGTCCTGGTTCACACAGAAAAACACTGCAAACCAGCTCCTGTTTGACAACTTCTGGTGAATCTTGCAATCCAAACATCTCACACCAGCATGGTGTGTTGATCAGAATGATCTTCCTTCTGTCCACTTCACCATTTCTCTTCACGGACTTCACAAAGTATTCGTCAGACTCGACTTCTTTACCTAAAATGCTGTTTATCACTAAAGCTTTGTCAGAATTCTGCCATCCCAGAACTACAGCTCTTATTGCTATCAGAAAAAAAAGAAAAGAAAAACAAAAAATATTAGGATTTTTTATTTTTTTTGTGCAATTTCCTTGATAAAGAAAATTCTGATAAATTTTTGCTAAACGTAGTAAATAAAAAAAATATTATATCAAAACCTGGATTCACACAGACAGCGACAAACTTCTTTGTTTCAAACTAATAGTATACAAAAAATATTTTACAAATCATTAAACCACCCAAATGTGGTTTGAAATTCAGTTTTAATTGGATTTTTTTAAATGTATCGAAACAGTCAGATTTCAGTTATTTTTCTTTTTTCTTGCATATATATAGACTTTTCTCATGTCTATATATATGTCTGATTTTATTTTAGCATCATGCTAAACCACAGTGGGTATGGCGTTATTAGAAAATAATTGAAATAATTGATGTGCCTACTGTAAATACACTACACATTTAGGTATGTTTACAAATATACAACAAAAAGATAAAACAGTTTGATTTTCTGTTGTTGTTGTTTTTTTTTAACATAGAATTCAGATGGTTTCAAAACATCAACAACATAAAACATTTTAAATCGCCATTAAACATTACCTTTTTCCATCTGCTTTGCCTTCTTTTTTATCCAAACAAAAACTTTAAGACCTCTAAGGAAAGAAAATCAAGCTAGCATAACTAGAAAAAAATCAAACAAACTGTAATGCAAGTACATTTGAGCTTGACATTCTGGAACTCAGAAATGAGGGATGGCGTTTTTCATCTCATACCCGTATCTTTCAACATGAAACGAAAATAATTAGTCATGTGGCTGTTAAAAGAGGAGGAGAAAAGTTATCGGAAACTAGAACCCTGATAACCAGAACTGAGTATTCATATATTCTCCTAATACAGTAAAAATCACCAATAAAACATCACCAGAAGATACTGATATCACAGGTAGAATAAAACTACATTCGCTCTTAAATAATAGTGATAAGTATTCCGTGGACATATGTAAGTACAGTTTTTTCTCATCAACGTTAACTGACAGCTAAATCATATTTCAGTCAGTTAACATGAACATTTTATTTAAGCCCTTCAAGCTATTATTTGAAATATCCTTGTATATTTTATGTTGACACAGTTACTTCGGATCATTTACAGTCATGTTGATATCACAACACAGGAATGCATGTCAGACTCTTTCATGTCACTGGTTTTGAATGCTATTAACTGCATTTCAATAAACACACTTCTGTGAAAATATACATTCTGTTACAACTTTAATAGTTTTTCCATTCAGATAAATTAATCATAAATTAATTAAGAACAAATAATGTGAAGAAAAATAATTTTTCAAAACTACGGTAACAAAATGACAACAAAAATGATAATAATAAAATAAAATAAAAACAGTATATAATACAACATTTATTAAAACGGAAACAAAATATTGCTCTCTTCTGTTGTTTGCAATGTACAACAAATTGATTAAATGAACTGATATGTTGGGCTAATTAGTAAAGACAGGTGATTATGGGATTGTGAGATTGGCTATATTGTGTGTCTGAGAAAATATGAGGGAATGATTGTGATTATTGAATGTGTGTTTGGAGATTTGTGGTTTCAGAAATGAAATGTAAGGTAGGTAAAAAAAATTTTTTTTGTCTTTTGAGTTTTGTTTTTCTTTTCAGAAAATAATTAGGTCAGAGATTTAAGGAGACTCTCAATGAGTTTTATAGTAGAGTCCTACATTTTGGAGGCTGATTGTCAAATCGTTCAGTGCTGGTCTCATTGTTATATGTAACGTTTAGAGGCACAAAACGTACATTTTTGTACGTTTTCATTGTTGCTAAAATGTACAGTTTAGACGTATTTCAACGTTTAAAACGTCCAAATCACTAGGTATTTTTAGCTAAAAAACGTAAAATATTTACGTATCTTTTATATCGAGATATTCGTATCAATGCCTTTTGATCATTTTATCATTTAAGCGATTTACATTTTTAGCCTCCGTAACCTACCCCCAAACCCATTTTATAGCAAATATGCACTTTTATAATTTTATCAATAAGCGATTTAGATTTTTACACCCCTTAAAGGAGAAGTCCACTTCCAGAACAACAGTTCAGAAAATAATGTACTCACCTCCTTGTCATCCAAGATGTTCATGTCTTTCTGCCTTCATGTCTTTTCTGCCGTTTTTGAGGAAAACATTTCAGGATTTTTCTTCATATAATGGACTTCATTGGTGCCAACACTTTGAACTTCCAAAATGTAGTTTAAATGCAGCTTCAAAGGGCTCTAAATGATCCCAGCCGAGGAAGAAGGGTCTTATCTAGTGAAACGACCGGCCATTTCTTTCGGAAAATAAAAAACTGTATACTTTTCAAGCATAAAAGCTCGTGTAGCACAGGCTCTGGGATGCGTGTTCACGACGTTACTATTAAATCACGTCGAAAGGTCACGCCGAACGTAGGCGGAACTACAGACCCAGTGCTTACAAAGCGAACACGCAAAGACTTCAGAATGAAATGTTATAATTTCATATGAAATAAACGATTAACAATTCAATAATTCAATTGAAATTGACATAAGGTCATTGGTATGACAAATAAAAACAATAATGAAATTAATGCTGCGATTTCAGTATTCATAAGGATTTGTTTTTAGGTGTCGTACGTTTAAATGCTGAAAATATGTAATTATTTGTACGTTTAGATGCTGTAAAAACGTCAGTATTGTACGTTTTAGTGTCTGGAAAAATGTACATAAATGTACATTTTGTAGAACCACATTTTAAGTAAAATGCATACGAATTATCATCGGAGAAGGACATAATGGAGGTTGGTTTGAATATTGATGCAAAATCGAATCCAAGTCAGACGGGTGGGTTGGAGAAGTTACAAATTTATTCAAAATATTTCAGAAATGCAAATGAGTAACAGAATTATTAATAACTTAGAAAATGAGGAAGTAAAATTAAGTTTCAGTAAGAATGTTCAATCCAGTCATTTCACAAATAAATTGCATAACGCAAACTCAATAAAAGTCATTCTTAATCAGTCCAAATCAAATTAAGTTAATATAAATCTAAGAAATCTATAGATTGTATCAATCATGTAAGTCTTACAAATCTGAGAAGGTTAAGTCTGTAGAAGACGGTCTAGGCTAGCCTGTGAGCTTCAGAGCAGAGAAGGAGAAGAAGCAGAAGAAGAAGCTGAAGTTCTCTGTCTGCATGTGCACCCAAAAGAAGCAGGTTTCCTGCTACGTGATATATAAAAAAGATCAATGATGACTACATGATCGCGAAAAACAAAATAATTATACCCTGTGGTTTTACCACTTCGTGGGTACAGGATGGACAACAAGTTCACATATCTAAAAATGCCTCTAAAGCTTAAGCATGTGCAGTTTCTTGAGTTACAATGACAGCTTTATGTTTGATAAACACAGGTCAGGCCGGAATTAAACTAGACATAGCTAGTCATAGCTTCTTATGAGTTGTTAACAAAGAATATTATAAGACTTACGAGTTATTAATAAGAATAATTCATAAACATTTGCATAGTTAGTTCATAATACATAACTTCTTGTATGAGTATGCAAATTTCAAAAATCCCAACACATCAGATATACTTGTTTAAAATGTAATGATAAAATGTTTACAGTTTGATTAATAAAATTAATACATGCACTCAATTTTAACCGTACATGTTTTCTATTGGTGACGCGACGGGTGAGAGTGAATTTTCCAAGAGAGACTTTTACAAATGTGTAAATGCAAAATGTTCACACGTAACATTTTCTGCAATAAACTTCCTTCCACATTGTCTGAGTTGTGTGAAACAAAAAGTTCAGCAAATCAATACACCAAAGCAGCATCTGACTGCTGCTTACAAAATGATCTTTAAAATAGAGCATCCTAAAAAAGGAATGTTTCTGTTTTATTTATTTATTTTATTTTTTGCTGCGTTTTAATAATTTTAAATGCAAATAAAATGAAAGTTTGAGAAGGCAGATGAGAGAAAATGACTTATATATAATAATAATTAATGATATACACTACCGTTCAAAAGTTTGGGGTCAGTACATTTTTATTGTTTCTTTTTTTTAAAGAAATTAATACTTTTATTCACCAAGGATGTATTAAGTTAATAATTAAAAGTTTATTAAAAGTTAATAATAAATAATTTACATTGTTATAAAATATTTATATTTCGAATAAACACTGTACTTTTTAAACTTGTTATTCATGAAAGAATCCTGAAAAAGAAAAATCACAGGTTCCAAAAAATATTTGGCAGCACAACTGTTGATATTATCCAACATTGATCATTCTAATAATAAATCCGCATATTAGAATGATTTCTGAAGGATCATGTGACACTTAAC
This sequence comes from Cirrhinus mrigala, assembly GCA_036247105.1. NCBI lineage: Eukaryota > Metazoa > Chordata > Actinopteri > Cypriniformes > Cyprinidae > Cirrhinus > Cirrhinus mrigala. The sequence continues at coordinate 1,784,164 of CM070017.1, read as the reverse complement.
GCTGGAGTAACAGCTGATAAAAATTCAGCTTTTCATCACAGGAATAAATTCTATTTTAAAGTATGTTAAAATAAAAAATTATTTTATATTGTAAAAACATTTTGCAATATTACTGTTTTTTTCTATATTTTTAATCAAATAAATGCAGCCTTGATGAGCATAAGAGATACTTTAAAGACTATTACAAGTCTTACTGATCCCAAACTTTTGAACGGTAGTGTATATAATAAGGTGCAATATTCTTGACACTCAGAAATATACATTTATTATTACCAGCAAGCGTATGGGTAACATATAGTATTTGTAAAGTAAATATCATTCAACTAGCATCTTTTGAATATTATATGAATGTATATAATGTCCTGTTAACTTCTAGAGAGACACTTGCATGCATTTAATGAGGAAAGAAAAAAATTAATAACAAAAACAACTTCTAAATACTTAAAAGAAAGTAAATACGTGCATAAACCTTGACAGTCTGAAATAGCAGTTTATATTTATTTTTAACATTTTTGTATTTTATGATGCCTAAGAAAGACAGGATTTTTTTTTTTTTTGTTTTTTGTTTTTTAATTTCCGAGTGGAAGGGCATTGCCTGGAGCATCAGTTGATACAGATTCTGGAGCTTTATTCTTTATTCTTGAACTGAACTCCCACTTTGTCCCGCTGTTTTTTTTCTCTTTGCATCGCAGTCACAACAACACACTATGAGAACTCCCAATAGGCTGAAGGAAGAGATCATGGCATAACCTGCTAACTGAAAGACAATAAACAATACAGATAACAGATTTAATATTTCTATTCCAATATATACAGAATGATCACATGATACATGTACATGATATTTACCTGAGACGTATAAATATATGTGCGTACTAGGTCTTGTAGAACCATCTCATTTTGTGTCCCTTCAGCAGGTTTACACCAAGATCTGTTGAGCTGATTATCAAACACATAAACTCCATTCCAGACAGTCATTGCACAAGCAACATAATCACCATCAATCAACAAGATGAAGATCAACATTATAGGTGCAATCAGACAAGATCCAAAATCTTCCCAACAGTTTTTATCCTTCGAGTTCTTAGTTGATGTTTCACAACAACACGACGTACGTCTAAAAGGTCTAAAGTGGAGATACATTAAAGCAAATGTCAAAAGCGCAGGTCCAATGAAAATGAACGATACTACCAGTCCATTCCAAAAAGATTTACACGGGCATTGAAAAAATAGTCTTTCAATCATCTCCTCCAATCCAAGTAACAAAAGGCTCAATGGAAAAGACCTAAAAACTTTAGATTCAGACAGAAATGTATGCACTCCCTTCAGAACATTGTGTGCTGTAGTTTGTGAAGGGGGTTTTGATGATGGTTCCTGTGCACTATTGTCATTATCCATTATTGACAGACAATTTTCTCTTAAACACCGTAAAGCTGCGTAAATGCTATATACATAAAGGTGGCTTGACTTCTGGCTGCTTCTGTCTCTTAAAGTCTGTATCCAGGTCACAAGATCTGTGTATGGTGCAGATTCCTATAAATGAAAAACATAAAAATTACTTTTAATATCTGTATGCACAGTCAACACTGCAGAACAAAAAGAACATAGTGTATTAAAATATGTAGTTTTATGTTTGTGTTAAGCTTTCAAGGAACACACCGCTATTTTTGAAAGTAGGCTCATTTTCCAAATCCCCTGTGTTTTTCCTATTTAAAACCAGGGTTACCAGCTCTCACGCTTTCAGGCTCTGTGTCACGCTCTCACTCTGCTCATGTAAATCTCACTGGCAACCCTGCTTGCGATTTTAAACAAAGTTTCAGCTTTTAAATGTTGCAAGTTTTACATTCAAACAATAAATACCGTTTTGGCGCACTTAATGTGGCGTAAATCGTAAAAATGTTAACGCCGGAGCCATTGAAAAACAGAGCTGCGACAAGCTTTGGTCTCGCCGGCGTCGATGCCACGCCGTCACGTGATTCACGGAGCTCTACAAACAAACCAACGTTGACAGTATTGTGTTTAAGTAGGACAGAGACGACAGCTTCACTATACAGGCATTTGCAGCAATTTTTGGTAAACGTTACGGCATATTATGCATTGATTTTCAAGTCGATGACATTTACAGTATAATTTTTTTCTGGAGAGTCATGGAGAGGCAACCCTTACGAAAATTAAACATGGTTTTTACTACAAATAAAACCATGGTTACTATAGTTAAACCATGGTAACCACAAATTAACCATGGTCTTGCTACACTAACCACGGTATTTGTAGTAAAACTATGGTTATACAAATGGTAATCAATGCACCAAAAAACATGGTTTTAATTTTCATAAGGGTTAACATTTTTTTCTTGTATTTAACCCTCAGGTATTGCTTAATTATGATGTGACCATACAGCTTAACTATTTTTCAGTTAAATAAATGTTCTATATTTTAGTGCAATAATTTTTAATATTTAAGGAGATCATTTAGTACTATTTGTCCAATAATTATGGTCCATTCATGACTTAAAAAATATATATATTATTTTATATTTCTATTACTTGTATTACAATTAGTGTAGTATTTAAGGTTAAATGGAGAGAAGGGTTTTAAACTCCAATGCAAAGAGGAAAATTCTGTCATTTTTTGGTCGGAAAAAAATAGTTTTTATTTTTAATGCCATGGTTTACCCACTCATTACTAAATATACATGTATCCTGAATATTGCAGGTTTTTCATTTGAATAAATATTTAGAAATGATTAGACACTATATTTTTAAATGTGAAATTTAAAAACTTAATAACTTGCATCCTTTTTTAATGGTACTGATACTTTTAATGATATAAGTACACACACAAAGTTCCTTGATTATTACGCCGGAATGAGAGTCAAGTTTTAAATGGGAAAAATATCGAAATTCTTTTCATTTTTGAGCGAGTACTAAAAGTGCTACCGCCAGACCTGGAGATCGGCTGAATGGATTCGAAAACGGTAAAACTCAACTGTTTAACTCTAGGGGATTTGGAAAATGAGCCAATTTACAAAAATTTGAGTCAGATCAAATGAATCATTTTGCAAATCGAATGCGGTCCGAGTACTGGTCAGAATTGATGGTTCACAAATCATTATTCAGATCGGAGCGCGGATTGCGACTCATTTTATTCAGATCGGAAGTTCGGGTGTGGGTTCATGAATATTTTTTTCTTTTTTTAATTGTATTTTACAATAGAAAACGTTCCATTAAGGCAGTACAGTTATAAAAACAAAACAATAAAAAAAGTAAAAAAGTATACACAAATACAAATCCTGGTTTACAGTGTAGTATGTTTTTTTTTTTTTTTTTTTTGTATTACCACAGTTGAATACCATGGTTAAACTATGGTTATTGTAGCAAAACTATTTTGTGGTTACTTTGGTTTAAATACAGCATAAAAACAACATCTTTAAAGCAGAAAGAAGCATCACTTACAAAATGAGATCAGATGAACATTAATAAATCGGATCAAAATGTCTCTGTGTGGTTCACTGGCAATGTGAAATCTGACCCTAAATTGACCCTGGCAATAATTTTGATAAAACAAATAAATGTCTGTTTAATTAAAATGTGGATGAGCCTGCATAAAACAGGGTGGGCAATGTGTAACATATGAAAACTGCATGTCAAATTGCCAACAGGAAATACAGCACAAAGATTCAAAACAGTACTTCAAAGGCATTGATTAACATTAATGTTAAATTCAAAATGTACTTATACATTATTAAAATTAAAGGTTGTATCGTTAACAAAGATAAACAAACACTGTAACAAATGTAGTGCTAATTTTTAATGTATTATCCATAACCAAAAGAAGTTTATTGTAAATAATTACCTCAGTCTGAGACAATGGGGCTTCACAGATGATCTAATAATTAAGTGACTCTGTTGGTTCATGTTAAAAAGAAAGTAAAAATTGAGTGCCATATCAGCAAATATGTGTTGCTGTGTTTAGAAGAGATAAGGGGCTTAGCCCCTGAAAGAAAAGCCCCCACAACCACCACACCCCATTACATGTGCACTCTCAGAAATAAAAAAACACGATTATTTATTATTCATTTAGGAATAAGGTTGTGTGGATGTTTAATCTATTTCAACAAAATGAAGGCTGCAAAACTGCATTTAGTGGAATGATCATGTAAGGCAGGGCTGCCTGTATATTCACTTTTTTAGAGGTTGAAAGATTTGTAGCACAAGAATAAAACATGTTACCATCCCTAAAACAACTACAGGTATTGCAGTTCATCACATAAACAGGACATTAATGTTCTAATGTTGTTACTATATAAAACCATTAAACAAAATAAGAAATATCCCTATTGTAATAACACGGATTCTCTATAATATTACAAAACATTAGTAAGAACCCACAACTTTTAATGTCTGTTTCATTTATACTGGTAGTCAGAGGGCGCCCTCTAGCAGAAACTCCAACTCATGACGTTCCAGGAAATACTTTATATGGATGAAGACATGCAGCTTTGGCTGTAGCTGAGTAAAATGTGGATGGAGAGACTCAATACAATAAACATATGATTGCAACAATATATGGTTTATCTGTGTTCTTCAAGCCATTTTGGGCATAATTCTAATGCATGTTAATTGACTAACTGTATAGAGAAGGCTTCTATAATAGCATGATATTTTTTTGTAAATCTACTCAAGTAAAGAGCAGAAAGTGATGTTCACAGACTCTTCAATCAGTGAAAAGTGGAAAAGTGAAAACAGGCTCACAGTGTAAACTTTTGCTGTCTCTCAAAAACACAATGTTCACCCACTCACATGGAATCTGACTATAAATAGAGTTTGGGTCAATAGTTGTGAAAAATGCTGCCTTTGGAGGATGCATTTCAAGGAAGGCATCAATCTGATTGATTTCTGAAGGCAGCATAGATGTATCCTTCACTACTTCTGTTACCCCACAATCCTGTGCTCTATTCTGTGACAGTTGTGCTAAAAAATAACATTTTCCACTTTGTTACTTCTAGAAAAAAATAGTATTACAGCAATTAAATATTTGCTTAGTTTTCACCAAAACTCACTCTATTTTGGGTGTCTGGTGAGTGCATTTAGTCTTTGTTTTTTTCCAACACATGATCACATATAAACACTATTAGAGTTGCACGTGTATTTGTGATCATTATAATGTATTGGATGAGAGAATTCTATTAGAAGGCAAATGCTGAATCTACACAGTCTTTTATTCACTAAGGCCTTTTCCTTTGTTTCTACATTAAACAATTCCAGACAATATCAGCTAAAAACACATCATTGTGTTTTTTTCCTTATACAACCCAGAAATTCTAGTTATGATCATGATCAACAGCACAATGATCTGCTGAATCTTTTATTTCAAGAGAAAAAAATGTAGGCTACAAACAACAATAAGCTTTATTAACAGCTCTTCTGATAAATAATGTCTTGGTTTGTCTGTATAAAACATGTGAAATTAATTTATCAGTACTGAAAGGCATCAGAACCAGTTATTAGCATGAGTAAATGAATACATCTGAAAGATAAATATTGATCTGATTCTATGTTACATGAGCTACATGTTCAGCTCTTGGCATTTCCACACACAAAGGGTGTATTAAACATATTTGCACACACTGCTATTTGTATTTAAATAAGTAAATAGTCAAGTGAGTCAGAAATATTAATATATCTTCCGTCTCTTTGTTCTCCTAGTTCTTGATTCTGGATCTTGTATTTTATCAATAGTATGTTGAACATAATGGTTGCAGTTCTGTAGCCATCTCTCAACAGCATCCATTGTCATTTGCCTCTTCTCAGCCTGAGACAGTTCTGTAAATGACAACAAATTACATTATTTATAAAGAACACATTATTATAATTTGATGTTTATGTTAAGTAGATGACTTTTTTTCTGTGGAACTCAAACACTTCATCAAAATAGTTGATCTACTCACTAAATGATGCTTTAATGTCCTGTAAACTGTCTCGAACACCATCTGTGATGATACTTTCCCATCGGCTGAACTCTCTCTCCAGAAGTGTTTTAATCGGCTCAGGAGCTGAAAGAAAACATCTGAAGAGTAACATCTAAAGATTCCTACCCCAAACTGTTCAGTCACACTCTACAAAATGCTGCATACGACCCAGTGATGGGTGAAACATGGACAAACCGAGTGACTATGTTGTTTTGACCCAGTGGTTGGATTAAATGTTTAATCCAGCCTTCTGGGTAGTTTTATTTAACTTAATTACTGTCTAAAAATTACTATATGGCTGGCTTAAAATGAACCCAAAATAGGTTGTAAAATTTCGGCTAATTTGATTTGTTTTCAGCCACCAAAAAGATTGTAGTGCTCTCAACTCTAATTAGCATGTTTACATGCATTTTTGATTCCCAAGAATGGACACATGGTCAATTCAGTGTGATCATAATTTTTAAGACATACATATGTATAGAAAATCCCACTTACTGTTGTCCTGTTGAAGTGAACAGATCACATTTAATGGGTCATCAGGAGGTTTATCTTGATCTGCAAATGTAACACCACATATATTTGGAAAAGTAATGTAAATCAGAGAAATACATTTAGAAATTATAAATGAAACTTTATGCTGGCTTGAGAAAGCTTAAACAGCTTGAAGTTTGAAGTAGTTTTAAAATCTTGACATTGGAAGTTTGAATTAGTAGTCATTTTAAAACTTAGAGAATCAGATAGAAATATTAGTTAGAAAGATTAAATACAAAGATAAGATAAATTGGAAAGAATATTGGATAGAATGGAAGCTTGGATCTGGTTCAGTATATATAAATCCTATCAGGTGGTTTAAAGCATGGATTTAAGAGTCAGAATTTTTAGTCTCAGAAGAATTGTTCATGTAAGCCGTTTTACTCAAGCCAACATAATAATACCTGACAATACAAAGGTGAGTGAAAACTTACAGTTAAGAGGATAATCCATACTGTGAGATTCTTTAAGGCTTAGACAATCTTCCATGATATCCATGCATAAGTTTTCTATCTTCCTTCTGATCTCTTCAGCTTTTCTCTTAAACCCCACATCCAGAAAGTGGAAAAAGTCCTTCAGTCCGATCTCTATTTTCAGATCCTTCTCTTTGTCAGTCTGAGATCTTTTCTCATCACAGGTTTTCTGTGTATTGAGACGAAATGAAATGTTTTCTGCCTCCATCTCATCAATCTTCTGGAGCAGCTCTGAGACTTGATCTCGGTTCTTCTTGTCTGTGTTGTCAAAGACGTGATATCTGTTCCTGCATTTCTCAATCAGCCACTGAAGAGCTTCACCTTCAGCCTCAATGTGCTGCTCGATTGAGATGTCTTTGAATCTGTCGCCCCACGTGAACAGGACTATGGTGTGTTTCCAGACGTCGTCTCCAAGGATAGACATATTTTGCTCAGTGATTCTCCTTTGTTCTTCCTGAAATGATACATCTGCTGGGATCACGAGCAGCATGGCATGAGGGAACTTCTTACACTCTGAAACGCTTCCTAGAATCGCAGATGTGATGAAATTTGGGTTGAATTCAGATGCAATGTACTTCCACCAGCCTGGAGTGTCCAAAACGTTCATCTTCCTTCCATCTACATCTCCAAACCCCCACAAACCCACTCCGGTTCTTCCTCCAGTGTCAAATTCTTCCCGATTCAAGATGATGTTTCCAGCTGAACTCTTTCCACAAAGAACCCATCCCAGCAAAACCACTCTGATCTCCTCAAGACGACGCACATTTGCTGAAATAAAAGGACAGTTTAGATGAAAAACTACAGAATCTGCATCTTTGGGCCTATTTACACCTTTTACAAAGACCTAACTAGGTCTTAAACATCGTGTGGGACCAATTTTTGGGGTAGTGGATGGTGTTTTTATGTAAAAGAATGAAATAAAGGATTTAGTGGATTTAAAAGCAGTAAAAGAACAAGAAGTAATCAATTTGAACTATTTGCAAATAATATTTTTTGTTAAAAAGTGCACACGTTCACATTTATTCCTATGCTATTCACACAGAACCCGTTTTGCTTTGAAAATGTGGGAAAACGCCTTCTATGAAGGGACCGTGTGAACAATCGGATCCTCCATACTCTTTCAACTTTACAAAAAACTGAAGCGTAGCTTTGGAATTCACTTCCTGTGAACGCTAAAAAACAACAAACAGACAAACAAACAAACAACTGTATTTCGCCTGTGAAAATTTGCCGAACAATTGTAACTGTAACGTTATCTTACCTTTTTCTTGAACTTTTGATCGTTCCTTCTGTACTCTGGATTTTCTAAGAATTGCTCTGGTCTGATTTTCCTCCCACTGTTCATTGACTTTCTTTACTTTTTCCAGGTCAATGTCAAAGTGCTTGCCGTTATTCTTCCCAACAATTCCTTCAATTTTCTTGAACAGCACTTTGACTTGAGTTCGGTCGTGATGGTTTGAATTATTAAAAACGTGATATTTATTTTCACATTTTTCAATAAGCCGCTTCAGCGCCGACCCGTTTTCCAGAATATGTTGCTCTATGTCCTTGTGTTTAATCAAATCTCCTCTTGTGAAGATGATGAGGGTGTGAGTCCAGACATTCAGACCCAACAGCTCCACATACTCCTCCAGAAACATCCCATCAGTGTCGGCAAACGGTAAATCTGCCCGAATCACGATCAGAACCGCATGAGGTGAAATCAGAGAAATCCTGCGAAGCAGCTGCTGTTTGGAGATGATGGATAAATCTCTCGGATGAAAGGTTTTCCACCAGCCAGGAGTTTCAACCAGACTGACTTTCCTGCCATCAACAAACCCTTCTCTCTTCACATGCTCATCTGAGGATCCTTCAGTCTCTGTTTCACTGGTTTCCAGTATAGTGTTGATCACTGAGGTTCTTCCAGAGTGACGCCTTCCAATCAGAACTGCTCTCAACTCTGAGACGAAAGGAGAAATCAAATTCAAATAAATAAATAATATTTAAGAGCTGTACGTTTACCAGCAATATACATTTGATATACAGAAATATACTCACCTGTTTGATTATTTTTCTGACGTTTAGACATTTTGCCGCTAATGTGTCCAGATGCATGATTGAATATGAAAGAGGACAAGAACAAAGTAACAAAAAATTATGATGAATCAAAAATTAGGGATAACAAACTGAATAAAGTTTCAATATCCAGCGACTACTAAATTGTCCCTATCGATGATTTTGATTGAACAATTAAATATGTATGTAACCATTGTTACATAAACTGTGAAGTTGTTGACAGTGTCACGTAAACATGCTAAAGATGTGAAAAGAGGAACAAACTAACCAAATCAGTTGAGTGAGTCGTTTATGCTGGAATTGCTCTAACTGATGCAAACTTTGATTTCGATCATTCAGTTCAAGCGATTCACCTTTAAACACCAGATCAAAAGGCATTCATTTTTCCATTTCAACATTAATATTTGAAAAAACACATATAGTGTGGACTTCGGATCGCGAATCATATGATTTCGATCGGGACTTTAGAGCGCGAATCATTTGATTCAGATCGGGACTTTGGATCGCGAATCATTTGATTCAGATCGGGACTTTGGATCGCGAATCATTTGATTCAGAACGGGACTTTCGAGCGCGGATGGCAAATCATTTGATTCAGATTGGGACTTCGGATCGCGAATCATTTGATTTAGATCGGGACTTTGGAGCGCGAATCATTTGATTCAGATCGGGACTTTGGAGCGCGAATCATTTGATTCAGATTGGGATTTCGGATCGCGAATCATTTGATTCAGATCGGGACTTTAGAGCGCGAATCATTTGATTCAGATCGGGATTTCGGATCGCGAATCATTTGATTCAGATCGGGACTTTGGAGCGCGGATAATGAATCATTTGATTCAGATCAAATGAATCATTCTCAAATCATTTTGCAAATTTCATGCGGTCTGAGTACTGGTCCAAAATGATGGTTCACAAATCATTATTCAGATCAGAACTTCGGTGCGGGTTTGCAAATATTTTTTCTGATTTCTTAATTTTAATCGTATTAAACAAATGAAAACATTCTATTAATGCAGTGCAGTTATAAAAACAAAGAAAAAAAGAAAGTATACACACATCCTGGTTAACAGTGACGTATATATATATATATATATATATTTTTTTTTTTGTATAACAACAGTTTTACAACGTATACCATGGTTAAACTATAATTATTGTAGCAAGACTATTTTGTGGTTACTTTGGTTTAAATAAAGTATAAAAACAACATCTTTAAAGCAGAAAGAAGCGTCACTTACAAAATGAGATCAGATGAACATTAATAAATCGGATCAAAATGTCTCTGTGTGGTTCATTGGCAATGTGACATTTGACCCTAAATTGACCCTGGCAATAATTTTGATCAAACAATTAAACGTCTGTTTAATTAAAAAGTGGATGAGCCTGCATAAAACAGGGTGGGCAATGTGTAACATATGAAAACTGCATGTCAAATTGACAACAGGAAATACAGCACAAAGATTCAAAACAGTACTTCAAAGGCATTGATTAACATTAATGTTAAATTCAAAATGTACTTATACATTATTAAAATTAAAAGTTGTATCGTTAACAAAGATAAACAAACACTGTAACAAATGTAGTGCTCATTTTTAATGTATTATCCATAAGCAAGGGAAAGTAAAGAATTACCTCAGTCTGAGACAACGGGGCTTCACAGACGATCTAATAATGAAGTGACTCTGTCAGTTCATGTTCAAATGAGAGTAAACATCGATGACCATATCAGCAAATATGTGTTGCTATGTTTAGAAGAGATAAGGGGCTTAGCCCCCGAAAAAAGCCCCCACAACCACCACACCCCATTACATGTGCACTCCAAAAATAAAGGTACAAAAGTGAAAATGAAAGTGGAAAAGTGAAAACAGGCCCACAGTGTAAACTTTTGCTGTCTCTCAAAAACACAATGTTCACCCACTCACATGGAATCTGACTATAAATAGAGTTTGGGTCAATAGTTGTGAAAAATGCTGCCTTTGGAGGATGCATTTCAAGGAAGGCATCAATTCTGATTGATTTCTGAAGGCAGCATAGATGTATCCTTCACTACTTCTGTTACACCACAATCCTGTGCTCTATTCTGTGACAGTTGTGCTAAAAAATAACTTTTTCCACTTTGTTACTTCTAGAAAAAAATAGTATTATAGTAATTAAATATTTGCTTAGTTTTCACCAAAACTCACTCTATTTTGGGTGTCTGGCGAGTGCATTTAGTCTTTGTTTTTTTCCAACACATGATCACATATAAACACTATTAGAGTTGCACGTGTATTTGTGATCATTATAATGTATTGGATGAAAGAAGATGAAGGCAAATGCAGAATCTACACAGCATTTGAGTCTTTTGTTCACTAAGGCCTTTTCCTTTGTTTCCACATTAAACATTTCCAGACAATATCAGCTAAAAACACATCATTGTGTTTTTTTCCTTATACAACCCAGAAATTCTAGTTATGATCATGATCAACAGCACAATGATCTGCTGAATCTTTTATTTCAAGAGAAAAAAATGTAGGCTACAAACAACAATAAGCTTTATTAACAGCTCTTCTGATAAATAATGTCTTGGTTTGTCTGTATAAAACATGTGAAATTAATTTATCAGTACTGAAAGTCATCAGAACCTCTTATTAGCATGAGTAAATGAATACATCTGAACGATAAATATTGATCTGATTCTATGTTACATGAGCTACATGTTCAGCTCTTGGCATTTCCATACACAAAGGGTGTATCAAACATATTTGCACACACTGCTATTTAAATTTAAATAAGTAAATAGTCAAGTGAGTCAGAAATATTAATATATCTTCCGTCTCTTTGTTCTCCTAGTTCTTGATTCTGGATCTTGTATTTTATCAATAGTATGTTGAACATAATGGTTGTAGTTCTGTAGCCATCTCTCAACAGCATCCATTGTCATTTGCCTCTTCTCAGCCTGAGACAGTTCTGTAAATGACAACAAATTACATTATTAAAGAACACATTATTTTATTTTGACAATAAGTATGTTTATGTTAAGTAGATGACTTTTTTCTGTGGAACTCAAACACTTCATCAAAATAGTTGATCTACTCACCAAATGATGCTTTAATGTCCTGTAAACTGTCTCGAACACCATCTGTGATGATACTTTCCCATCGGCTGAACTCTCTCTCCAGAAGTGTTTTAATCGGCTCAGGAGCTGAAAGAAATGAAGGCATAATATTAATGTTCAGACCACATTCATAAAACTGCGTACAACTAAATGTTGACCTTTATGCTTATATTAACTAAAATATTGGCTAATTTGATTTGTTTTCAGCCATCAATCTAACTGTAGTGCTCTCAACTCTAATCAGCATGTTTACACACATTTTTGATTCCCAAGAGATTCCCTAAAAGACACATTTCAATGTGATGATAATTTTTTAAACACACACATGTATATAAAATCCCACTTACTGTTGTCCTGTTGAAGTGTGCCGATCACATTTAATGGGTCATCAGGAGGTTTATCTTGATCTACAGTGAAACACCATTTTGAAAATGTAAATGAGAGAAATATATTTAGAAACTAGATTCAATTTTTTGTTAAGACAAACTTAATGTTGGCTTGAGAAAGCAGCTCAAATAGCTTGAAATTTGAAGGTTTGAAAGATTGGATTAGTAGTAGTTTTAAAAGTTCAAGGTTTCAAGATTTTAAGGACTATCACACAGATAGGAATATTAAAAATATAAATTAGAAAGATTAGATTAGAAAGAATATTGAATAGAATGGAAGCTGAACTGAGTCAGTCCAGTGTGACCCAGGTTTGGTGGTTGTAGCTTTAATGTGAGAAATTTTAGTCTTGGAAGAACAAGAATAATTTCAGGTTTGAATAGCATTGTTAGCTTTCTTAAGCCAACATAATTATACCTGACAATGCAGAGGTGAGTGAAAACTTACAATTAACAGGATAATCCATACTCTGAGATTCCTTAAGGTTTAGACAATCTTCCATGATATTCATGCATAAATTTTCTATCTTCCTTCTGATCTCTTCAGCTTTTCTCTTAAACCCCTCGTCCAGAAAGTGACAGACATCCTTCAGTCTGATCTCCACATTCAGATCCTCCTCTGTGTCATTTCTCTGATGGCTTGTCTCTGCATCAAAGTTTTTCTCTGTGTTGGGATGGAACAAACTGTTTTCTGCCACCATCTCATCAATCTTCTGGAGCAGCTCTGAGACTTGATCTCGGTTCTTCTTGTCTGTGTTGTCAAAGACGTGATATCTGTTCCTGCATTTCTCAATCAGCCACTGAAGAGCTTCACCTTCAGCCTCAATGTGCTGCTCGACTGAGATGTCTTTAAATCTGTCGCCCCACGTAAACAAAACTATGGTGTGTTTCCAGACGTCGTCTCCAAGGATAGACATATTTTGCTCAGTGATTCTCTTTTGTTCTTCCTGAAATGTTACATCTGCTGGAATCACGAGCAGAATGGCATGAGGGAGCTTCTTACATGCCGAAACGCTTTCTAGAATTGCGGATGTGATGAAATTTGGGTTGAATTCAGATGCAATGTACTTCCACCAGCCTGGAGTGTCCAAAACGTTCATCTTCCTTCCATCTACATCTCCAAACCCCCACAAACCCACTCCGGTTTTTCCTCCAGTGTCAAATTCTTCCCGATTCAAGATGATGTTTCCAGCTGAACTCTTTCCACAAAGAACCCATCCCAGCAAAACCACTCTGATCTCCTCAAGACGACGCACATTTGCTAAAATAAAAGGACAGTTTAGATGAAAAACTACAGAATCTGCATCTTTGGTCCTATTTACACCTTTTACAAAGACCTAACTAGGTCTTGAACATTGTGTGGAACCAATTTTTGGGGTAGTGGATGGTGTTTTTATGTAAAAGAATGAAATAAAGGATTTAGTGGATTTAAAAGCAGTAAAAGAACAAGAAGTAATCAATTTGAACTATTTGCAAATAATATTTTTTGTTAAAAATTGCACACGTTCACATTTATTCCTATGCTATTCACACAGAACCCGTTTTGCTTTGAAAATGTGGGAAAACGCCTTCTATGAAGGGACCGTGTGAACAATCGGATCCTCCATACTCTTTCAACTTTACAAAAAACTGAAGCGTAGCTTTGGAATTCACTTCCTGTGAACACTAAAAAACAACAAACAGACAAACAAACAAACAACTGTATTTCGCCTGTGAAAATTCGCCGAACAATATTGTAACTGTAACGTTATCTTACCTTTTTCTTGAACTGTTGATCGTTTCTCTTGTACTCTGGATTTTCTAAGAATTGCTCTGGTCTGATTTTCCTCCCACTGTTCATTGACTTTCTTTACTTTTTCCAGATCAATGTCAAAGTGCTTGCCGTTATTCTTCCCAACAATTCCTTCAATTTTCTTGAACAGCACTTTGACTTGAGTTCGGTCGTGATGGTTTGAATTATTAAAAACGTGATATTTATTTTCACATTTTTCAATAAGCCGCTTCAGCGCCGACCCGTTTTCCTGAATATGTTGCTCTATGTCCTTGTGTTTAATCAAATCTCCTCTTGTGAAGATGATGAGGGTGTGAGTCCAGACATTCGGACCCAACAGCTCCACATACTCCTCCAGAAACATCCCATCAGTGTCGGCAAACGGTAAATCTGCCCGAATCACGATCAGAACCGCATGAGGTGAAATCAGAGAAATCCTGCGAAGCAGCTGCTGTTTGGAGATGATGGATAAATCTCTCGGATGAAAGGTTTTCCACCAGCCAGGAGTTTCAACCAGACTGACTTTCCTGCCATCAACAAACCCTTCTCTCTTCACATGCTCATCTGAGGATCCTTCAGTCTCTGTTTCACTGGTTTCCAGTATAGTGTTGATCACTGAGGTTTTTCCAGAGTGACGCCTTCCAATCAGAACTGCTCTCAACTCTGAGACGAAAGGAGAAATCAAATTCAAATAAATAAATAATATTTAAGAGCTGTACGTTTACCAGCAATATACATTTGATATACAGAAATATACTCACCTGTTTGATTATTTTTCTGACGTTTAGACATTTTGCCGCTAATGTGTCCAGATGCATGAAAGAATATGAAAGAGGACAAGAACAAAGTAACAAAAAATTATGATGAATCAAAAATTAGGGATAACAAACTGAATAAAGGCAAGGGACGCTATGACATGTTTCTACCAATATCCAGCGACTACTAAATTGTCCCTATCGATGGTTTTGATTGAACAATTAAATATGTGTGTATGTAACCACTGTTACATAAACTGTGAAGTTGTTGACAGTGTCACGTAAACATGCTAAAGATGTGAAAAGAGGAACAAACTAACCAAATCAGTTGAGTGAGTCGTTTATGCTGGAATTGCTCTAACTGATGCAAACTTTGATTTCGATCATTCAGTTCAAGCGATTCACCTTGAAACACCAGATCAAAAGGCATTCATTTTTCCATTTCAACATTAATATTTGAAAAAACACATATAGTGTGGACTTCGGATCGCGAATCATATGATTCAGATCGGGACTTTGGAGCGCGAATCATTTGATTCAGAACGGGACTTTGGATCGCGAATCATTTGATTCAGATCGGGATTTCGGATCGCGAATCATTTGATTCAGATCGGGACTTTGGAGCGCGGAGAATGAATCGTTTAATTCAGATCAAATGAATCATTCTCAAATCATTTTGCAAATTTCATGCGGTCCGAGTACTGGTCCAAAATGATGGTTCACAAATCATTATTCAGATCAGAACTTCGGTGCTGGTTTGCAAATATTTTTTCTGATTTCTTAATTTTAATCGTATTAAACAAAAGAAAACATTCTATTAATGCAGTGCAGTTATAAAAACAAAGAAAAAAAGAAACTATACACACATCCTGGTTAACAGTGACGTATATATATATATATATATATATTATATATTTTTTTTTTTTTGTATAACAACAGTTCTACAACGAATACCATGGTTAAACTATAATTATTGTAGCAAGACTATTTTGTGGTTACTTTGGTTTAAATAAAGTATAAAAACAACATCTTTAAAGCAGAAAGAAGCGTCACTTACAAAATGAGATCAGATGAACATTAATAAATCGGATCAAAATGTCTCTGTGTGGTTCATTGGCAATGTGACATTTGACCCTAAATTGACCCTGGCAATAATTTTGATCAAACAATTAAACGTCTGTTTAATTAAAATGTGGATGAGCCTGCATAAAACAGGGTGGGCAATGTGTAACATATGAAAACTGCATGTCAAATTGACAACAGGAAATACAGCACAAAGATTCAAAACAGTACTTCAAAGGCATTGATTAACATTAATGTTAAATTCAAAATGTACTTATACATTATTAAAATTAAAAGTTTTATGTTAACAAATATAAATAAACACTGTAACAAATGTAGTGCTCATTTTTAATGTATTATCCATAAGCAAGGGAAAGTAAAGAATTACCTCAGTCTGAGACAACGGGGCTTCACAGACGATCTAATAATGAAGTGACTCTGTCAGTTCATGTTCAAATGAGAGTAAACATCGATGACCATATCAGCAAATATGTGTTGCTATGTTTAGAAGAGATAAGGGGCTTAGCCCCCGAAAAAAGCCCCCACAACCACCACACCCCATTACATGTGCACTCCAAAAATAAAGGTACAAA
>CM070017.1:1333069-1766970 GCA_036247105.1 Cirrhinus mrigala | reverse complement strand
TCGGTTTTTCTATTGTTTCTATTTTTGCTTTTTCTTTCTTGCCCTCTTCAGGTGACTCATGTTCATGCCTTTAAGGAACCTATTTCTTTATCTCACACATCTCATAGAGAAGGTATTGTGTGTGTAAGAATATAAAGAAATGATTGTGGTTATTGAGTGAGTGTGTATACTGGAGGGAAGGAGAAAAGCTTTCCCTTTGTTCTTTCGGGTTTTGTTTTGGTAAATCGTTCAATACAAAAGAACTGAAGACTTCTATGTTCATACAAGCTGATCCACATAAGTGCATCTTAA
This sequence comes from Cirrhinus mrigala, assembly GCA_036247105.1. NCBI lineage: Eukaryota > Metazoa > Chordata > Actinopteri > Cypriniformes > Cyprinidae > Cirrhinus > Cirrhinus mrigala. Next base: position 1,766,679 of record CM070017.1, on the reverse strand, counting down.
TTTAGGATAATTTTGCCAACATATCCATAATCTTCTGGAGCAGTTTTGTATCTTTGACTTGATTTGTCTTGTATGGGTTTTCAAAAATGTGCATTTTGCACATTTCTTAATAAGCCGCTGGAGGGCGTCACATTCACTGACGTGCTGCTCAACAAACAGTTCAGATGTAGAAACGAGAAATTCTGGAGGATCTGTACAAAATTTCGCATTTGCTTAATAATGAATAAAAAAAAATAAAAATTAGCATCAGGTTTCTATTACTTTTTTTAAACGCCCTACTTAATGAAATCCATACATTTGTCTTTCAAAACTTTGAGTTTAAACTTTTAGCACTTATATTTTTTCTTTATGCGTTTTATTTTCTCTTATTTCTCTTTACTTTTTAAGAAATATAATGATTGACTTGCCTCTGCATGTGATCAGCTATCGCTTCATTTTAACCTTCTTCCTTGTATTTAAAGATTTGGTTGCTCTTCATGGTCCATTTAAAAATGCTGGCCTGAGTTTGTGGATACAATAATGTTGTAAACACACAGAGAGAATCTGACTATAAAGTTTCAGTTTCTCTTACGCCATTATGTCCTTGACCACCTCACTGAAACCCATGTTAAAACATTATGACTGTTTTTTGTGCACTGTAAGTCAGATCATACGTAAGACAAAAAAATGAGAGAAAATGCTTTGTAAGACAGATGTAATTCATAAACTGATATATAAACATCAACATATTGTCAATTGTGTAGCACCATTTGCACAGAAGTCACTTTCAAAATTGTCTTGTCAAACATGGCGAACCTGTGTGAAAAATAAAAACTTAATCCAAAATATGCACAGGAATGTCCTTCTCCCTCACACAGAATTCCTGATCTCGTGGAGTCCTATTAAAATGACTGGATTTCGCCCATGAAAAATTCACTGTTCAACAGTAAATGTGACCCCATCTTAAAGCCCTGTCCCAGATGACAGTGTTTTTCCTATATACAGACCAGAATTTCTGGTTGTGTTCATGTTTAAGTAGAGACAAAGAGCACAATATCAGCTGAGTCTTTATTTTTGCAATTCAAGAGGAAAAATAAACAATCAACAGCATTCTTTTAGATGAACATCACAACAGGTGCAGAATGGAAATTAAATACGAACATGAACAGAACAAGAAACCTGAATAACCGTTCTTTTGATAAATATGTCTCTAATTTACATGTACAAAACGTGCATTTAAATTAAGTGACTTTATGCATCCAGGAATGTCAGAACTAACTTTTAACAAATGAACACAACTGAAAAGTTGCTATTGCTCTGATCCTTGCCATGCGTCGTGATGTTACTTTATGTATCTGTAGTTTTTGTAAACTGTAGACAAGTTTATTTATATGGAACATTTCAAACACAATGACAATTCAAAGTGCTTCAATAATCACAACAATTTTTTTTAAGTGATTTAAAACTGATTTAAAATAAATTAAGAACAGTTAAGAAGATACATAAAATACAGTGCACAGCTAAACAGATGTGTTTTGCGTCAAATGCATGAACAAGTTTTTCCAAGTCTTGACTGCAAACAAAACATCTAATTCTTGCAATGTTTTTGAGATGATGGTATGCTGATTTAGTTAATGCTTTGACATGATCTCTCACGCCATTTGATTTTCTTATTGTTTGTTCTTTCAGTCAAGGTATGAATTCACCTTGAAAACATCATCTTTGTTTTCAAATGCAATGACTTCAGTTTTTGACCTGTTTAACTGAAGAAATTTTTTGGCACATCCAGCCATTCATTTCATCAATGCAATGGCAGAGGGAATCAATGGGGCTGTCGACATTTAAGTGTCATCTGCATAGCTGTGATATGCAATTTGAGTTCAATCCATTTGAATTTAAGAAGTTGTTCAGCTGATTAAAAACAGCTTTTTTAAATAATCTTGCCTATAAAAGAAAGACTTATTGTTGTGTAAATCGTTCAACGCAAAAGAACTAAGGACTTATATTTGTACTGATCCACTTAAGTGGAGATTAATAAGGGATAATTTTGCCAACATGTGCTGTAGCAGTTTTTCTAGACTTGATTTGTCTTGTATACATTGTCAGAAATGTGTATTTTTCACACTTATCAATCAGCCACTAGAGGGCGTCACTTTCACTCATTTAATCGTGCCTGTGTCCCAATGTGCCATACTATCCACCCTAAATTCTATGTGATCATTTGATTCAGATCGGGACTTTGGGTTGCGAATCATTTGATTCAGAATGGGATTTTGGAGCGCGGATAATGAATCGTTTGATTCAGATCGGGAATTCGGATCACGAAGCATTTGATTCAGATCGGATTTCGGAACACAAATCATTTGATTCAGATCGGGACATCGGATCAAGAATAATTTCATTCAGATCGGAACTTCGGATAGCGAATCAGTTGATTCAGATTGGGACTTCAAATCGCGAATCATTTGGTTCGGAACGGGATTTCAGAGCGCGGATAACGAATTAGATCAAATTAATAATTCTCAAAATGAATGCGGAGTACTGGTCCGAAATGATGGTTAACAAATCATTATTCTGAAAGATTGTTGCTAATTCTTTGTTTGTTGGAAGCCAAACGTGTAATTGCATGCTTTTGGAAAAAGAGAAGAAAGTCCTGCCGTGTCTCAATGGATAAAGGGGATGACTTCATGCCTTGCTTTAGAAAAGATTACCTACTTTCTGAAAAACAAACTTCATATATTTTGGTCCATCTGGAAAGTGTTCTTTGACTTTTTGCAGAGCCTTGATGGTGACTCTTTTGTGGAGCTGATGGACATTGAGAGTATATAGACAAGTATCTTATAGCTGTATTGTTTTTTTTTTTTGTTTTTTTTTACTTTGTGTTCATTTATGTATCATTATTATTATTATTATTATTATTATTATTTATTTTTATTTATTAATTACTTATTTGTTGTTTTTTTTTTGTTATCTGGTTATAATGGAAAATTTGAATGCTGTATTAATCTGTATGACAATGTTTGAAAATAAAAATTGTTCAAACAAAAACAAAAAGAAATCATTATTCAGATCGTGAGTCATTTTATTCAGATCGGGTTCACAAATATTTTTTTTTGATTTCTTATTTTAATCGTATTAAACAATAGAAAACATTCTATTAAGGCAGTACAGTTATAAAACCAAAACAAAGAAAAAAAGAAAGTATACACAAATACAAATCCTGGTCAACAGTGTAGTATATTTTTTTGTATAACAACAGTTTTACAACGAATACCATGGTTAAACTATAGTTATTGTAGCAAAACTATTTTGTGGTTACTTTGGTTTAAATAAAGTATAAAAACAACATCTTTAAAGCAGAAAGAAGCGTCACTTACAAAATCAGATCAGATGAACATTAATAAATCTGATCAAAATGTCTCTGTGTGGTTCATTGGCAATGTGACATTTGACCCTAAATTGACCCTGGCAATAATTTTGATCAAACAATTAAACGTCTGTTTAATTAAAATGTGGATGAGCCTGCATAAAACAGGGTGGGCAATGTGTAACATATGAAAACTGCATGTCAAATTGCCAACAGGAAATACAGCACAAAGATTCAAAACAGTACTTCAAAGGCATTGATTAACATTAATGTTAAATTCAAAATGTACTTATACATTATTAAAATTAAAGGTTGTATCGTTAACAAAGATAAACAAACACTGTAACAAATGTAGTGCTCATTTTTAATGTATTATCCATAAGCAAGGGAAAGTAAAGAATTACCTCAGTCTGAGACAACGAGGCTTCACAGACGATCTAATAATGAAGTGACTCTGTCAGTTCATGTTCAAATGAGAGTAAACATCGATGACCGTATCAGCAAATATGTGTTGCCACCATATGTGCACTCTCAGAAATAAAATAACATGATTATTTATTATTCATTTAGGAATAAGGTTGTGTGGGTGATTAAATCAAAATTGCAAACTATTTAAACAATATAAAGGCTTCAGAACTGCATTTAGTGGAATGATCATGTAAGGCAGGGCTGCCTGTATATTCACTTTTTTAGAGGTTGAAAGATTTGTAGCACAAGAATAAAACATGTTACCATCCCTAAAACAACTACAGGTATTGCAGTTCATTACATAAACAAGGACATTAATGTTCTAATGTTGTTACTATAAAACCATAAAACAAAATAAGAAATATCCCTATTGTAATAACACGGATTCTCTATAATATTACAAAACATTAGTAAGAACCCACAACTGTTAATGTCTGTTTCATTTATACATATGATTGCAACAATATATGGTTTATCTGTGTTCTTCAAGCCATTTTGGGCATAATTCTAATGCATGTTAATCAACTTAGCCTTCTATAACTGTATAGAGAAGCCTTCTATAATAGCATGATGTTTTTTTTAAATCTACTCAAGTAAAGAGCAGAAAGTGATGTTCACAGACTCTTCAATCAGTGAAAAGTGGAAAAGTGAAAACAGGCTTACAGTGTAAACTTTGGCTGTCTCTCAAAACACAAGAGTCAACGGCTGCGTCCGTTTCAAGAAAGGCATTAATGCACCTCCAAATCACTTCTTGTCTCCTGAGATGTCTTCATCTGATTGATTTCTGAAGGCAGCACAGATGTATCCTTCACTACTTCTGTTACACCACAATCCTGTGCTCTATTCCGTGACCGCAAAAGTTAGTATTATAGTAAGTTTTTTATTTACTTGTATTTCATCCTAAGGCCTTTTCCTTTGTTTCTACAGTAAACATTTCCAGGCAATATCCGCTGAAACCACATCATTGTGTTTTTTTCCTTATACAAACCAGAATTTCTGGTTATGATCATGGTCAACAGCACAATGATCTGCTGAATCTTATATTTCAAGAGAAAACATGTAGGCTACAGACTTAAAGCTCAAATAAGCAATAAGCTTTATTAACAGCTCTTCTGATTAATAAGGTCTTCATTTGTCTGTAAAAAATGTGTTAAATTAATTTATCAGTACAGTGAAAAACCAATAAAACGCAATTTGTTGAGTCAACTTAAAATAATTTGTTACCCTGCTGCCTTAAAATTTTATGTTCAGTCAACTCAAATAAGTTTCGTCAACTTGAAATGTTAAGTTGCACTAAGTGAAAACTTAGATAACTGTGTTGACTTAACTAAAAATTTGGTTTGTTAAACTTAAAGGCTGGGTTTGTTATCCAGCTGCCTTAAAATTTTAAGTTGAATCAACTAAAATATCTACATTGTCACTTCGTACAACTTAACATTTCAAGTTGACTAAACTTTTCTGATTTGACTGAACTTAAAAATAATTTTTACAGTGTACTGATAGCCATGTCAGAACCAGTTATTACGCGAGTAAATGAATATATTTGAAGGATGACAAATATTGATCCTGAGCTACATGTTCAGCTCTTGGCATTACCACACACAAAGTGTGGGTGTATTAAACATATTTGCACACGTAGCTGTTTGTATTTAAAGTAAATAGTAAGTAAAGTAAATAGTTAAGTTAGTTAATAATATTTCTTTAGTCTCTTTCTCCTGATCCTTTATTCTGGAGCTTGTATTTTATCAATAGTATGTTGAACATAATGGTAGCAGTTCTGTAGCCATCTCTCAACAGCATCCAATGTCATTTGCCTCTTCTCAGCCTGAGACAGTTCTGTAAATGACAACAAATTACATTATTAAAGAACACATTATTTTATTTTGACAATAAGTATATTTATGTTAAGCAGATGACTTTTTCTGTGGAACTCAAACACTTCATCAAAATAGTTGATCTACTCACCAAATGATGCTTTAATGTCCTGTAAACTGTCTCGAACACCATCTGTGATGATACTTTCCCATCGGCTGAACTCTCTCTCCAGAAGTGTTTTAATCTGCTCAGGAACTGAAAGAAATTTAAGCATAATATTAATGTTTACATCACAGAAATTTGCAGAGTAACATCTGAAGAGTTCTACCACAAACTGTTTAGTCACACTCTACAAAATGCTGCATACGACCCAGTGCTCGGTGAAACATGGACAAAAGGAGTGACTGTGTTGTTTTGACCCAGTGGTTGGGTTAAATGTTTAATCCAGCCTTCTGGGTAGTTTTATTTAACTCAGCTGTTGTTTAAAATTACTATATAGCTGACTTAACATGAAAAAATAGGAGTCATACTCATCATGGATTGTTTTGTTCTCTTTTCTTCCCTCATGTGCTCCTTGATCTAGTTTTCCCTCATGTCTGATTGTGTCATTTGGTTCACACTCTTAAAAATAAAGGTGCTTTAAAAGGTTCTTCACAGCGATTAAAAAACCATCTCTTTTTTACCTTTTTATAATCTGAAGGACCTTTTTTCGCCACAAAGAACCTTTTGTGACACAGACAGGTTCTTCAGAGTGTAAAGGTTCTTTATGGAACCATTCAAACAAAAAAGTTTCTTCTATGGCATCGTGAAGCACCTTTATTTTTAAGAGTGCAGGTGTGGCTTGTCAATTATCCTTGTTTGCTTTAGTATTTAAGTTCTAGTCTGTTGAGTGTTTGCTTATCTGGTATTGAATGTCCTATGTTCTATGCGTGTCTCCTGCCTGCCTGTGGATTTACCCTCTTGTGGTTTATTAAAAGACTATTTTCCTTCTTCTTCATGCGCTTATTAAACACCGTCCCTTGACAATAGGTTAAAAAATATTGGATAATTTGATTTGTTTTCAGCCACCAATAAGATTATAGTGTCTCAACTCTAATTAGCATGTTTACATTTTTGATGGCCAAGAACTTTCATCATCATTTTTAAGACACATATGTATATAAAATCCCACTTACTGTTGTCCTGTTGAAGTGTGCAGATCACATTTAATGGGTCATCAGGAGGTTTATCTTGATCTACAAATGTAAAACCACATTTATTCGAAAATGTAAATCAGAGAAATATATTTAGAAATTAAAATTTATATTGGTTTGAGAAAGCAACTTAAACAGCTTTAAAATTCCGAAGTAGTTTTAATATCTTGATGTTTGAATTAGTAGTCATTTTAAAAGTTTGAGGTTTCACAGTCTATCAAATAGAAATATTAGTTAGAAAGAGTAAATACAAAGATAAGATACATTGGAAAGTATGTTGGATAGAATGGAAGCTTGGATCTGGTTCAGTATATATACATCCTATCAGGTGGTTTAAAGCATGCATTTAAGAGTCAGAAATTTAGTCTCAGAAGAATAATTTATGTAAGCTGTTTTACTCAAGCCAACATAATAATACCTGACAGTACAAAGGTGAGTGAAAACTTACAGTTAAGAGGATAATCCATACTCTGAGATTCTTTAAGGTTTAGACAATCTTCCATGATATCCATGCATAAGTTTTCTATCTTCCTTCTGATCTCTTCAGCTTTTCTCTTAAACCCCACATCCAGAAAGTGGAAAAAGTCCTTCAGTCCGATCTCTATTTTCAGATCCTTCTCTTTGTCAGTCTGAGATCTTTTCTCATCACAGGTTTTTTGTGTATTGAGATGAAATGAAATGTTTTCTGCCGCCATCTCATCAATCTTCTGGAGCAGCTCTGAGACTTGATCTCGGTTCTTCTTGTCTGTGTTGTCAAAGACGTGATATCTGTTCCTGCATTTCTCAATCAGCCACTGAAGAGCTTCACCTTCAGCCTCAATGTGCTGCTCGATCAAGATGTCTTTGAATCTGTCGCCCCACGTGAACAAAACTATGGTGTGTTTCCAGACGTCGTCTCCCAGGATTGACATATTTTGCTCAATGATTCTCCTTTGTTCTTCCTGAAATAATGTATTTGCTGGAACCACGAGCAGAATGGCATTAGGGAATTTCTTAGAATTTCTTAGAATCGCAGATCTAATAAAATCTGGGTTGAGTTCAGATGCGATGTACTTCCACCAGCCTGGAGTGTCCAAAACAGTCATCTTCCTTCTGTCTACATCTCCAAACCCTATCGTACCCTCTCCGGTTTTTCCTCCTATGGCAAATTCATCTTGGTTCAAGATGGTGTTTCCAGCTGAACTCTTTCCAGCAAGAACCCATCCCAGCAAAACTACTCTGATCTCCTCAAGACGACGCACATATGCTGAAACAAAAGGACAGTTAAGATGCAAAACTAAAAGATCTGCAAATATGGGCCTGTTTACACCCAGTATTCAAAGCCAGGTCTAGATAATGGGGACCAAAAATAAAGGTGGTTTAAAAGGTTCTTCAGAGCAATGCCATAGAACAGGGGTGGCGAACGTCGGTCCTGGAGAGCCGCAGCCCTGTAGAGTTTTGCTTCAACCCTAATCAAACGCACCTGAACAACCTAATCAAGGTCTGAGGGGTTACTAGAAAGCTACAGCCAGGTGAGTTTTAATTAGGGTTGGAGCTGAACTGTGCAGGGCTGCAGCTCTCCAGGACCGGAGTTTGCCACCCCTGCCATAGAAGAACCATTGTTGGTTCCACAAAGAACCATTCAGTCAAAGGTTCTTTAAAGAACCATCTTTTTCTTACTTTTTTATAATCTGAAGAACCTTCTTTCACCACAAAGAACCTTTTGTGAAACAGAAAGGTTCTTCAGATGTTAAAAGTTCTTTATGAAACCATTTAAACAAAAAAGGTGAAGCACCTTTATTTTTAGGAGTATAGGCCTGGTGGGTGTTTTTTTAATAAATAAATATATTTTAATATATTTAAAAGAATAAAAATAAAGAAAGATCTAAAATAGATAAAATAGCAAGACGTAATCAATCTGAACAACTTGCAAGTAACATTTTTATTTTAAAATATACAAACATTCACATTGTTTTGAATGCTATTCACATAGAGTGGGCTTTGCTTTGAAAATGAGGAAAAATGCAAGGACTCAAGGCCACTTTTCTTAAAAAAATTAAACTTGCCGTGTTTTTAAAACACTGTGCACGAGAAGCTGAGACAGGAGCTCAAAGATTATCGTGCGTTTACACAGAAAAACAAAAAAGACGTATAGCGCAGTGAAATGGAAAAACATGTTTTGTGCGAACGATCCCTTCCAAAGAACGCGAAACAGCAAATGGCAAAATGCAATGATCTATACAGTTTCAGTTCAAACTGATGACAGGGTATTTACACAATTTTTAAAATCTACTTTTTTATTAACCTTTTTTTAGACATATAATATATCTTATTTGTCTATATCTAGCTTCTTGTCAGTCCACCAGTTCATAGTGTTTGCAGTGTGTTTCCTAGCTTAAAAATATGAGTTGATTTTCACATTGGTCTGAACAAAAACAGCAGACGCGCTTATTGAAACTGTAGGCATTACAGGTGAAATTAAAATTCCATCAAAACTAGTCTGTTCCCTTCAGTGATACAGTCATATAAAGTTTAATCCAGCCATATTGGATTCTTGCTTAAATTTAAGCCTTCTTGAAATTAAGACTTTTATTGTATGATTTTAGAACTTTTATTCCCTTTATTGATACATCTAAATGTGAAATATGAAATGTGAACAGTAAAAATCCTGCCTTTATTCAATTTTGACAATGAGAGAGTCGGGAGCTTTTAAACAGTTGAGGCAGATCAGCTTGTAAAACTTTTTTTTAAAAGATCTTAACATCTTTTCACCCGTGAAAATTCACCAAACAATGGTAACTGTAAGTACACCTTAGCTTACCTTTTTCTCGAACTTTTGATCGTTCCTCCTGTACTCTGGATTTTCTAGAACTTGCTCTGGTCTGATTTTCCTCCCACTGCTCATTGACTTTCTTTACTTTTTCCAGGTCAATTTCAAAGTGCTTGCCGTTACTCCTGACAATTCCTTCAATTTTCTTGAGCAACTCTGTGACTTGTGTTCGGTTGTGACAGTTTGCGTTATTAAAAACGTGATATTTATTTTCACATTTTTCAATAAGCCGCTTCAGCGCCGACCCGTTTTCCAGAATATGTTGCTCTATGTCCTTGTGTTTAATCAAATCTCCTCTTGTGAAGATGATGAGGGTGTGAGTCCAGACATTCGGACCCAACAGCTCCACATACTCCTCCAGAAACATCCCATCAGTGTCGGCAAACGGTAAATCTGCCCGAATCACGATCAGAACCGCATGAGGTGAAATCAGAGAAATCCTGCGAAGCAGCTGCTGTTTGGAGATGATGGATAAATCTTTTAGATTAAAGGTTTTCCAGCAGCCAGGAGTTTCAACCAGACTGACTTTCCTGCCATCAACAAATCCTTCTCTCTTCACATGCTCATCTGAGGATCCTTCAGTCTCTGTTTCACTGGTTTCCAGTATAGTGTTGATCACTGAGGTTCTTCCAGAGTGACGCTGTCCAATCAGAACTGCTCTCAACTCTGAGACAAAACCAGAAAATCACATTAAAATAAAAAATAAATGAACAAACAAATAAATAAATTAATTAAAATTTGTACTTTTACTAGAAATATACATTTTATGCAAACATACTCACCTATTTGATTATTTTCTTTATTTTCTTGATGTTTTGACATTTTTCCCACTACGTGTCCAGATGCATGAAAGAACCGGTGCTAAAATCAAACCTACATGTTTGATAATATGCATATAAAAGAAAGAAAGAATTTTTGATAATGAAAACTGAAATAATAAATTATTTATATTTTTGTATTGATTATTTGTAGCCTAATATTTTAACTGCAAATATATCAGCTGGTTGATGCATTTAATTTATTTTATGTATGTATTATGTGATTAGGTGTCATTAAAAATGAAACAGGCTACCTACCTGCTTTACTTTCTTTTGCAGAGGGCTTCAGGAATAATCAAATCTCCTCAAGGTTTACTTTCTGTTGTTTAAGGTCAACGCGAATAGTTTCATAAGATCGCAGGTGGATCATGTTTGCGGAAAAGTGAAAAGGTGTGGTTAGGAAAAATGACTGCATAAATAATATGAGAAATAAATATATGGTTAAGCACTTAAGGTGTAACAGCGCGCCCTTTTGGTCACATGAGAAATCACAGAACTCACAAACACTTGTTTGATCCTACTAAGAGCTGAAAAAAAAAATCTAATTAAATTTCCAAGTTATTTAATATTTATTTTATGCTAATTTATAATTTGTGACCCTGCTTTCTTTTCCGCTAATTCAATACTTTTTGGTATTTATTTGGTGTTTTATTAATAATCTACACTGAGTGCAATTCTGAATCCGCACTGAGCATTTCTGAACCTAAAAGATTAAAAAATGATATTTTTTTTCTCTGAATTCACTGCGGTTCACGTACTGAACGAGGGCGGAGCAAACGTAAGTCTATCATCTGACGACGCCGCACAAGCACCGCCCACTTCCAACACTCCGCGCTCTTAGACACGCCCCCTGGCTCTGTGTAGCGTTTTCCGGTGTGGTTATTTGGCTGTTGCGATTTCCACAATTTGAGCATTTTTAGCGTTTTTATTCCCCGACAGCAAACGCGACATCGCTCATCCTTATTATGTCTGTGTAGCTTGTAATTATCATTTAAAAATATTCATGAGGGACTCCTGGCTTGTCCTCTGAACGGGAAGTTTGAGTGGTTTCATCATCTGTGTATGTTTTGGGCTTTTGGAAACGGGTTTTGCGTGAGCTATGTTAAACGAAACACGCACCCGCGGACTGCTGATTTTATTCTTGGGCTTATTGTGCGCTAATTTCAGCTGGGGATGGTTTCAAAACAACGCCAAGAGCAAAAGCTCACAGAAAGAGCCTGTTTATGCAGAGACTACAGACGGCCAAGACCAAAGCTGCTTATGTCATGTAAGTTTATCTGACGCTCTGACTAAAAAAACACATCATTAATGTTAACATCTCTGTTTTTGAGACAGTTGCCATAGTATTTCTGGCATGTTCTTCTGTCGCGCGAATGTGACGTCATCACCTCCGCAGTTCGTTGCGGTTTTCTGTGGCGTTTAGTGTTTTCTGTTAAAGTTCTACATGTTTGTTTAGCTTAATATTGTATAATTGTATCTACTTTGTGGCTGTCAGCGATCCCAATATCTACAGAAACAATATTCTGACATATATCACAAACATTTAAGGCTGAGGTGTTTGTTTCTTAACTTGTTTCAAGCTTATTTAATTACTTATTTGTAGCACATTTTATTATAGGCATTATATTTGGCTTTAAAATAATTTGAGACGATTAAGCATATATTATGTAATTAAAAATGTTAAGTTTACTTAACTAAAGCGAATAATAAAGGAAATAAAGTACGCGGTATAAATGGACGTAAATTTAAAATACGTTTGGAAAGCAAAACCGTCTGTTATTCAGCGTGTTGTCGTCCCATTGGTCCGCTGGAGGCGATGACGTCAGCGGGATTTTGGGGTTTGTAGTCTTTAATCGCTCCGACCGCCGTTCACTACAGCGCTGAGCGCGCCGGTGAAGAACTACAGCGCGTCGCGTGTGGGCGTGTCTGCGTCTGACGACGCTTTGTTTGGAGGCGGGGCGACGCGGCTGAATTTCCACGCGGTAGTTGGTTAGTTTGACAGCTCATCTCAAGAGGTTTGTGATCCCAGAGGCGCATAACCTCATCGATTAGTCCTGCATCAGGGATGACAGCTGCTAGACACCGCATGAAGACCCCAGGACGTGCGCAACACTAACATTTTGTAAAGAGACATTTGTTTGCGTGTGTAAAGAGATGTTTGTAAACAGATGCCGTTTTTGGGAGGCGTCTCTGTTTGCTCTGGGACTTTTTGCACTTTTACATTCAGAGCAGGTCAGGAGTTGTGTGTGTGCTATTTATAGCTACCAATTTAATTAGTTAACTTAATCTATTTTTTTTATGCTACTTGATTTTGTTCTGTTTTTTAAGTTATTTAAAAGTTATTTATTTAGCTTATTATTTGAATTTATTTATTTTATTTATTTTTGTTGCTGTTGCTTTAGCAACAACATTTTTTTTTTTCATTATTTGTTAGTTATTTATTGTTTTAATTATTTAATTAATTTATTTAGCCGCTTGGTTTGGTATGTATTTTAAGTTATTTATTATTTTAGATAATTATTTATTTTATTTATTTTTGTTGCTCCTTTGTTTTGTGTTTTAAGTTAATTTTTTATTATTTAGCTGTTATTAAGTTATTTATTGTTTGAATGTATTTATTTTATTTAATTTTTTTGTTGTTCCGGTTTTCTGTGTATTAAGTTATTTTTAATTTTTCAAATAATTTTTAAAGTTATTTATTATTTTAAATAATTAAGGTATTTATTTATTTATTTAGCTGCTTGGTTTGGTCTGTATTTTAAATCATTTATTATTTGAATTTATTTTATTTATTTATTTTTGTTGCTTCTTTATTTTTTGTTTTAAGTTTTTTTTTAAATTTTCAAATATTTGTAAACGTTATTTATTATTTTAAATAATCTATTTATTTATTTAGCTGCTTGGTTTGGTCCGTATTTTAAGTTATTTGTTATATGAATTTATTTATTTTATTTATTTATTTATTTTCGTTGCTCATTTGTTCTGTGTGTTAAGTTTTTTAAAATTACTTTTTAAAGTTATTTATTATTTAATTTAATTAAGTATAGGCTTTACAGGCTTGTACTGATTTGATCAGTTTTAATTAGTAATTTGAGGTCAGTTTCTTTCACCTGATGAGTAGTAAGAGTGCTAACACAAAGCAACATACTGTTTATTTCACATGAGAAACTAGACAGATGGAAAATGGCGATATAAGTATTTTTGGGCTTTATCTAGTGTGTGATAACTTATTATTCCTGTTAATTAAATATCAGTTCTGTTTTCTGCAGTTAACAGGTGTCTTGGACGACTGTTTCTGTGACATCGAGAGCATTGACGTCTTCAACAACTTTAAAATCTATCCTCACGTTCGCAAGCTCATAGAGAGAGACTTCTTCCGATACTACAAGGTGAATTTATAAAGATTTACGCATCTTTACCTGATCTTACGATGTGGATGAATGAATATGAGGGGCTTGTATTCGTAGTCATAGACGTGGATGATGTGGCACGATGTCGAAGCTGCTTACTGACACGTACAGACTAATATCTCAGAAGGAGCCTTGAATATCCAGCCAGCTGTTTAAATATGATGTTAAATGGTTGATCAGTTACTCATTACGAATTTTACTTGACATTTTATGTATTTTTAATATTGTTTACATACATACATACATACATTTTCATTTAATAACACTACTTTTGTTAATTTAAAAAATTTTTTTTTTACATGTATTAGAATTAATATATTTTTATTTTATTATAATATTATTTTAAATAATTTAAGATATAGTATATTATAAAACAATATAAAATAATATAAAATAAAAGTTATATTATTAATATATTTATATTATATATAGTATATTTATTTTTCTGTTTTATTATAATGGAATTTATTAACAAAATGTGTTTCTTTTATTTTATTTCATATTATTTATATTATATTTTTATGTTTTCATACATTTTCATTTAATAACTCTACTGCTATTAATGTTCATTTTATTTTTATATTATTTATATTTACATGTATAAGATTTAATATTGATATTTCGTTATAATATAAATTAAAATAATTAAAAATATAGTATATTATAAAATATATGAAATAAAAATAGATTATTAATATATTTATATTATGTTGTTAATGTAAATGTAAATATAAAAAAATAAAAAATATATTATTTATTATAATTAATTAATAAATATTCTATTCTGTATTGTTTCTATTTATATTATAATATAAATAAATTAAGATATTGTTTTTATTATGTATTATTTATATGTTATGATATTTTAAAATATATTTTTATAAGTTTACTGTTGTCTTATTTAGCTAAGAAGTCAATTATTATGTTTTTATGGGCATTTTGATCACAGAAACCCAATGTATTCTTTCTCTTCAGGTGAATCTGAAGCGTCCGTGTCCGTTCTGGCCCGATGATGGCCATTGCTCGATCAAAGACTGTCACGTAGAGCCGTGCCCAGAGGTCAGAGTTCAACACATTTGGCTAATTTGCTTTAATTTGACTATCCAAAAAAAAGGAGACGTTTGTGAGGCTGAAGTTTTGAAACCATTTTTCTTCATGCACACAGCATTAATGTTTGCTCCAGCTCGTACTGATCCAAAAGAGACTGAATTTTCTGTCCTACAATAAGGATTTACACCATTTCCTTTTTCTTCCAGAGTAAAGTTCCTGTAGGAATTAAATCTGGCAACTATAACAAGGTAAGAGACTCATACATGTTTGTTTTTGGGAACGTTTAGTGTTCGGTTTGATCAGCTGAATTGAGTTTGTGAATTTAAAGCTTTTAATGCGTTATGTCAGTGGTGTGTTTTTGCGGTGTTTGTTCAGCTGTGTGACCCGCGGGCCGCTCGCTGTTTGTTTGTTGAAGCTTTGTGTAATAGAGCGTATAAGGTCGAGTCAGCACTCAGAGAATCCGTCCTTAATGCTTAATGTGGCCGAACGCGTCTGATAGCAGTTGAACGGGTTATTTTTAGTGAGCTGTGAACGTTCACACTTCACAGAGAAGATAGACGACCTCAGACACATCTGGACAGGAAACACACGGCACTGTATGAACGTGTGTAACGTGTTTGCAGTCACGTATGTAAATGCAAAGTGCATTCATACTGTAGGTTCATCTGATATACCTGGATTTTATAAGTCAGCTGGGACTGTTAATAAATTAATGTAATTTTCATGTTATTCCATTTGCTGAAGTTTTATGTATTAAATCATTTTAAAAAAGTAAACATTTATAATAAACATTTAATAATTTCTAACTTTCTCTCCTGATGTGACCTGATTTACATATCAGTTAGGTTTGCCAGATGACATTTTTTTTAAAATGTAGTATTTTTTTTTTATTGTTGTAGTTAGTGTGCTTATTTTTTGCAGACATTTGGGAAAAATAGGGAAAAAAACTTTTAATACATGTAGTTTTGTTCATTTTTTTTGCGTTAAAAGTGAATTTGATTAAAAAATAAATTTGTAAAATATACGTGTACATTTGAATAAGTAAATGAATATATATATATATATATATATATATATATATATATATATATATATATATATATATATATATATATATATATATATATAACAATATATGCAAAATAAAAAATAAAAAAGCTTTACATTTTTTTTAAAAGTTTACTTTTTTTATTTTATAAAAATAAATGTAATACATTTTTTCTGTTTTTTGATTAAATGATAAATATTTATTAATTATTTAATATATTTATGTAATATTATATATATATATATATAAAATAAAATAAAAAAGATTAAAAAAAAATAAAAAAGTTTAATATTTAAATTATTTTATAAAATAAATGTAATACATTTTTATCTGTTTTTGATTAAATGAAAAATATTTATTAATTATTTAAAATATATATAAAATAAAAAAATAAATATGTAAAATTTTTTAAGTTATTTTAAATTATATAGACATGCACATTTCAAGCTGTAACCAGAAAAAAACAAAGTTTTTTTTTTTATAAAGAAATTCTAAATATTTATTAATTATTTAAAAATATATCTAAAATATACCTAAAAATATATCTATACTTTTTTATTATTTTATAAAAAATAAATGTAATACATTTTTACCTGTTTTATTTTTTATTTAATTTTTTTTTAATTGTAAAATATGTAAAATCTATTTATAAGTTGGAATAAATAAAGTGAAGTGAGGGAATGTGTATATATAATTTTTATTTATTTATTTTTTGCTTTGTAAACATGCACATTTTTCGCTTTAACCACAATTTGTTTTAAAGAAATTATAAATACTTCTTAAAATAGAAATAGAAAAACGTTTTCATGTTTAATTATTTAATAAAAATAAATTGAATACATTTTCGGTATAATATTGTTAGATATATTGCAACGGCCCTCATTTTATTAATATTTGTCTCTGTGTATTAAAAAGCTGACCTCTTATATAGTGCATTTGGTTTTAATTCAGTTTTGCTCTTAAGAAAGGATGCGTGTGTATCTCACACATATGTAATCTGTCACAATCAGGTGTTGATCAGTGTTGTGTGGTTCTCTGCTAGTTTTCTCAGGCTGCGAACAGCGTCAGTGATATGAGAGAGTGTGAACAGGCTCATGAACTGGGCGCCGTGAACAGCACACTGAGGTAAACGACACTCACGCTTCCTCATCTGCCCGAACGTCACTCTTCACTTCACTAAATGCATTAAAACATGTCATTTTGTGTGTTTGTGCTGCAGTAATCAGAGTAAAGAGGCGTTTGCGGACTGGGCTCATCATGACGACGCTCAGGATCATTTCTGCGGGTTAGATGGTGAGTTTGCAAAGAAAAACATCACTAAATAAATGCTTTACGTGTTTCTGAGCCTCAGAAGCGGAAGTGGTTGTATAACTGTTAGTTTCAGGATGAGTTTGATGTGCAATCAGTAGATCTGGTTGGTTATTTATAGGACTGTTTCTAATATTGCTCTACAACATATTGCATGATAGAATAAAATAAAACCAAATGCACGATATGGTGTAGTGCGATTATCAAATCACAAATGCTGTGGTTTAATTAAATAAATATATGCACTGCGTGTTTCATAGTGAACTGTGGCAGTGAGATCATTTACACTTGTTCAGGACTGCCTGTGGTTTTCTGTTTAACATATGAAAAACAAAGAAATTAAGACATTATTCTATTATATTATATTACAGACACAATGTATAATAAAATTATATTATTTTTCTTAAATACTTTTTATTTCTTCTTTTGTTTTTATTTTGTGATTTGTATATTTTTATAGAATAATAATATTAAAAATAATAATAATACATTTTAAAATATAATATATAGTATTATTTTGAGAAATTTTGAAGCCTTAACCTAATAGTAACATTTCTTGTTTTGTTTTTAGTTTGTCATTTTGATATTTTTATTTAGTAGCAATAAAGCTAGTAACAACAATAATAATAATAATTTTTATTTATTTATTTATTTTAGTTTAGTAACATAACAATAATAATAATAATAATAATAATAATAATTATTATTATTATTATTATTATTATTATTATTGTTGTTGTTGTTAATGTTATTGTTTGTTATTATTGTATTTATTATTAAATAAAAAAATTACAAAATTGTGCAAATAATAAACAAATATTTGTATTTTAAATATTTTTGTTTAGTAACATAATAAAATATAATAATAATAATAATAAAAATAATAATAATAATAGTAATAATAATAATTGTTGTTAATGTTATTTATTTTTTTATTATTAAATAAAAAATTGACAAAATTGTGCAGCCCTAGTCTAATAACAATATTTGTAATTTAAATATTTTTGTTTAGTAACATAATAAAATATAATACTAATAATTATTATTAGTACTATTATTATTGTTGTTGTTATTAATATTGTTATTATTATTTTTATTATTAATTTTTAAATAATATTATATTTCTAAATAACAAATTGACAAAAGTGTTCAGCCTTATTCTAATAACAATATTTGTCATTTCAATATTTTTGTTTAGTAACATAATAAAATAATAATAATAAAGAAGCACAGCTAATTTTTTTTAATTATTTTTTATAAATCACATTTTAAATCGCAATTGCATTTTTTCTCAGAATTGCCTTTTTTAAATTTAATTAATATAATTTTTGTCCTTGTACTTATTTGTATTGTAAGTAGCCATGCTTTTTATTTGTATTTAGTAGCTGTACAATCTATCCTTACTAGCAAAATCACGTTGGTATCTGAAAAGCAGAATGAATTGGCTGTGTATAGAGACGAATAAGAGACGAGTGCTAGTGTTTGCGCTGGTGTTTGTGTGCAGATGAGATGTCTCCTGATGCCGAATACGTGGATCTGCTGCTGAACCCGGAGCGATACACCGGATATAAAGGTCCATCGGCCTGGAGAGTTTGGAACAGCATTTATGAGGAAAACTGCTTCAAGTGAGACACAAACACACAGATTAACACAAGAAACTCTACTGTGCACTGAAATTCATTCTTATTGTCAATGGTGGATTTTCAGGCCAAGATCAGTGTATCGTCCTCTCAACCCTTTGGCTCCCAGTCGTGGTGCGTTTTCAACATTTATTCAGTCTTACAAATTCACCAACGCATTGAGTTAAATTACACTGCTGTGAGGGAATGAATATTTGACATATTTCACTCCAGAATTTTATTTTATTTGTATTTCTTTGTGAGATTTACCCTTTTAGACATGCACATTTTGAGCTGTATGTAATCAGAAAAAAGTAAGGAATTGTTAAATAAAATAAAGAAATAAAAAGAAATAAAATAATTGTTTTTGTAAAATTATAAAATTTCATAATTATTTAAAAAAATCTAATTAAAAAAAAAAAAAAAAATCTGTTTTTATGTAACCAGAATAATCTAAGGAATTATTAGAAATAAACATTAATAATAATATTTATTTATATATTTATTTTTTTATAATAAAAACTGTTTTTGTAAAATTATAAAATGTCATAATTATTATATTAAAAAAAAATCTAAAATTATTTTCAAAATGATCAGTTTTTATGTAAGAAATAAAAATAAATAAATTAACTGTTTTTGTAAAATTGTTACATTTCAAAATTATTTAAAAAAAAATCTAAAATTATTTAAAAAATGATCTGTTATTATGTAACCAGAAAAATCTAAACAATTAGATAAAATAACAATAAAAATGTAAAAGCTGTAAGAAATAAAAAAATAATAATAATTGTTTTTGTAAATTTATAAAAAGTCATAATAGTTTAAATTAATTAAATTTAATTTAATTTAATTTATTTAAAAAAAATCTAAAATTATTTTAAAAATGATCTGTTTTTATATAACCAGAAAAATCTAAACAATTATTAGATAAGATGACAATAAAAATTTAAAAGCTGTAAGAAATAAAATAATAATAATAATAGTTTTTGTAAAATTATAAAATATCATAATTATTTAAAAAAAAATCAAATTATTTGAAAAATTAGCTGTTTTATGGTGTAACCAGAAAAATCTAAGCAATTATTAGATAAAATAACAATAAAAATGTAAAATCTGTAAAACTTAAGAAAAACAAATATTTCTAAATTTAAAAAACATATAACATTATATCTATAATATATAATGTGTATCACAGTTTATAAATAATACATTTCAAAAAGTAAAAATCTTAATGGTCCAAATTTAGGCTTATGTTTTCTTTGTTTTTTTTTGTGCAAATGTTGTTGTTGTTATCATCGTTGTTTTTTTATTTTTGTTTTTATTCACCTTAGTAGACATGTATGTTTGGTGTTGTTGTGTAACCTGAACTCTTTTCTCTGTCTCTCCTCTCAGGTGATGATGATGGTGAGTTAATATTTGCTTCCTCTTTCTCATTTTATTTGCACACGTGTCATTACATGATGCTTCTGCAGGGGAATCTGATCTCAGATCAGTGCAGAAGAGCTTTTATTAAAGCAGACTCTCGTTTGTTTCTCACAGGTGAGGGATTTTACAAATGGCTGGAAGGTAAGTGATTATTTACAGTGTGAATGTGATGAAAACAAAGCATTCTGTCAGTTTGTCTCTATTTTTCCACTGTGACTTCTATTATCAATTTACCACCAAAAATTGGTTTGAAGGCCTGTAAACTTCCTACCGAGAAGCAAATGTTCTTAATTAACATGCATTCATTTACATAATAATAGTTGTACAGTTGATTTGTTCTGCTCGTGTTTCATGAATGAGGTCTGGTGTGTGTTTTCATACACACGTTTCCTCCTGAAACTGAGAGATGCCGTCATTATTTAAGGCGCTCTGGGCGAGTCCAGGCAAATCATAACTTTCACGCTGCTTGAAGTGCCATGAATTCATATTTCAGCATGTGTCGGTGTGAAAAATGCTGAAAAATAGATGAGAAAAAGCTGCAGAGGAGATCTTTTTGTACTCGGCCCTGAAAATGCGCAGGAATACACTTATACATTTGTGGATAATTTTGAGTTGAGATGTTGATGTAATATTATAAGTAATCAGGCTGTGGTTAGACTGTGTTTGTTTAATACTGATAGTGGAAACAAGAAATCCCTACATTAGAAACCAATATTTATTTATTCAAACATTTATAGTAAACATATCCAAATTAATAAGTTTATGTTAAATTTAAATGATTTATTGTGATTTTTTTTTTTTTTTTTAACTAAACATTTATTTATTAAAATATTTAAAAATAAAAAAATTATTAAACTAATATTTATTTACTTATATGGATATGTTCAATATAAATGACTACATTTATGTTAAATTTAAATTATTTATTGTGAAGAAAAACATTTTAACTAAACATTTGCTTGTTAAAATATTTTCAAATACTTTTTTTAAACTAATATTTATTTATTTCTTTATATGGATATGTTCAATATAAATGTCTACATTTATGTTGAATTTAAATTATTGTGAAGAAAAAACATTTTAACTAAACATTTATTTATTTAATTATTTAAAAATATAAAAAAAATATTTACTTAAAGTTTAAATATAGTTTAAACTTTGGTTATAGTACTTTTAATTTTTTTATTATTATTAGCATAGTTATTGTTAATAATACATTAAAAAATAGTTAAAAAAAAAAAAAAGTAAAATGTTTTTGTGAATAATTACAAAAAATGGTGGAATGAGTTGATGTGATGTGTTATACATATGTATATATAATTTTTTTTTTTTTTGTAAATTATATATTTGTGTATATTATTTTGGAGGAAGGGTTATGTAACCAGAAAAATCTAAACAATTAGATAAAATAACAATACAAATCTAAAAGCTGTAAGAAATAAAAAAATAATGGATGGATATGTTCAATTTAAATGTCCACATTTATGTTAAATTTAAATTATTGTGAAGAAAAACATTTTAACTAAACATTTATTTATTTAAATATTTAAAAATATAAAAAAATTATTTACTTAAAGTTTAAATATAGTTTAAACTTTGGTTATAGTACTTTTAATTTTTTTATTATTATTAGCATAGTTATTGTTAATAATACATTAAAAAATAGTTAAAAAAAAAAAAAAGTAAAATGTTTTTGTGAATAATTACAAAAAATGGTGGAATGAGTTGATGTGATGTGTTATACATATGTATATATAATTTTTTTTTTTTTTTGTAAATTATATATTTGTGTATATTATTTTGGAGGAAGGGTTATGTAACCAGAAAAATCTAAACAATTAGATAAAATAACAATACAAATCTAAAAGCTGTAAGAAATAAAAAAATAATGGATGGATATGTTCAATTTAAATGTCCACATTTATGTTAAATTTAAATTATTGTGAAGAAAAACATTTTAACTAAACATTTATTTATTTAAATATTTAAAAATATAAAAAAATTATTTACTTAAAGTTTAAATATAGTTTAAACTTTGGTTATAGTACTTTTAATTTTTTTATTATTATTAGCATAGTTATTGTTAATAATACATTAAAAAATAGTTAAAAAAAAAAAAAAAAAGTAAAATGTTTTTGTGAATAATTACAAAAAATGGTGGAATGAGTTGATGTGATGTGTTATACATATGTATATATAATTTTTTTTTTTTTTGTAAATTATATATTTGTGTATATTATTTTGGAGGAAGGGTTATGTAACCAGAAAAATCTAAACAATTAGATAAAATAACAATACAAATCTAAAAGCTGTAAGAAATAAAAAAATAATGGATGGATATGTTCAATTTAAATGTCCACATTTATGTTAAATTTAAATTATTGTGAAGAAAAACATTTTAACTAAACATTTATTTATTTAAATATTTAAAAATATAAAAAAATTATTTACTTAAAGTTTAAATATAGTTTAAACTTTGGTTATAGTACTTTTAATTTTTTTATTATTATTAGCATAGTTATTGTTAATAATACATTAAAAAATAGTTAAAAAAAAAAAAAAAAAAGTAAAATGTTTTTGTGAATAATTACAAAAAATGGTGGAATGAGTTGATGTGATGTGTTATACATATGTATATATAATTTTTTTTTTTTTGTAAATTATATATTTGTGTATATTATTTTGGAGGAAGGGTTATGTAACCAGAAAAATCTAAACAATTAGATAAAATAACAATACAAATCTAAAAGCTGTAAGAAATAAAAAAATAATGGATGGATATGTTCAATTTAAATGTCCACATTTATGTTAAATTTAAATTATTGTGAAGAAAAACATTTTAACTAAACATTTATTTATTTAAATATTTAAAAATATAAAAAAATTATTTACTTAAAGTTTAAATATAGTTTAAACTTTGGTTATAGTACTTTTAATTTTTTTATTATTATTAGCATAGTTATTGTTAATAATACATTAAAAAATAGTAAAAAAAAAAGAAAAATGTTTTTGTGAATAATTACAAAAAAAAATGGTGGAATGAGTTGATGTGTGTATATATATATATATATATATATATATATATAATATATATATATATAATTTTTTTTTTTTTTTTTTTTTTGTAAATTATCTATTTTGTGTATATTATTTTGGAGGAAGGGTTAATGTGGGGGATTTTTTTTATTTCCTGTTTGTTGTCACTTTTATTTAATAAATACGTATGATTTTAACCTAAACAATTTTAAATATTTTTTTCTAATGTATAATTATTATACACACTTTTATGAGCTCATATTAAAATTACATAAAATAATTTTATTTAAACAATCTTTTTTTGTATGTATTGTATAAATCTGTTGGTTTGCTGATATATATTGATGTTGATGCTCTGCAGGTTTGTGTTTGGAGAAGCGTGTTTTCTATCGTCTGATCTCCGGCCTCCACAGCAGCATCAACATCCACCTGTGTGCCGAATACCTGCTGGACGGTAAACACTCGTCTCACACGCTTACAGAACGACTGGTTCTGTTATGGTGACGAGATATTCAGACTAGATACTGTGGTCACTATATTGATGTCTAACGAGTGTTTTGGTCCTCCAGAGGGCTGGGGGAAGCCGGTTTGGGGTCCAAACGTGCACGAGTTCAGGCAGCGGTTCGACCCGGCCGAGACGAAGGGCGAGGGCACGCGGCGGCTGAAGAACCTGTACTTCCTGTACCTGATCGAGCTGCGGGCGCTTTCTAAAGTGGCTCCGTACTTCGAGCGCACCTTCATCAACCTGTACACTGGAAACACTCAGGAAGACTCGACTACCAAAGAACTGCTGCTGCAGATCCTCAACGAGACCAAGTGAGAGAATAAGAGAATAATGTCTTATTATCACCATTATCACCAAAAACACTGAAGAAAATACTCATGTGGTATTATGAGACAGTATATATTTTTATAATTACATAAGTATATGACATTAACTAAAAATAAATTTGAAACAGTGTGAGTTCTTATTTTCCCAAGATTAATATATATATAATAAAAAAAGACTAAAAATTTAAGTTAGAAAAATGTATTTCAATTAAAAATGTAATTTCAATAAAAAAAAAATCTGAATAAATACTCACGCAAAAAATACAAATCTTTTATATATATATATATATATATATATATATATATATATATATATATATATATATATATATATATATATATTTATTTATTTATTTATTTATTTTAATTAATAAAAATAAAACCAAAAATATTACGTAAAATAAAAAAAAGTATCTTAATGATTCTGTTTATGATTTTAATTTGGGGGCAAAATGTATTTACATAAATTTAATTACAATAAAAAAAAATCTGATTTAATATTCAAGAACAAAGTAAAAATATGGTATTACATTTATTTCCGTTAATACAAAAAAAACAAAAAAATGATCTAAAATGAAAAAAATGTTAAATGATCTTGATGACTGTGTTTATGATTTTAGTTTGGGGGGAATGAGCTCATTTTAACGAAGATATTATATGCAATATATATATATATATATATATACATATATATAATAAAAAGAATAAATACTCAAGAAAAAGATTGAATTGAAAAAATTTATCTACATAAAAATGTAATTACAATAAAAATAAATCTGATTAAATACTCAAGCACAAAATAAAAATATATTGATTGATTTTTTTTTTTTTTTTTTTTTTTAATTAAATGAAAAATGTAATTTAAATGAATACAAATAAAACTAAGAATTATGTAAAATTAAAAAAATCTTAAATGATCTTAATGATGTTTATGACTAATTTTGGGGGGAAAAGCTCATTTTAGTGAAGACATTTTATATATAAATATAAATATATAATCATAAAAGTTATATATATATATATATATATATATATATATATATATATATATAATTTTATTTATTTGTTGTGTAATTCTTGTTTATTGCATTTACATTATGACATTAGCTTAAGCAATTTTAGATATTTTCCTAATGTATAGTTATTATACACAGTCTTTGGTGCTTAGATTTACCCCCAGAATAAAGAAAATAAATAAATAAATAAATAAAATGTATTTATTTATTTAAATACATTTTAAAAATAAACCTTAACCTCTAGAAAAAAAATCTTAAAATGCTAAAAATATTAAAATAATTAAAAATAAAATAATGCTGAAATTATATGTATAGATCTTTATGCATCTAAACTGATAAACCTATGCAATATTTGCACTTTTATTTTAATAGTCCTGCAGTGTGACGGTTAATGAACTGCAAGATTTCTTGTGTGCACTCATATAATACACTTAAAGTCTTTTAGACAGTTTGAGAAAGGTTAATGGATGTTGTCTGTGTTGTGTGTGTTTGTGCAGAGCGTTCCCCATGCACTTTGACGAGAGCTCCATGTTTGCGGGCCATAAAATAGAGTCGAAGACACTAAAGGTGAGTTGAGCGAGACAGATGCATTCTGGGTTGCCTTACAGAACAGAAACCCTCATCTGGGGGGCGTGGGTTAGTTTCAGTATGACTAAAAATTTTATGACATTATGATCATCTGCTGGAGTCACATGTGTGTTGTGATTTGACTGGATGCATGTCAGTATATTCACTCGAGTTCAGTTTGACGGTTGTGTGGTTTGCATGTTGACCGTTGATCATTTGCATATTTATATTTCAAAAGAGGCTTTCTAAACTTGATCTCAAAATGTTCACACATTTACAATGCTTCAGTAAGAAATGAAATCATTTGTTTATGAGAGATGCATCAGCAAATGGCTTTAAAATGGCAAATTGTGTTTCACTAGATGAAGCCATAAACAACACTTTTCAGTTCTGTAATGCAGGTCAAAACAGTCTGAATTTTCACTTTCACAAATTAAGGCCTTAAAACATGTAAAAAAAAATGTTTACATTTAAAAAGCCATGACATTAAATATTGCATGCATTTAAAAAAAAAAAAAATATGATATCAAGATATGGAAAACAAACATGAAATTGAACAAAGTGAAGTTAGTTTATTTAAAAAATAAATATCTGTCAGTGTGGAATGAAAACTTGTTTTACCTTTGAATTAAGTTGATTTTCTGATCTTATTGGCTCCTATCATAAATTCACTTCATTTTGATCAGTTTCTTATAAAATGAAACTTCAAATCTTCTGTTGTTTTGCTTCTTAAAGCAATGATCCTTATGATTTAAGGATCTTTAGACATTTACGCTGGATTAGAAAGTACAGGAAAAGATATTTCTAGTCATTTGGAGCTGAAATATTAATCCTTAAGATAATTTTTTTTTGTAAAATTCATTAGTTATAATATAATTATGTAAATTAATAATTGTAAAGTATCGATAATCAGTTGTATTTTCAAATGTATGAAATGTAAAATTTTTAAAAGTGTTGTTAAAATAATAATAATAATAATAATAATAATTATAATGATAATAATAATATCATTTTACTAAATAAAAATATTTAAAAAAATACTATTAGACTAGGGCTGCACAATTTCACAATTATATATTAGAAAATGATATATTATATCTAGAAATGTATTATTATAATTATATTATTATATAAACATATTGAGTTCTTACTGAGTTACATTGATTTTTCTGACACCATCAGCAGAATTTTTTTTTGTTTTAATCATAAATTCTCTTTATTTTGATCAATTTCTCATAAAATAAAACTATATTTTGTGTCAGTATGCGTTTGGTAAATACAGTATGGTAAATGTACAGTGTGGTAAATGTATCTTGGTTTAAGAATCTTTAGACACTTGCACATAGATGTAGACAAGATTTTGTGTGAAATTGTCCAAAAAGGAAGAAAAAAAAAAAAAAAAAAAGATATCTATATATAATAAAAGATAAAAAAAATATAGGCTTTCTTTTCTTAATGCATATATAAATGGTAAATACATATATATATATATATATATATATATATATATATATATATATATATACACAATTTTAATTAATGGATAAATAAAACATAACACAAATAAAACTTACTTTTTTAATTAATTAAGACATTCTATTTACATAAAAAATGTAATTACAATAAAAAAAATCTGATTAAATACTCAAGTAAAAATAAAAATATTTTATTTATTTATTTAAATTAATAAAAATAAAACAAATACCGCAAATGAAAAAAAAAAAATTAAATTATCTTATTGACTCCGTTTAAAAAATGTATTTACATAAAAATCTAATTACAATTTTAAAAATCTGATTAAATTCCTTAAGAAAATTATTTATTTATTTAAATTAATAAAAATAAAACAAGAAAATTGTAAAAATGTATGTGTAAAAAACATATAGGCTTACATATAGGCTTTATTTTCTTAATGCATATATATGTTAATATAATTATAAAATATTTTAGGTTTTATTATATTTTATATATTTTAGTAAGGAGTTTTTTAAATATTAAATAAATTAAATTTAAAATATTACATTTTTTAAAATATTTTAGTAAGGAGTTTTCTTTCTTTTTTTTTTTTTGTGAAATGTGACCTGTATATATTCTTGACTGGTTGATTATTTTATTTTATTTTATTTTATTTTATTTTACTAGACGTTTGCACATTAATTTTACTTTAATTAATTAACTTAATTTGACTATTGTGATGCGTTGTGTTCAATTTATTAAGTTCACTTCATTTGCTCATAAAAAGTCTTAAATGTACCTTCATCAGAAAAACACCAAATATTGAGTGTGAAATAAATGTGAATCTGGTTTAGATTTTATTCATGAGGATTGAATTGGATGCTGAAAATGTGTGAAAAATAAGAGTGATTGATGATGTTAGATGATGAAGTCTTTCTTTAAAACAGCATAAATGTTGATTTGTTGTTGTCTCTTGTGTTCAGGAGGAGTTCAGGCTTCATTTTAAGAACATCTCTCGTATCATGGACTGCGTCGGCTGCAGTAAATGTCGCCTCTGGGGAACATTACAGGTAAAAAAACAGCTGTTTGTCTGAAAACAAAAGTGTTTTGATGTGAGATATGAATGAAGCGCTGCTTTCCTGTTAGACTCAGGGTCTGGGAACGGCCCTCAGGATCCTGTTCTCTGAGAAAGAGATCAAGAACCTTCCAGAAAACAGTCCGTCCAAAGGCTTCCAGCTCACGCGACAGGAGATCGTGGCTCTGCTCAACGGATTCGCCAGGTCAGAGTTATTACATGATGACGAGCCATTACGAAGACACAGATTATTACATTATTCACAATAATCTCTCCGTGCGTCTCCAGATTGTCCACGAGTATAAAAGAGCTGCACAACTTCCGGACGCTCCTTAAGGATCATAGGTAACAGAGCTCCAGGCCAGCAGGTGGCAGCAGCCGACGGACTCTGCACTGGTCTTTTTTCCACCCAGAATAAGGCCTGTCTCAGGGACTGTGGGACGGGATCCGGCAGAACCCTTCCTCTAGACCACATCTCAAACCTCCTGCTTTAAAAGTCACTAAAACCAGATCGCACAAACACTTGAAATCTCCGCTTCCACTGAAATCCGCTTCCGGCTCTTCGTTCCTGTCGCATGCTCAAACAGACTGTGATTTCTTTCACCTCCTCGTTTGTTCTCAGTCGTTTCTGTCACGTTTGACTGCAGTCTGTCATGTAGCGGTGCGTTTTTTTTCTTCGTTCTCTTCGGTTCGTGTGAATGTTACGGACGCGTGTCTGTCTGTTCCTGCTGCTCATTTGGTTATTTTTTATTTGTTAGTAATCAGGTCAAAGCCATATTTAGGTCACATTTTACCATAAAAATCAGAAGAAAATATATTTTGCATAAAGCAAATGATACCTGTTTTGTCATTACTGTAAGAATTGGTGTAAAGTATGCATAAACAACACAAATGGGACTTATTTTTTTCATTACTGTAAGATTTTTTTTGATGGAAATTTTCATGAAAAAAAACAGACTTTATATATATATATATATATATTTTTTTTTTTTTTCCAATTTTTATTTATATATAAGTGAAACAGCGCAAATAATATAATATAATGTCAATTTTTTTCCATTACTGAAAAAGAAAGCCATATATATACTTTTTTTTTTCTTTTTTTTTTTTACAATTTTAATTAATATATAAATAAAACATAACACAAATAAAAAATTAATTTTATATATTATATATATATATATATATATATATATATATATATATATATAAAACAACGCAAATGGGACTTATATTTTTCATTACTGTAAGATTTTTTTTTGATGGAAATTTTCAGGAAAAAAATATATATTTCAGGACAGACTTAAATTATATATATATATATATATATATATATATATATAATTTTATTTTTAAAATTTTTATTAATATATAAATAAAACAGCACAAATAATTTATATATATATATATATATATAAAACAAAGCAAATTAAACCTATTTTTTTCCCAGTACTGTCAATTTTTTTTCCTTTACTGAAAAAGAAAGCCATATATATATATATATATTTTTTTTTTTACAATTGTAATTAATATACAAGTTAAACATTACACAAATAAAAACATTTAAAATAGAATTTGTGTAAAATTGTCAAAAAAATAAAATAAAATAAAATGTGTGTATATATATATATGTATATAAACAACGCAATTGAGACTTTTTTCATTACTGTAAGATTTTTTTTGATGGAAATTTTCATGAAAAAAACAGGCATTATTTTTTTTTATGCATATATATTTATATAAAATGGTTTATATATATATATATATATATATATATATATATATATATTATATATATATATATATATATATATATAATAAATTTTTATTCATATATAAATAAAACATAACAAAAATAAAACTTAATTTTTTAATTATGGTAGGGACTTTTTTTTTTTTTTTTTTTTAAGTGAAATGTGACCTGCATATATTTTTGACTTGTTTACTGGTTATTTTATTTTGTGTGTGTCTTTTAAAGACATTCCTCATCTAAATGAAGTCTTTTCTTTTTATAGGACCATAGAAATGAATTTTTGAAAGAAGGAAATGTAGCTGATTGTTACACGTTTGCGCAACAGAAAACAAGCAATAATATTCCTCCGTTTAGTCCAGATTCATGTTCAGTGACAGATACAGAGATTCAATGCAGAGAAGAAACAAGCAGAACAAAAACACAAAATTAATTATTAGATGGGTGGAAAATATATAAACAATTATGTATGTGTTTTGTTTGTGTTTTTTACTTTTTTAGCAGTGAAATATCACCCAGATTTTGCTCCACGTGTGGGAAGTTTTAGGTAATTACATTTATCGTTGAGCACATCTTAAAATAATGCTGGATTGATCTCATCGGCTGTTTTAGTTTCTCAGATCTTGAAGTTGTTCACAGACGTCTCTGTTTCTATGAATAACTCCACATAAACACCTGAAAGAGCCGAATGCGTCGCGTCAGTGTTATATTTATAGCTGTGAGTGTTTCAGCGCCTCAAAACCCACATGATTCGAAACCAAAATTCATGTATTCATTTTCCATGATCTGCTAATCCTGGAGGAATCATTTAGTTGGAGTTGAGATGAAGAGCAGCTACTCGTGTGTGTGTGTGTGTGTGTGTGTGTGTGTGTGTGTGTTGAGCGCTGCATGCTTTCATCAGCGTCTGCCTTAATATTTCTAAATGACAGAATAATACTGTAAATATCGCTTTTTCTGCCTCCCTCGGTTATGATTGAGAGATTTCAGTCTCCTGGAACTGTTACAGGCCTCATCGACTCGATCGGGTCACACATTCGACATTCATGCGTCTTCGGGACTCAAAAGCAGTGTAATTATCTGCAGAAATGATATGATGTAAATGTATGATGATTCGCATTTACGCCCGATGAGGCCGTGAAGCTCCTCTCTGCCTTTCTGACATGATTTTGAACATTTTCAGGCCGTGATTAAACCATGATCTGTATTGTGTGTTCATGTCAAGAATATTTATTTCAACAGGAATAAATTTGTCTGGTTGTCTCACAGACTTTTGTCGTCCTTTTTTAACAGCAAATTTTCTTCTTTTTTTTTTTTTTGCTATAAATATTATAAATATTTCAACCTTTTTTTTTGTAGTAAATGATTTTATTTTTCTGAATTTATTTAAAATGACCATCTGGCATCAATTAAATGACCTACAGGTAAGTTACATTTTTAATTTAAGTATAATTATTATTAGTATTATTATTTTTTTTTTTTACAAATATATGCCATATGTGTTTTTTATTTGAATGATTGAAGTATTATTAAGTTTACTTTTTGTTTATATATAATTTGTGTTTTAATAACATTTTATGATTTTTATTTGTTTATATTTATTATTTTTCTTATTTTACTTGCA
This sequence comes from Cirrhinus mrigala, assembly GCA_036247105.1. Taxonomy (NCBI): domain Eukaryota; kingdom Metazoa; phylum Chordata; class Actinopteri; order Cypriniformes; family Cyprinidae; genus Cirrhinus; species Cirrhinus mrigala. The sequence continues at coordinate 1,735,019 of CM070017.1, read as the reverse complement.
GTTGTATTTGTTTTTATTTGCATTTATTTTACTTCTTAATTGTATTTAATTTTTTTATTTTATTTGCATTTGTTTAATATAAATAAAAGATAAAAAAAAATCAGCATCTATCTATCTATAATATTTCATTATATTATTTTTTATTTTTATATTTCTTATTTCCATTTGTATTTTTTATTTGCATTTATTTTACTTCTTAATTGTATTTTTTAAATTTGTTTATTTAATATAAATAAAGTAAATAGAAAAAATATCAGCACACACACACACACACACACACACACATATATATATATATATATATATATATTATCATTTTATTATTTTTATATTTATATTTATTTTTCCTATTTTACTTACATTTGTTTTTATTTGCATTCATTTTACTTCTTAATTGTCTTTTAATTATCTTAGTTTCTATGCATTTATTTAATTAATATAAATAAGGTAAATAGAAAACATCAGCATGTATATATATATATCATTTATTATTTTTTATATTTATATTTGTTATTTTTCTTACTTTACTTGCATTTGTGTTTGTTTTTATTTGCATTTATTTTACTTCTTAATTGTATTTTAATTATTTTATTTTATATGCATTTATTTAATATAATTAAGATAAATATATATATATATATACTCTTTTTCTAACATTATTTATTTAAATGTACATTTATGATTTAACTGTTTTTTTCCCAGAATTTTGTTTTTGTTCTTTTTAGTAAGAAGCACATTAGTCTTATTTTAACAGCAAATCATTTATTTTTTTGTGGAAGGTGACAAACATTATTCTCATTACAAATCAACAAATGAGAATCACATGAAATCCGTGAAATAACATAGTGTTTATCATAAATATATTTAAAGACATCGGTGTCATTTTTAAGTGTGCTTCAACCCTAGTGAACCAAATATACTGTTTTCAACAGCTAAAGATAAATACTTAAAGTAACATAAATTCATGCCTTACACATTTTTTCATAATCCTGACTGCGGCTACTGTACTGGAATCACAATGTAAATGTGATCGTGTTGCGATTGTGTGAATATAAACAGACTTACAGCACACGTCTGTGTTCACAATGTGTACCAACATACTCCTGCTGCTTCTGCAGTGTACTGTGTGCAGTATGCAATTTTAAGTATGCAATAAACTCCAGAATTTGCACTAATGCATTTGTTATATCTTGCAGTATGCAATGCAATACAAATTAAAAATAAAATAAACTATTATAAACTAAAATAATTTAAATAATTAAATAATAATAATGAAAAAAATAAAATCAAATTAAAATGTTTAAAAATGATATAAAAATACAATTAAAAACTAAAATACAAATACAAATAAAATAAATAGAATGTGATTAATACTTAAAATAAATGCAAATAAAAAATACAAAAAATAATAAATAAAATAAACTATTATTATAAACTAACATTATATAAATAATTAAATAATAATTAACAATAATAAAATGAAATAAAAATGTTTAAAAATAATATAAAAATACAATTAAAAACTAAAATACAAATTAAAATACAAAAAGAAATATAAATGAAAATAAAATCAATAAAATGCAATTAATAATTAAAATAAATGCAAATAAAAAATACAAAAACAAGCACAAATCAAATTAAATAAAAACAAATAAAATAATAATGATTTTTAAAAAATCTAATAAATTGCTTAAAAATAAAATTACAATTAAAAACTATCATAAATACAAAAAAGTGAATTCTAAAATAAAATAATAAAATAATTTGAGTTAAAAATAATAGTCAAATAAACTGTTTAAAAATAAAATAAAATTACAATTAAAAATTAAAATAAATGGAAATAAAAATACAAATGCAAATTAAATTAAATAAAAAACAAATAAATAAAGTAAGATTTAAAAAATCTAATAAATTGTTTAAAAATAAAATAAAATTACAATTAAAAACTATCATAAATACAAATGAAAGAACAATAAAAAATAAAACTGCAGTTAAATATAAAGTAAATAAAATAAATGCAAATAAATAAAATAAGAATGAATACAAATATAAAAATACAAATGAAATAAAATATATAAAATAAATGAAAAATAAAAATAAACAAAATATATACAAATATAAATAAACAATGCAATGCACTCATCATATTGCATATCTTTTTTTTTTTCACTCCCTATTTGATCAAACTGTCAACATTTTATCCCAAATTAGACTGAAAAATGTTAAATAACCATTTCTGAGGTGATAAACTGGATGCCCCTTTGCATAAGTCAACATGCAGTGTACTGACGTATAGTCTACTACTTTGTATTGCAGTATTTTTGAGTATGTTAGTACGGCGTTTTGAACACAGCCTCGTTTAGGACCTTTATCGCTCTGACTGCGGTCGCCATGGTGATGCGCACTGCTCTGCAGTCAGTTGCCATGGCGACTCAGACTTACGGTGCGTCGTGCGTGTGACGTGTTGCTCGTGTGTGTGGCGATGCGTCGGTGGTTTAAAGTGCGGTGCGTTTCTCTTTTACATCTTTAGCGTCGGTTGCCACGTTAACGGTTCAGTCCCGCCGTTGCCAGTGACGACCGCGGCTCGTCTCCTCCCAGATGGACCAGGAAGCTGCTGCTGCGGCTGCTCCAGTCAAAGCCGTCCGTCGACAGACTGAACACAGGAAAATCAGCCCAAATCAGCTCGTATAAATTTGACCTTTCAGACAACTGCTCCTCAATTTGTTAAAATAAGTTATATAAATTATTTTTATATTTATATTATTAAAGAAAATGCTTGGAAAAATTCTGAAAGATCTCATATTACTTTTTTAATGATATTATGACCCATATTATTTATGTAGTGTAACAAAGTATTAACTATGAAATGAAAAATGTGGATTTACTGTAGAACATTTCTATTATATTAAACTGCATAATTTTTTAATTCTCTTCAAATTCATTATATCACATGTTTGATGTGGGGGACGCAGTATTATTTTAGTAATATTTTTATAAAATGTATAAAATATATACGTTTTTGTATTTCATTTTATTGTATTTTTTTATATTTCTATCTTTCTAAGTTTTTAGTTCAGTTTTGGTAGATTTATTGTATTTAGTAATCATTTTAATTTTTTTTTTTTTATTATTACTTTTTAAAATACATTCCTATCTACCTTTACCTTTATCTATCTTTTAATTTTTGGTTTTAATTTATTCCATTTATTAATAAACAGAATTTGCTTTTTTAAATTGCTTTATAAAAACATTTCTGTCTATTCTTAGTTATTTATTTATTTTATTTTGTTTTAGTTTTAGTCATTTTATTGTATTTATTACTAATTTAAATTTGCTTTATTATTATTATTATTATTATTATTATTATTATTTATTTATTTATTTATTTATTTATTTAAGTATATTTCTGTCTATCTTTAGTTAATTTTTATTTTGGTTTTAGTAATTTTATTGTTTTTTTTTTTTAAGTTTTTTATTTGCATTTTATAGTATTTATTAAGAGAATTTGCTTTTTAAATTATTTCTTAAATACATTTCTGTCTCTCCTTAATTTTCTTTTATTTTGTTTTAGTTGTAGTAATTTTATTGTATTTATTAATCATTTAAATTTATATATATATATATATTTTTTTTTTTTTTTTTTTTTGTCTATATTTAGTTAATTTTTATGTTGGTTTTATTTTTAGCAATTTTATTGTATTTAATTAATCTTTTAATTTGCTTTTTTCAATTATTTTTTTTAAATATATTTCTATCTATTATTAATAATTAGAATTTGCTTTTTAAATTATTTTTTAAGTACATTTCTGTCTATCTTTAGTTATTTTTTATTTTTAGTAATTTTATTGTATTTATTAATATTTTAATTTACTTTATTATTATTATTTTAAAATATATACTTCTATCTATCTGTCTTTAGTTGATTTTTATTTTGGTTTTAGTAATTTTGTTGTATTTAATTAATTACTTAAAAGCATTTTTCAATTAATTTTTAAAATATATTTCTATCTATCTTTAGTTAATTTTTATTTTGGATTTAGTAATTTTATTATATTTATTTAATCATTTGAATTTGTTTTTTTTTTTTCAATTAATTTTTAAAATATATTTCTATGTATCTTTATTTAGTTTTCTATTTCAGCTTTAGTCATTTTAGTATTTGAACTTAATTTCATTTAGTTTGCAAAGCAATATTTGTAGTTTATTTGTAAGTTCAAGTTTTTCATCTTATATTGATGTTTTATTTTATTTTGGTTATGTTAGTTAACAGTAGCAGCAGTGGTGGTTTTACCTGGTTGAGGTGGTCACCGGATGGGAAGCCCAGGCTAAATCGTCGTCGCTGTCGTACCGTCTGGGATTGTCGAAGAAGTACGGCCGGTTTGAGAAGACGTGGCTGGGAATGGCAGAACCGCTCTAGAAAACAGCAGAACACACGCAGATCAGTCAGATGAGCTGAGAAACGGATCCTCCATACAGAAAACGCTCATCAGATCCGCTCCAGCTCACCCGGTCCTGGGCCGGTTTTCGCACCCGGAAGAAGAAAACCACCAGAGATGTGGGCAGCAGCTCCCACACGAACAGAATCACGCCGAACACCACGTAACCCGCGTCGCCCAGACTGGAGCGCAGATCCGCCTGCAGAACCAGAGGAACAACGGTTTTATTCCTGATTTAGCGCCAGTGACTCAGATGAGATGAGACGAGACGAGTGTGTGACGCCCACCTGATCCGACACGTTATACCAGTCGTAATCGAACGAGTTTATGCTCTCTATGTCGGTCAGAGCCAGAACCACTAGATTATAACAGGCGCGTGACGCGTACAGGAGAATCACCGTCAGCCCAATCAGAGTCACCTGACACACCGACGTACCCTGGGAATAAATAGAGGAAATACAACAAACATCCATCAGGGTAAAACACACGTTCACACACTTACTTGTCAGATGAACCATGTTTGATTGTATATCTATATCTATCATAAAAATATAATAAAATGAATAGATAACTTAAAAAAAAAATTTTAAATTGGAATTTTAAACAAAATGTAAATAAAATACTATAGTAAGTATTTTATTTCAATTTTGATTTTGAGAAATGTACATTTTAAAAATATTAAATTCATATTAATATTAATTTTGCATTTTATTTTTTATTTATTATTTAGGATTTTTTAAAATGATCTATTCATTTTATTATATTTTTATGATTTAATTTAATTTATAGTGTTTCTTTTTTATTTATTTTCATTTGACATTTTTATAATGTAATTTTTACTAATTGTTTTATTTTGATTGTTTTATAAAATTATTTTTTGTTGGTTTTTTTTCTAATTATTTTGTATATTTTTTGTAATTGTAATTGTGTATTGTATATTTTTTGTGATTTAATTCGTTTTTAGTAAATGTTTCGTTATATTGTTTTTTATTAAAACGATTAATATGTATATGAATATCAATATTTTCTTATTATTGAATACAATTGATCGTTTCACTTTTAAAATTTTATTAAATTAAATTGATTTATTTAGTGAGTTTTTTTATTTTACATTTTTATAATTTCATTTTTACTAAAAGGTTTGTTTTTATTGTTTTCATTAAAATTGTTATAATAAAATTATTACTATATTATTATTGTTAAATACAATTATTTGTTTTAATTTTACATTACTATTTAACTATTTTTATTAAAAACATAATTTATAATTATAATAAAAGTATTATTATTAAATACAATATTATCATTATTATTATTATTAAATGCAATTATTTGTTTTCATTTAGCATTTTTATTATTTAATTTTTAGTGCTTTATTTTGAATTATTAATTATTATTATTATTTTGATTATTTTTATTAAATACATTTTTATTAAATACAAATTTTATTAAATATTATTCTACATTAAATGCAACATTTATAAAAAAGTTTTTTTTTTGTTTTCATTAAAATTATTATAATAAAATGATTACTATACTATTATTAAACACAATTTAAGATTTAGTCTTGAATTGTTTTTATTAAAATTATCATTTTGTAATTATTTACAATAAAATTATTATTATTATTAAATGCAATATTTTTATTATTATTAATATAAGCAAATACTTGTTTCCATTTTTATTATTTATAATTGAAATAATTTTTAGTTTTTTATTTGCATTTTTATTTGCATTTTTAGTGCTTTATTTAGAATTATTTATGTATTATTATTATTAAATACAATTATTTGTTTTAATTTTACATTTTTATGATTTAACTTTTAGTGCCTTATTTTGATTTTCTCATTAAAATTATTGTCATAAAATTAATACTATTATATTATTATTAAATACAAGTATTTACAGTTTTATTATTTGTTTTTTATTTTTTCATCAACCCAGTTTGGGAAACCCTAATTTTGTCACACAAAAAAGGTGAATAAATGACGACAGGATTTGTCTTGAAATGCACCGTCATGTAATGTGATGTGATCAGGTGCGTTTCTCACCTTGGACTCCAGGTAGATGCTGGCGAGCGACATCTTGGCCACCTTGTAGAGGCAGACGGACAGCGAGACGGCGCAGAGGACGAAGAGCGAGTCGTTGATGGCGACGCGCACCAGAACCACGGTCTTGACCTGCGCGTCGCTCATCTTCACCAGCAGGGCGCACGTCAGATTCACCAGCAGGAACAGCAAACTCACGCCGACGAACAGCAGATACAGAGGAAACCTGCAGATTCACGACAACATCAGCGCCATGACGGGAAACACACATTTTACACAGAGAAGGTGAAATATCAGCATAATCACTCACTTATATTTCAGGAGGTGAGGAGAATACTTCGACTTGGCCTTAAAGAAAACCTGCCAAAAGAAACAACATGATTAATCATCATTATTATAGACTTACCAATCACCACAAATTAAACGCTAATTTTTTATTGCCTGTTCACAGTTCTCTGATGGTGGCTAATGACATACAGGTAAACATAAATTATTTTATAATTCATTTTTTGTGGTTCTTTTACATATCTACATGTATTATTTATTTGTTAGCATTTTAAATTTTATGATTTTATTCATTTTTAGTAAATGTTTCATTTTAATTTTAAAAAGATTTATTTTATAAATTAAAAATTATGTATGATTTTATTCATTTTTAGTAAATGTTTTATTTTATTTTTCAAATTGTTTGTTTTAATTCTACATTTTTCTGATTTATTCATTTTAAGTAAGTGTTTTATTTACATTTTTATTTTTAAATTAATATGACATTTTTTATTTTTTGGAATTTATAGGTTTTTATTTTACATTTTAATTTTTTTTATTTTTTAGATGTGTATATTTTGTATTAATTTAACTTTTAAAATTAATTTAACAATTTTTATTTATTTTTTAGGTTTTTAATATGTTTTTATTTTAAAACTTATTTAACATTTTTATTATTTAATTTGAAGGGGTTTTATGTTTTTATGTTATGTCATTATTATTATTCAATGCAATTATTTGTTTTCATTTAGCATTTTTATTATTACATTTTTAGTCCTTTATTTTGAATTCTTAATTATTATTATTATTTTTATTAAATACAATTTTTATTAAATATTATTCTACATTAAATGCAACATTTATAAAAAGTTTTCTTTTGTTTTCATTAAAATTATTATATTAAAAATGATTACTATATTATTATTAAACATGATTTAAGATTTAGTTCTGAATTGTTTTTATTAAAATGATCATTTTATAATTATTTACAATAAAAGTATTAAATGCAATATTATTATTATTAAATTAATAAATTTAACAATTTTTATTTATTTTTTAGGTTTTTAATATGTTTTTATTTTAAAACTTATTTAACAATTTTATTATTTAATTTGAAGGGGTTTTATGTTTTTATGTTATGTCATTATTATTATTATTAAATGCAATTATTTGTTTTCATTTAAAAAAAATGTTTACATTTAAAATTACTTCTTAATTTATTCTAAAATAGTACACTTATTTCTGATTTATTCATTAAGTAAGTGTTTTATTTAAACTTGTCTTTTTAAATCAATATGACTTTTTTTTGGAATTTTAAAATGATTTAACATTTTTTATGATTTAATTTTTAGTTGTTTAAAATTTTTTTTAATTTAACTGATTTATTCATTTCAAGTAAGAGTTTTATTTTAATTTGTTTTTATTTTTCAAACTTATTTAACATTTTTATTATTAAATTTTAAATGGTTTTATGTTTTTATTTTAAAAATTAATTTTTCTTTTTTATTTTAAAACTATTATTATTATTTTTTTTACATGTATTTTAAAATGTTGCATTTATTTCTTGTTAATTTAAAGTAAATGTTTTAAAAATTTAAAATTTTCTTTTTAAATAAATATGACTTTTTTTTTAATTTATGTTTTTATTTTAACATTTATTTAACTTTTTAAGAATTTAATTTTAAGGGCTTTTATGTTTTTATTTTAATTTTTTTCTTTTTTAAATGATACATTTATTAATTAGAATTTTATTTAGAAGGTAAAACATAATTTTAATAACTTATATTTAAGGAGATGAGGAGAGTACTTTGACTTGGCTTTGAAGAAAACCTCTCAAAAGAAGCATGTTTTTTTCATGGTCACTATTATTGATTTGCCGTGCAGCACTAATTAAAGACTGTAAACGGCAGGTTTATGAGCGCAGACGTCTCTCCTGTTTAATTAATGAACGGAGACTCTGCTGTGGGACTGGATTCAGTATCAGACGGCCGGATTCAGCGTGTCGGTCTGCTAGAGCTCACATTAGACGTCATCACTGTACTTGACTGTGACTGTACTTCACTGCACACTCGACGTCATCAATACATGACGCAGATCCAGACCCAATGTAGGTCACACGTGTGCGAACACGAGCAGAAACCACCGATTATACACTGTCTGTCTGTACCATCAGTAGTGCTCTCTAAAATACACTCCCAGCCTAACAAAATCATACAAATGCCTAACAAGAATAACGTATATTTCAGTTCAGGAGTTTTCCAAGTGTATAATGTTTATAAAAACTAATTCTATAGGAATAATGTCTAACTAGTAGACAGTTAAAAGGAATCATATTGGTTGTTACAGGTATTTTAAAATACAGAATTCCTTTATTTTTTATTAAGAATACCCATTTTACCTTGGATGTCACTTTTAGACTTTCATTTTTATTTGAAAATTATTTATGATTTTAATTGATTTAATTAATTTGTAGTGTTTTATTTCTCTTGTTTTTATTTGAAAATTATTTATTATTATTTTACACTGATTTATATTAATTATACTGTATTAATTGTAGTGTTTTATATTAATTTTAGTGTTTTAGTTTGATTTACTTTATTTCAAATCTATTTTTTACATTTTTATTGTTACTAAGTAGTTACTAAAGCTTTTTATCAACCTTTTGAGCACGATTAAGGATTTTTTCAGGATACTGATTAATTAATTATTAATTAACATTCTACTCATATTATATAGAAACTTTTTTTTGTGATTTAATTTTTAGTGTTTTATTTTTTAAATCATTTATTTCAATTTTACATTATGATTTAAGGATTTTTATTTTCTAATTATTATAATTATTTTGTAGTTTATTTTACAGTTTTATGATTTAAAGTTTTATTTTGATTTTTTGTTATTTTAATTTTACATTTTTATGATGTTACTATTAGCTTTTCATTAACAATATGGGCACAATAAAGTATTGCAAAATTATTCATTTAAATTTTTATATTAAAATTTAAATAATTGATAGTGTTTTATTTTCATTAAATTTGTATTTTGTAAATTATTTATTTATCTTGTTAATTTTTTATTTATTTATTTTATTTTATTTTGATTTGATTCTTTCAGGGATCATAAATGATCAGTTATTCTGATTTTACTTTTTATGGTTTAATTTTTGGTGTTTTTTAAATTTGTTTTTATTTTAAAATTATTTAAAGTGAACATTTTTATGAATATTTAATAGATTTTCATCAACCTTTTAGGCACAATAACGTATAATTTAATTTAGTATTTAGCCTATTATTTTATCCTTTTTAGAATCATCATTATTATTGACTTATAATTTTACATTTTAATAATTTTTAGTAATGGTTTTATTAGAAATTTAAAGTATTTATTTTAATTTTATATTTCCATAATTTTATTCCTTTTAGTAACTTATTGCAAGTTTAAAAATATTTATTTGAATTGTAAATTTTTATTAAAAATTATATATAGTATATTATTTTATCCTATTTAGAGTCATCATTATTTTTAAGTTTATTTTAATTTTTTATAAATGTATTTATTTATAGTAAGTGTTTTATTTAATTTTAATTTTATTTTAAAATTAATGTCATTTTTATTTTTTTTATATGTTTTTATATATTTTTATGTTTTTATTTATAAAATTGTACAGTTTTTATGATTTAATTTTTAGTTTTAGCTTTTGTTTTAGAATGAATTGTCCATTTGCGAATCATAATATTCCTATTTTATATTGTTATGATTTAATTGTTGGTATTTTATTTTAAAATGATTTAAATTCAAATGTATTATTTTTAGTAAGCGTTTTATTTTCATTTTAATTTAATTTGATTTTATTTTAAAATTAATCTCATTTTTAGGGTTTTTATATGTTTTCATTTTAATATTCATTTTACATTTTTTATAATTTAATTTTTAGTTTTAGCTTTTGTTTTAAAATAAATTTTCCATTCGGGAATCACAATATTCCCATGTTATATTGTTATGATTTAATTTTTGTTATTTATTTATTTTAAAATGATTTAAATTCAAATGTATTTACATTTTTTAGTTCCTTTTTGATTTAAGTTTTTGTTTCGTGTTTGATTCCCAACCTTCAGGACTAGGCAGATCTGGTTTCGTCTATCGTTCGCTCACCTGAGCGCAGTAGAGGTTCATGAGGCTGAGGGTGAAGAACTGCAGGCAGATGGGGAAGCAGTAGAGCAGCCAGAAAGCGAAGGGTCCGAGCGCATTGGCCGTCACACAATCCCTGAAGTAGAAGGAGAAGAGCAGCGCGCGCAGAGCCGCCCACAGCAGACACAGGAACAGGAACGCCGTCTGGTAGCTGAAGCGCTTGTGCCGGTAACGCAGCACCAGCCACAGCTGAGCGTAGATGAAGGCGAACAGCACCGAGTAGAAGACGGTGTAGGCGACCGTCAGGCCCAGCTTGACGTAGGGAGGGATGGCGGGGCTGAGCGTCGGAGGAGAAAGGGAGGCGTTCGCTCCGGATGTTCCCTGGGACGGATGCTCCATGCCGGCTGTTCGTCTGCTGCTGTCTGCGCCTGTCATTACCTTTCCATCAAACCTCAGCGATTCACCGTCTGCTCCGTCTGCAGTCGTGAGGAGAGAGAGAGAGAGAGAGAGCGGCTGCAGCGTGCAGAAAGGATGGAGCATGTGATCGGCATCCGGAGAAGCTGATTGGCTCTGGGGTGTGAGGAGAGAGAGAGAGAGAGGGGAGGCGGGGTTCAGGTTTATCTCTCTTCAGAAATAGAATGTAATTGAGTTTTTTTTTAAATTTCCATCTCATACTTCACTCTAAAATCAAAACAAAAAAGTGATTTTTAAAAATGTATTTATTAAGAACATTAAGAGTTAAAAAACTTGGGATAAAAAAGAATTAATGCTTTTTAAAACTATTCATTTACTGTCACTCAATTACATAATTCATAATTCTCTTAATTTTAAAAAATGATTTGTTAATTCAAATTGTCATTCTAATAATTTACTTTAAAATTTAAAACATTTATTTTTTTTTTTTAAGGACCATTAGGATGTTTTGGATTGTGACATTTTCACGACAGTTAAGCAAATTCTTTAATAAATTATGTAGGTTTATATCTCTTTAGGAATAGAATGTAATTAACAAAAAAAAAAAAGTCTCATAATCTCATAATTTACCTCAAAATCAAAACAAAATAGACTTCAGATAAAAAAAAATATATATTTTTAGAGCATTAAAAATTCATAAATATAACTATAGAATTACTATTCTAATAATAAAATTTAGAAACTAATACAATTATTTGTAAATTTATTTTGTGTCATTCTAATAATTTGCTTTAAAATCAAAACTTAAAAAAAATCATGACAATTAAGCAAATTCTTCATTTAAAAATTTGCTTAAATGAAGTCTCTTTGGAAATAGAATGTAATTGATACTTTAAAAAATGTTAATTTATTTTCATGTTAATCTCATAATTTACCTTTTATTTTAAGTCAAAACAAAGAAACATTTTACAATTTTATTTTTAAGTGCATTAAGAATTCATGAATAGAATTATAGAATTGATACTCTTCTATAAAAATTATTTAATTTATTTTCATGTTAATCTCATAATTTACCTCAAAATCAAAATAAAGAAAACTTAAGACTTAAAAAATTATTTTAGAAATTAAGAGCATTAAGAATTCATGAATAGAATTATAGAATTGATACTCTTCTAATTAGAAAAAGGTATTACAAACAAATAAAATTATTTGTTCATTTATTTTATGTCATTTTATGTTTTTTTTTTTAAAGGACTATCAAGAAGTATTAAATTGTTACATTTTTATGACAATTAAGCATATTCTTAATTTAATTCTTTAGGTTTATGTCTCTTTAGAAATAGAATGTAATTGATACTTTTAAAAAAAGTTAATCTTACTTAATCTTAATATAACTTACCTTAACATCACAACAAAACAGACTTTAGACTGAATTTTTTTTTTTAAATGACATTAAGAATTCATGAATAGAATTATAGAATTGATATTCTTCTATGCTAAAATGATTAATTTATTTTCATGTCATTCTAATAATTTACTTTAAAATGTTTAATTTTTTTAAAGGACCATTAATTCATGAATAGAATTATAGAATTAATACTCTTCTAATAATGAAATGAATTAAAACTAATAAATATTTAGTTTAAAATTTTAAAATTCATGTCAAAAAATGTGATGTGAAAAAAAAATCACATTAATCTCATAATTTACTTAAATAAAAACTCTAGAAAAAAATAATGTTTAATGTTTGATTCATTTATTTATTTTTAGATTTAAGTCAATTCTTTTTTTAATTCTTCAGGTTTTACAGCTGCTGTTAGACATTTTGAAATTATTTCTTTGTTTATTTTCATGCCCTCATACTTTACTTCAATATCAAAACACCAACAGCAAAAACTCTAAAAATAGAAAAACGATTTTTCAAAAATGGAAATAGTTTGTGACAATTTAATGGCAATTAAGCAAATTTGCCTCCCAATTATGTGTCCAGGTTTTCTTAATTACTATAATAGCCATTTTTCCATTAGTGTAGTCGATTTATTGAAATCAGCACAAAGACAGTACAAATATAGTACTAATACTATAAATTGTTGGTAAATATCAGTATTTTTGTTGCGCTTCGTTATGAGAATCTAATAGTCCTAAAATATATTTCATTTTCTTTTGCCAAATATTATTTATTATTATTTTTTTTTTTTTTTTTTTTTTCGAGGTTGATAAATTGACAACTGTTTTAATTTTTTCCCCCATATCAAATGATGTTGCAGGGTTTTGTCATGTAATTGGTTTAGTAATATCGCACGTCAACACCAGAGGGCGATAATAAAGCGTGAAAAATTCTGCTCCTACAAACCTCAAAAACAGCTCTACTATCTTGTTTCATGTTGTTGAGAGGTTGCCAGCAGTAAAGCTCTGTTCGGCTGATTTGTGAACAGATCAATAACCGTTAGCAAATGCAGATGTTACAGCTGGAATGCAACGTTAGAGCAGTTATTGAAGCTTTACCTCTGTAGAAGCTGCTGAAAACTAGTTGTTGTGCAGAATAAGTGAGTAAACAGGACATTCCTCAACCGTCTCTCTCATTTGCGTGCGGATGTGTGGTTGTGAAACATAATTGTACCTGTGCAGAGAAACACACGACAGAGCTTTGCAGAACTGGATCGTATCAAATAGTCTACTAGAAATGATTTTCCGAACTCTGCAAATCACAATTTTTAAAATATACATGAAACATGCATTCATCAAAAGTCATCTTTAGCTTAAATAACAGTCTGACTGTGGTTCAGAAACTTTGTTTGCAACTAAGAGTAGTTACTTAATGACTTTAGGTTGTAAAATGATTATGTGCTTGTGTCATTGTAGGAGTCCTCAGAAGTACACTGACCCCTGAAGGCCCCCGGCTCTTAACTGAAGCCCCAGGCAGAGGCGGTTCACATCTGGACCAGGGTGGGGTGGACAGAGCTTTTTGTGTTTTCATTAATATGGTTTAAAGCAGCAGTGAAATCCAGTACAAATAATAAAGTACTGTATATTTTAAAAACTGCATACTATTTATTTGTCACTTTCTGTTACAGTCTGCGATGAATCTATTGATTCGACAGTAATGTTTTGTAAAAGGGCGCGCTGTTGCTATGGTTACCATTCGCAATAAACGCAATAAAACATTCTTTGACGCACCTTTCTGAAACTTTTTAAAAAGTAGGAAATGTCACTTAAATGTACAGTTAAACAGATTTAGTATGGGTATACGTAATCCAGCCCATATTTGAACAACAGTAGATTTTTTTTTTTTGTGTGTCACGAAGCTTTCCTCGCAGACATTCTTTGATGAGTCTGTTTGAAGACACACAAGTTAATTTTTAGTTGTGAAATATATATTAATAGTACAGTGCTAAACGGCAACAGCTCTTATTTTTGAAGTATTATCTGAGTTTCGTAACAAAAAACGCTGAAGCAGCGCGCTGTTGCTATGGTTACCGTGCAGATTCAAGTACGCGTTTTGACGCGCTGGTTAATTTTCTAAAAATGTCACATATGCGTCAAATTAAACCACTTTAGTATCGCTACTTATGATATTCGTACAAATCTAGCACATATTTTAACATTAGGCTGTTTTTTGCTGCAAAACATTCGATAGTCTTCGATGATTCGTTGTTAAAGACTCATAGACGAAAGACTTCAATTTATGCCATTTTGAGTATAAAAATTAATACTAAAGTGACAAATAGCCTTGGTTCTTATTTTTGTTGACATAGAGTCCTATTTTCCTAACTGAAGTCGCTGCTGCTATGGTTACCACTCGCGATAAACACAATAAAACATTCTCTGACGCACTTGCACTTTTCTGAAACTTTTTAAAATGTAGAAAACGTCATTTAATTGTATAATTAAACCAATTTAGTATGGGTATACTTCAGATATTTGTAGAAATCCAGCCCAAATTTAAACAACAGTAGGCTGTTTTTTTGTCGCAAATCGTTCCTCACAGACTTTGATGAGTCTTGTTTGTAGACATAGCGATTTAAGTTAATTTTTATGGAGTTGTGAAATATATATTTAATAGTACAGTGATAAATGGCGACAGCCTAACAAAAAGCGCCAAAAAAGCGCGGTGTTGCTATGGTTACCGAGCAACAGGACTGACTTCAGCCTTATATTGAAGTTAGGCATTTTGATGCACTTTCTAAAAACGTTAAATGTCGTTTATACGTTTAATTAAACCACTTTAGTTTGGGTACTTCTGATAATCCCAACAAATTCAGCACATATTCTAATAATAGGCTGTCGCAAAACGTTCGACGGTATTTAGACAGAATACTTAAGTTTATGTAAAGTTAGTTTTGACATATACATTCAAACTAAATAATAAAGACTCATAGTTCTTATTTTCGCCGATGTAAAGTTCTATTTTCATAATTAAGTCACTGTTGCTATGGTTACTCCTCAGGCCAACGCGATTTTGGCGCCAGATGAAAATACCCTTTCTGACAGACTTTTAAATCCAGTACATTTTAATAGTATGCTGTTTGTTGCGAAACGTTCGACAGTTTTTAGACGGAAGACTTAAGTTTATGTAACGTTAATTTTGAAACATACATTCAAACTAAATAATAAACGCTCATAGTTCTTATTTTTGTCGATGTAGAATCCTATTTTCATAACTAAAGTCGCTGTTGCCATGGTTACTCCTCGGGCGAACGCGATTTTGGCGCTAGATGAAAATACCCTCTCTGACAGACTTTTAAATCCAGTACATATTAATAGTACGCTGTTTGTCGCAAAACGTTCGAGTATTTAGACAGAAGACTTACGTTTATGTAACGTTAGTTTTAAAACATACCTTCATAGTAAAGAATAAATGCTCAGTTTTTATTTTTGTCGATGTAGAGTCTGCCGTTGCTATGGTTACCCCTCAGGCAAACGCGATTTTGGCGCCAGATGAAAATACGCGCTCTGACAGATTTTTAACCGTAGAAAATATCTATTATTAAATGACTTTAGTACGGGTACTTAAAGGCACCCCACCCTACCTTTTGTTGCCGTTCTCCAGGGGGTTCAAATCTGCAGTAATGTAAATGATTTCCGAGGCTCCTCCACCTCCTCCATGAACTCCGCCCTTCATGAACTCCTCTCACACCTCCAGAGTTCATCACCGTTACTCCTGACCGGAGCTTTGACGGACTCATCGGACAATAACCAAACATATATGTGGAGTTTCTAGGAGTCTATAATGGTTCTTCTGCGCAGTGTTGGGCTTCTGGCTCTGCTGGTGTCGGTCCAGTGTCTGAACCGGGAGCAGCTCTTCGATTATGGGATCAAGTTTGGCGACAAGATTCTGGAATCTGGAACCGATTCGGTTAATGAACTCGAGCTGGAGCAAACGCTGTTCTTCTTCAAAGCAAAGTTTGACAAAGTTTACGTAAGTATCTTTTCAAAATTCATCGCAAGTTTTTCCCTTTGTTGTTTTTCTAGTTTTTTTTATTCAAGCTAAGCAAAAATATAAATGATCATAACGCGTTTTTCCTTAATATTTCCAAAGATGATGTTTAAATTGACAAATTATTTTAAATAAAAGAACTTCATGTAATATGTTCTGTTTATTTGTAGTAGATTATTTCTAAACTTTGAAATTTGAATGAATTAATGAATTTAAATCGTATAAATTGTGCTCAAGAGATCCAAAAGGAAACGTGTATTACTATAAGGATCTTATTGGTGATGAAATTTGGATATTTCCTAAACTACTTTAACTCCTATTGACCAAAGAAGCGAAAATAACTCTTTCTAGTTTACAAATCCGTTAGTTATTCAGTGTATATAAGATGTCTGCCTCCCCCTCTTTCTCCTTCTTGGTCTTGAAAGTTGTATCTACAGTAAAATTCCCCCCATGGGAAGAAAACACTTGGGAGAGACTTAAATATTTACTTTAGGTGTCTGTCCTGATGTGGTTTTATAATAAATGAGCTCATTAGTCTTGTATGTTTAGGTTCTGGAAGTTGATCAGATCTTTGAGGAGATCTACAGCTTTCTATTACTCTCTAGAAGTGTTTAACCAAATCTATGATTGTATTTTTTCATATTACACTATTGAAAATAAAGTTTTAATTGGTATTGATGGTTCTATGAAGAATTTTTAATGTCTATGGAATCTTTTAATTGGGCAAAAGGTTCTTTAGAGTATTAAAATGTTCTTTGTGCTAAGACAAAAGGTTCTTTTGAAAACTGTTCACTTCTTTGAGGATTCTTTGCATGAAATTTCCAATCACTGAGATGGTTTTACACCTTTTCACCACTGGTAACAATCAAGCATGAACTTCTGTTCAACTAGTGATGACGTATAGTTCTCAAATCTGCTAGAGCATTTGGTTTTTATATACTAACTGTCTAGCAATATCTCACAACTTCCTCTTGGAATGACGTTTTCCATATGGCATGTCCTCTGATAGCCAATGAATCTCTCCTTATGTTTGGAGTGGGATGTTCCACAGAACTCATGGGAATGTTCCTGTGAACATTCTCATGAGTTCCCATGAGCATACGGATCAGAAAACACTGGCTCTTAGAAACAGAAGTCAAGATGTTCTTTTGTCCGTCATTCGGTAGACAGAAGTGCCATTGTATGTTTCCAGATGGATCTGTGATGCCCTTCTAGTTTTGTCTCCATGCATCGTTGATGTTTTGCCAGAGGCTTCAGTGTAGATCTGTGGTGACTTTGATGGCTTCAGCCCAGAGGTTTATATAAGCACTTCCTCCTGTCCTGCTGTGGTCCATTCATTTCCAACAGCATTTACATTCCTGATGGAAAGGCTCCAACAAAGGTTGCCATGTTACCTGGTTAGAACACAATAAAAAAGTAGGAGGAGTTCCCATTCCCATTGGAACTTCTTTTAAGTTCAGGATTAGTTCAGGATTGTGAGGTACAGCTTAGCCGGTTTTCCTCTAGATCTAGATTGGACATCAACAACAGAAGAAATGTGAAGCATTTTGTCTTTCTAGGAGCTACCTGTTTAAATTACTTAGATATGACAAAAATCTTTTCCATGATTGGAGTGATTTTCAACCTAAAGCTTTACTACGACAAAAGTAACTTTGAATTGAAAACTTTACCATGATATAAGTAATTTTCAGCCAACATCTTTACAATAAAATAAATAATTTTCAACCAAAATCTTTGTTTTGACACAAGTAGATTTCAACTAAGATATTTATCATGATATAAGTAATTTTCAACCAAAATCTTTGGAATAAAGTATGTAATTTTTAACCAAAATTTTTACCATGAAATAAGTAATGTTCAACCAAAATTGTTACAAAGAAAGTCATTTTCAGTTAAAATCTTTACCATGAAATAAGAAAATTTCAACCAAAATCTTTACCATAAAATTAATAGTTTTCAACCAAAATCTTTGCAATAAAATAAGTAATTTTCAACCCAAATCTTTACCATGAAATAAGAAAATGTCAACCCAAATCTTTACCATGAAATAACAAAATGTCAACCAAAATCTTTACAATAAAAGTAATTTGCAACCAAAAGCTCTGCAATATAATATGTAACTTTCAATATGTAATTTTACCATGAAATAAGTCATTTTTAACTAAAATCTTTCCAACAAAATAGGTAATTTTCAATAACAATATTTACCATAGAATAAGTCATTTTCAACCAAAATCTTTGCAATAAAATAAGTAATTTTTAACCAAAATCTTTGCCATTAAATAAGAAAATTTCAACCAAAATCTTTACCATGAAATAAGTAATTTTCAACCACAATCATTGTTTTGACAAAGTAATTTTCAGCTAAAATATTTACCTTAATATAAATAATTTAAATCTTTACCTTGACACAAATAATTCAACCACGTAAGTAACTCCATCATGTTATAGTAATTCTGCCTGAAATCAGAGAAACTACTAATTAAATATTTCTCAACATTGTCATTTAAATGACTTCTAATTAGATTTGAGAAATGTTAAAATTTGATTTCACTTAAAATTTGTGCTAATTTGGTGTTCCCTGTCAAAAATGACCAGCCTTTTAAAAAAAATCCTTGTAAATCTCTAATTATGCTATATTATCACCAAATATTGGATTTAGTCATTTTAGGGGCCATTTATCAAAGGTGCGTAAGCACCTGTTGTATCTGTTGGTCTTCTTCTTCTTCTTCTGCTTGTAAGTCTATGTTCCATCGAACCATATGGTAAAAATGAATGAAATTTGGTACACAGATAGAGGACAGTCTAAACATTAACCACACCAAATTTGGAGTCTCTACCTCAATCCCTCTAGCGCCACCAACTGTTCAAATTTTCACTCACATTAGTGAACTCTTTTAAACTCTAAGGGCTAGAGACAAAATTATTTTTCCTGTTTTATTTCATTATATTGCCCAGACATAACAGTATGACTGTCTGTAAAGCTGCTTTGAATTGATGCATATTGTCTTTTAAAAATAAATTTGCCTTTTTCCAGTCGAGAAGTCTTGACGTAGGGAAATCTGTCGGTAGCATGCAGAGCTTTACCACTCCATAGGATTTAATTTCCGTTTCGTCTGTTTTTCGGGATTTCCTCACAGGAATTCGAGCGATGCATCAGACCCGATCTGTTTCTTCTTTAACTCCTTGTTTGTTTCCCGTACCCCTGCTGTCCGGGTCGAGGTTGTGTCGCTCCTCCAGGTGGCTTTGATATCTCCTGGCCTCCCCTGAGGCGATGCATGTGGACCAGCCCTCCTCCCCCTGTGAGGAGCAGCTGCAAGGGCTGATGGGGGTTGATTAGTGGGGTCAGTGCTTGGATCTGGGCTCAATCTCCAGCTCATCTTCCATGAAGCCAAGAGTTATCATTGTCAATTATTGCAGCGATGTTAGACGAGCTAAAGTTTAGCAGCGGATCTCAACATTTATGACTCTAAAACCCTCCATTATTCACAGTAATACTGAAGAGCCAACACTTCTAGTTCTGTACGTTTTAAGAGCTGAATGTTCTTCAGTCATCTTGGTCTTTTTAATTTGGATGATTTTTCAGTTGTTTGTGCTTTATTAAATAAGGAAAAAGGATAAGAACTTTTATTTTTTTTTACTCAGTTTCTACACTGAATAAAATTTGCAATATGTAAAGAACATGTGATATGTTTGTCCTGCAATATGTAAGACTGTCAAAAGTTTTTTTATTGCAGAATGTAATAAGATATACAATATAATATACAAGGTTTTGTCTTGCAATATACAAGAATATGGAAAGTTTATTATTGCAATATCCAAGGTTTTTGTCTTGCATTATCCAAGAATTGGATTGAATTGGATTCTTGCAATATGCAAGAATATGTAAATTATTTACTATATATATATATATATATATATATATATATATATATATATTTTTTTTTTTTTTTTTTTTTTTTTTTTTTTTTTTTTAAGTTAAAAAAAACTTTTTTTTTCCACACTTAATAAAATTTGGTGAGGAAACCATTTTTGCTCTGAAATTGCTAGTAAATTTAACAAATAATTGAAAAGAAACTGCAAGCGACCCATTAAATTAAACATGAAATTTTGAAGTAGAAAGACTGAAATTGTGTTAATAATACTCTGTTTTATTTACAACAGAAAAACACATTTTTACATAACTAGATAAATGTATATTTATTATAAAAATGGATGTCATGTTAAGATTTAAGAACATTTCAATCACTTTTCCAGGTCTAGAAATCTGAATTTTCTTAAAAAAATGAATCTTCCTCATATATCCATATTGTCCAAGACTGAATGTTTTTTCAGAGACAAAAGAGTGGTTGAGTGGGTGGGATAAAATCAGAAATATCTTTAATTTTTAGCTTATCTAAGTCAACTTTAAAGTTTGGCCCCCTATTTGAGAACCAATAGCTTAGATCTTTTTTTCAAATCACTAATCCTGACTATGAGCTTTAGTACTAGTGATGCTTGGCTTGATAAGATGTTGTCTACAAATGCCTCTAGTTTGCGGGGGAATCTGTTGTGTAATTTGAGACTTGTGTGAAATATTTTGACCACTAGAAACAGACGTCTTCCATCAGATCACTTGACGAAACTGCAAATGACCCAAGAAAAGTGTGTTAATCCTTTAAACGTTTGTTTCAGCTACCAGAGGCTCTACACGTCTCCATCAGGCTTGAGTCAATACCTGATGTTTGTTGGTCTTGCAGATCCATCCAACTGCTTCAGTCACTCATGCATGCATCTCTTTAGGTTAAAAGCACGGTTATCGGGGTTTCAGGGTTTTTCTTTGCACTTTTAGTGCTTGAATGGTTTTGTCGCTAAAGGAAATGGTTTCAAGATAAAGTAGACTAATCTTGTGTTTTAATAGCTGTGTTTCCAGACTCATGCATGTGGGGTTAGTGGTTCGACAACCAGCAGATGCCAAACGGCAATTGTGGGGGCTTGATTTTGTCACTTTGGTGTGAAGAGTTATTTGAGGTTCAAGATCCTGAAGCCAGCCTGGATATTTAGAAAGAACTGTTGTGCTTTGTTAATTCTTTGTTTGCTTGCCATTATTGCTTCATCTTTTAGATTTGAACTCAAGCAGTAAGGAATTGGAGGAGACCTTCTTCTCACATGTTTGGTGGCACCCCTGTAGTTTTACTTTAAGTAGTTGCCAGAACCTCGTTAAGGAAAAGCTTATACACACGCAAACAAGCCGATTTTAAATGGCACAACACCTTTGGAAGTGTGAAGACATTTGACTGTAACAAGCACCATCACCACTAGGAAAGAAAGATCACAGAAAAACATCACTGATTGTTTTAGGCGTCAAGTATGATGACGAAGATATGTCTGTTCCTGCAGGAAAACATCTAATAATGTGCAGGTCTTCTGAACAGAAAGTGATTTTACTTGGATTTAATGCAAGAACAGCTTACTGAAAGAGTCACCATTTATTGTCGCTTGTATGAATTATTGCTAAACAAAGCAAAATTTATGCTTGCTATTAAAAAGTATTTATAAGAAGAACACATCTGTTTTTACAGTTGTTTACAAGCAGGGCTGTTTATGTTTATTGATCGCTTCATTGATTTATGCCGGAAACTGTAATTGTGAACATTGCTTTAGTGCCTCAAGCAGTTTTATTGCAATATGCAAGAATATGCAACTTTTTTTTAATTGCAATATGCAAGAATACGCATTTTCTTATTGCAATATGCAGGAATATGCTGTTTTTCTTGCAATATGGAAGAATATACAATATTTTTATAGCAATATCCAAGAGTATGCATTTTTTTATCACAACATTGAGGAATATGCTAAGTTTGTATTACAATTTGCAAGAATGCAAGAACATGCAACATATTTTATGCAAGAAAATGCAACTTTTTAAATTGCAGTATGCAAGAATATGGTGAGTTTTAATTGCAAAATTCAAAAATATGTGAATTTTTTGTGCAATATGCAAGAATATGGGAAATTGTTATTGCAATATGCAAGAATATGCAACAATTTTATATTGCAAAATGCAAGAATATGCCGTTTTTTTGTCTTGCATTATGCAAGAATGTGGCAAGTTATTATTGCAATATACAAGAATATGCAACATTTTATTTAGCAGTATGCAAGAATTTATATGTGCAACATTTTATATTGTATTATGCAAGAATATGCAACTTTTTAAATTGCAGTATGCAAGAATATGGCAAATTTTTATTGCAGTATACAAAAACATACCAAGGTTTTTGTTTTTTTCTTTTTTGCATTATGCAAGAATATGCAATTTTTTTTTTTATTGCAGTATGCAAGAATGTGCAGTGTTTTTTGCCTTCCAATATGCAGAAATTTGCAATGTTTTTATTGCAATGTGCAAAAAAAAAAAAAAAGCCTAGTTTTTTTGGAGGGGGCATTATGCATGAACATGCAAAGTGTTTTATTACAATATAAAATATGCTACTTTTGTAAAAAAAAAAAAATATGTTGCATGATATGCATTGTTATTCCTTAAACTTATGCAAACAAGTGTGATGCATTAGCACTCAGTGTGTTAATTCAAAACTAATTCTTTTTACCTCTACATATCAGTGTTTCTCTTAGCCACCGTCATAAAAATGGCAGAACAATTTTTTTTTCTTTTCTTTTTTCTTCTTCTCTCTCTCTCTCTCTCTCTCTCTCTCTCTCCCCCTCCCCCTCTTCTGTTGACTTTCTCCCCAATTTTTATTTTTTTTTTTTTTTCCTGTTTTCTCTGTCCCCCGGTCTTGTCTGTCATAGTATGGTTAAATAAAAAGGTATATAAAATTAAATTAATTAATTACATTAAAAAAAAAAAAAAAAAAGGCTGTGAATGATGATAACATAGCTACACATACACACTGTCATGTGTTATCTGTGTTACTGACAGGCCGGGAAAAAAAAAATAAATAAATAAATAAATTGAACAGATACAAATTGCTTTCATGTCATGTTCTCTGCAGGTCAACACCAATGGCTTCATCTCAATGGCTGAACCGACTGATGAGTCTGAGTACCTGGGGAAGATGCCGGCCAGTTTTGGTATGATTGCAGCTTTCCTGGGAGATCTGGACACCACCGATGGGGCCGGTCACGTCTATTTCCGCCAGGATAAAAGCCCTGAGGTGCTCCGGAGAGCCGCAGAGCACGTTGGCCAAGCGTTTCCTTCAGAGGTCGGGATCGAACCCACTCACGCCATCATCGTCACCTGGGAGAATGTGGCGCCTCAAGGTGAACACGGACGAGGAGATGACTTTGCGGTACGTGTCTCAACCCTCAAATGTTTTGCACTTTCTAAAGTTAGTTAAGAAGCGTTTTACGCAGGAATATGCAGTTTTTTATTGCAATATGCAAGAATATGTAACATTATTGTCTTGTAATAAGCAAGAAAATGCAAAGTGTTTAATTGCACTATCAAAGAATTTTATTGCAATCTACAAGAATATGCAGTTATTGTTTTGTGATATGCAAGAAAAAGCAAAGTGTTTATTGTAATATGCAAGAATATGCGAAGTTATTGTCTTGCAATGTGCAAATATGCAAGAATATGCAGCTTTTTATTGCAATATGCAAGAATACCTGCATATTTCTTGAATACTGCAATAAAGCACTGCATTTTCTTGCATATTACAAGACAATAACATTGCATATTCTTGCATATTGCAATAAAAAATAGCATATTCTTACATATTGCAAAACTGCATTTTATTACACATCACAAAACAATAACTGTTCTTGTATATTGCAATAAAAACTGCATATTTGTTGCATACTGCAATAAAGCACTGCATTTTCTTGCATATTACAAGACAATAATTGCATATACTTGCATATTGCAATAAAAAAATGCATATATTTGCATATTTCAAGACAATAACTTTTTCATTGCAATATACAAGAAAATGCAGTTATTGTTTTGCAATATGTAATAATAAGCAGTTTGTAATGCAATATTCAAGAATATGCAACGTTATTGTCTTGTAATATGCAAGAAAATGCAGTGTTTTATTGCAGTTTGAAAAAATATGTAGTTTTTTTTTTATTGCAGTATGCAAGAATATGCAGTTATTGTCTTGAAATATGCAAGAATATGCCAAGAATATGCAGTGTTTTATTGCAGTCTACAAGAATATGCAGTTATTGTTTTGTGATGCGTAATAACATGCATTTTTTAATGCAGTATTCAAGAATATGCAAAGTTTTTTATTGCAATATGCAAAAAAAATTTATTCCAAGAAGTAAGAATATGTACAGCTGTTGTTTTGCCGTGCAGTTTTTTATTGCAATATGCAAGAAAATGCAAAGGAATATGCAGAATTATTGTTTTGCAATATGTAAGGATATACAAAGTTTTTTCCTGCAAAATGAAAGAAAGTGTTAATGTTGCATGGTTCTTCAGTTATGCAAATTCAATGTGTTGCAAAGCAGCTCTAAATAGACAATATTGTCATTCCTTTCTGAAATGCAGACTTGTTGTAAATCTGTTACAGAGAACTACTTTCCAGCTAGTTGTAGCAAACCTGGAGACGGCGTCTTACGCCATCCTGCTGTATCCAGAGGAGAGCATGCAGTTCGGTTCCAGTCTCATTGATGATCAAGATCAGCCGGTTGAAGTCGGCTTCAATGAAGGGAAGGTCGCGGGCTGGTTCGGGTGGGGGAGCACTCAAGGATCTTACTATCGCGTCACTCAAGACAACGAGGAGTCGGTTAGCGCTCTCGCACAGTAAGTGCCTTTTTTAATCTAGTTTTGTGTGTTGTTATCTTGGGCAACCTCAAGTTCTTCAGCTAGTAAGTTATTCATAAAATGTAATTGGGCAATAATATAAATCAGACAGTAAAATGTTGCAGTTTTTACTAAACGACAATAAGTCCCTATATGAAATATTAAATAAGTTAATACATTTAAAACATTTTGTGCAAAATTGCTATAAAATTTTATTTATTCATAGATATTTATTTATTTATTTACATTCACAAATAAAGAATTAAAAAAATAAATGTATGTATTTTAGTATATTAATAATTTTTATACATTAATTTGTACATTGAACATCAAGGGAACCCAAATATATATAAAAAATTATTAATAAAAAAGATAATAGTAGATTTTAATGATGCTAAAATAAAACTGGGTTTTATTAATAACTTTAAAAATATGTCAATATACATTTTTTTAATTAATTTTTATTATAGTTTTGTTATATTTATTTCAGTACATCAAGTTAAACTAAATTAACTAGCTAAATAATAATAATAATTATTATAATTATAATAATAATTATAAATAATAATATTTTTTTTACATATACATTTTTGGTTGAAAATCAGGAGAACCCAAATATATATATAAATAATTATTAATAAAAAAGATAATAGTAGATTTTAATGATGCTAAAAATAAAACTGGGTCATTTTATTTATCATTTATAGGGATCATTTTAACTTTAAAAATATGTCTATATTTATTTTTTTTTAATTAATATTTATTATAGTTTTATTATATTTATTTCAGTACATCAAGTTAAACTAAATTAACTAGCTAAATAACAGAATGGATTTTATGCATTTTGTGCAAAATTGCTATAGAATTTTATTTATTTATAGAAGTAGATATTTATTTATTTATTTACATTTACAAATAAAGAAATAAACAAATAAATATATGTATTTTAATATTAATGATTTTCATACATTATTTTTTACATATACATTTTTTGGTCGAAAATCAGGGGCGCCCAAATATATATATAAATAATTATTAATAAAAAAGATAATAGTAGATTTTAATGATGCTAAAAATAAAACTGGGTCATTTTATTTATCATTTATAGGGTTCATTTTAACTTTTAAAATAGGTCTATATTATTTTTTTTTTAATTAATATTTATTATAGTTTTATTATATTTATTTCAGTACAACAAGTTACTTAACTAAATTAACTAGCTAAATAACAGAATGAATTTGATGCATTTTGTGCAAAATTGCTATAGAATTTTATTTATTTATAGATGTAGATATAGATATTTATTTATTTAGTTACATTTATAAATGAAGAAATAAACAAATGAATATATATATTTTAATATATTAAAATACATATATTTGATACATATATTTAATATAATATAAATGTTTGAACTCCTCTTCAAACTTCTCAGGGAGACGAACTCGGGCCGTCCTGGCGTTTGGGTCTACCAGATTGACAACTCCATCACACCAGGAGAGGTCACACAGGTCACAGAGGTCACAGAGGGCACGGAGGGCACGAAGGTCACAGAGGGCACGGAGGTCATGAAGGTCATGGAGATCACAGACTTTACAACTGAGGAGACTATGGTGGACACTCCTGTCCCTGAGCCGTCGATTCCGTGGATTGGACACCACGAAGAGCTTCAGACCTCCAAACCTCCATATGAAACGCTCACCACCAGTCCCGAGCCGTTCGCAGAGTCGTCCACCCCTGACGAGCCTCAGTATCATTACGTTCAGCCACGACGACCGCAAACACCTCTACAACAACAACCGCAGAGCCCGCAGGTGGTGATCATCGATGAGGACGAGCTGAACGTCGACGGTGAGAGAAAAACACTGATTATATTCAGCTGAAGCAGTCTAAATTGTGTGCTCTTATCAAATGTTTCTTTGCATTTTTTGACAGTGTTTTCTTATAATTACGAGACGTGCTCCAGCAACAAGCACAAGTGCTCCGTGTTCGCCGACTGCAGAGATTACACCAACGGATACTGCTGTCACTGCAAACCCGGATACTACGGCAATGGCAAGGATTGTGTCGCCGAAGGTGAGTTTACGATTACGTCACAACCACAGTTATTATTGTTTAGTAAAACTAAATTAAAAAATAATTAAAATAAAAAAATCTCTTCACTTGAAGTCTCTTGAAATAAAATAAACATGAGTTAAAATAAAATATAAAATATAAAATAAATAAATAAAATAAAAATATAATATAAAATAAAATAAAAAAATATTTTATTTCAATTATTTGGTAAGGTAACATTTATAATTTTTGTTTAGCTGAAGCACTAAAATAACTAAAGCTAAAATTAAAATAAAAATACTAAAAAACTGTATAGAGATACTTTTAAAACCTAAGAATAATAAAAAAAATGCACAGCAAAGTCTAACTAAAGAAGGGTTATTCAAGTGAAAATAAAAAATTAAATGCATAAAAAACATGTTTGTGATATAAAATGAAATAAACACAAAATATAAAATAAAATAAAGCTAAATGAAATAAAATAATAAAACAAAATAAAATAAAATAAAATATAAAGTTATTTTATTTCAGGTAGTTTTTTAACTTAACTAAAACATAACCATTAAAACTTTCATTAGTTGAATTAAATGTTAACCAAAATAAAATCAAATAAAATATTAAAAAACCTAAACCTATTTTATTTCAATTCCAAATCAAATGTTTTTGTTGTTTAAAGTTGAGGCATTAAAGTAATTAGTGCTTGTATGGAAACTAAAAAGATTAAACTATATAGACATATAAAAAAAACAACTAAAAGTACTAAAATTAATAATAATAATAAAAAAAAACAGCAAAATTATTAAAACTTAAAATGAGTAATATTATATAATAATAATAAAAAATTAAAAATAACAAGGAAAAATGTAAAAATAAAATTGTATTTAAAATAATAATAAAAACTATAATACTGAACTGTGCCGCTCACTTTTGGCGTATCCAGATATCAAGCAGTGTTATTTTAGTATCAGTAATATGCTATTGTAAGTTTTATTAATGCTTTAAATATGTTTTTTTTTTCTGTTTTCATCTTTTCATTATTTTAGAATTTAGAATTTAGTTTTTGCTGGGGTTTTTTAAATGTCTATGGTTTTTATTCTTTTTAATTTAACTTAATTTTATTTTATTGTTGTAGTTTTTGTTATTTTAGTACATCAAGTTAAACTAAATAAAAATGAGGAATGTTGTTTTGACACCAAACTCAAATAAGTTTTTAAAAAATGTATTTTATTTCAGTTAACATTTTTTATTTATTTCAAGTAATGAAATAGTTTCTAATGGTCTTAGTTTTGGTAAATAATAATAAACCTCATTCCAATCAATGTTATGCGTTTGGCTGTTTTATATAAACTTCCTGCATCCATTCTTACTAAACAACAACAATGATCCGGCCGTTTTCTGAATCTCCAGGCAAGCCTCAGAGGATGAACGGGAAGGTCAACGGCAGGATCTACGTGGGCGATTCTCCGTCGCCCGTGGAGTTTTCCAACAATGACCTGCACTCGTATGTGGTGACTAACGACGGTCGGGCGTATATCGCCATCAGCAGCATCCCGTCCAGCGTCGGCCCGTCTCTGCAGCCCCTGCCGGCTCTGGGCGAGGCCATCGGATGGGCGTTCGCTCTGGAGCAGCCCGACTACCAGAACGGCTTCAGCATCATCGGTGAGACCTGATCAATAACACTGAATCCTTCGATTATAATGCTCTAATTATTTAGGAACTTTACTCGATGCATCATCCTCATGAAATCTCGAGATCTCCTGATTCAGATTCTTCTCATCTCTCACCGCGAAAAAAAAACATTCACCTTCATCTGCACTCAAACATTTCCTTTGAGACTCACATGCTCACACATGCTTTGGACTCTCCTTCTGCCCAATTCTTTATGGAACATTCTTAAAACTTTATTAATAATTGATATATCTTCTCATGATCTTGAGAAGAATCTGAGATCAACATTCTTGGAATGTCCTTATGATGTTCTCATAGCATTATATAGTATATTAAAAATAAACATCCAAATAATGATATTTTTTGGGTGAACATATAGTTAGTGGAATGTTCTAAGAAACGTTCTTGTAACCTTTAAATAACGTTCTGATCTGTTTTTGTAACCTAACGTTTGTTTCCTGGGTTCCTGTTTCAGGAGGGGTTTTCACACGGCAGGCCGAGGTCGTCTTTCAGCCCGGGAACGAGCGGTTGACCATCAGGCAGGAGTTCAGCGGCATCGATGAACACGATCACCTGCTGATCAGCACCGAACTGGAAGGCAGGATACCAGAGGTGCCGCAAGGAGCCACGGTCCAGATCGAGCCCTACAACGAGATTTACCAGTACTCCAGCAACCGTGAGTCAACTATAAGATATATGAGACCTGATGTTCAGTGAGAAATATCATCATTTTAAACACATAAATGGCCAAACAAAGTAATTTTTACCGGTAACAAAGTTATTCTATGATACAAATTCTCATATTCCTGGATTGTGGCATTTGAAATGAAATTAACACAAGATTTAAGTTATTTTATAGTAATTGTGAATTTAAAAGAAACCAGAATTGTACTCTTGTTTTAGTAATTTACACCTAATTAGACAAGTGCTTTCAATTTTATTTATTTATTTATGAAAGGTCTATCTTGGTATGAGAGAAACAAATTAGCCTGTACAATGTCATTGAGATACTACTATAGTTTTTAATAATATTTTAAATTAGTTTTTTATTTTTATTTTTTGTTTTCATTTTAGTTTGATTCTTTTTTTGTCATTTTTTTGTTAGTTTTGGGGTTTTTCTTAAATGTTTAAATAATTCTTATTCATTTTTATTTCATTTTAGTTTTTTTTTAATTATTTTTTTACTATTATTTTTTTTTTACATGATGTTAAACTAAACTTAGTTAATTAATTTAATTAATTAAATGTCATAAAAATGAGAAATTTTGTTACATTTTATATATCTTATTTTATTATGGATTTTATTATTATTATTATTATTATTATGGTTAAAGTTTTTAATATATAGCTTTCTATAAAACTATAAAAACCGTGTGCATTGTTTTTTGTTCATTTTGTACAGAAATCTTGTTTTTTGTACTAATTAATTATTTTTTTAATCATTTAATTAATTACATTTAATACAAATATTAAGTTTTCTTACATTTTATATATCTATATATAATGGATTTTATTATTATTATGGTTAAAGTTATAGTTTTCGTTAACTATAAAAACTGTGTGTACAGTGCATTGTTTTTAGTTCATTTTGTACAGAAACCATGCTTTTTGTACTAATTAATTTTGTAATCATTTAATTAAATTTAATACAAATTTGAATTTTTTTTTACATTTTATATATCTATATGTCTATATATATATAATGGATTTATTATTATTATTATTATGATTAAAGTTATAATTTTCGTTAAATATGAAAATTGTGTGTACAGTGCATTGTTTTTAGTTCATTTTGTACAGAAACCATGCTTTTTGTACTGTCCCTATACATATAAATAATCAAAAATATTTTACAGCTAATGTAAAATGAACATAGATCAATTAAGTGCTGTAATTCAGTCATTTTTAAGTTGTTTCACAGCTAATATAAAGTTAATAACTCACCCTTTAAAGTTTGCTTTGTGCAAATTAATAAAAAATGGCACTGCATTCTAAAAAAAAGGGGACGGTAAAGTTAAAAGAAGTTCAAATTTTAATAAAAATTGTTCTCAGATTGATTTTTTTTTTTTCAGTTCTACTGCATTGCTTTTCTGTTGTTTGTACACTATTGACTGTTGCGCTCGCGTCTTTTGCATCATGCGTGACACTGCATTCTAAAAACGTTTAAATTTTAAAAATGCATTTAAAATTTTAAAAATAGCATTTTTTCCCATTCCATTGATTCTCTCATTTTTAAAAATGCAAAATTGCATTTTGTGTGAATGGCCACTACAGCAGCATGCATTTATCTTACTAACAACAGACACTGAGGACAAGTAACTTCCTATTTTTAATTGTCTCTTTTTAATAATAAAAAAGCTGAAACATATGAACATATTTTTGAGTATTGAGGTTTGTTACTGCCGCAGTCACACACGCACATTAAGTATGTTGCATTTGTGTTCGTATCTATAGAATCCTGTTTATTTCAGTCTTCAATCTTCTCTGATGTTCACAGTAATTACTTCCTCCTCGCGGCGGGACTACACCGTTAACATGCCCGACGGTAGCGTTCGCACGCACAGCTACTTGTGGACGCAGAACATCAAGTTCCAGAGCTGCTCGCACGAGGAGGTCATGAGCGCTGTGCCGGCGAGCCAACAGCTCAGCGTCGACCAGATCTTCGTCATGTACGACGCCAGCAACCAGCTGATACGCTTCGCCATGAGCAACAAGATCGGCTCCATCCACAGTAAGAAACTCAAGCTCCCAAACCAGAACTACAGCAAACGTGTGAACATTCACAGCCTAGTGCTAAAACACACGACAGAGCGACTAAACACTGGGTTCTGTCATATATATGTTGGATAATGACTCATACACTACTGTTTATAAGTCTGGGGTCGGTAAGATTTCTTAATGTTGTTGAAAGGAGTCTCTTCTGTTCACTAAGGCTGCATTTATTTGATCAAAAATACATTAAAAATAGTGAAATATTATTACAATTTCAAATAGCGAATACAGTGTGAAATGTAATTTATTCTTATGATGCAAAGCTGAATTTTCAGCATCATTACTCCAGTCTTCAGTGTTGTATCATTATTAATTTATTTTAACTGTACATTTGATTTTATACATTTTTATTAAGCGTTTTATTATTTTAAAATAATTCATTTTAATTGTACATTTTATGGGTTTATTTATTAATTTATTTATTTAACTATTATTTAAATTATAAATTATTTTTAATTGCACATTTCTATAATTTTATTCATTTTTAGTAAGCATTTTGATTATTATTTTTAAATTGTTCATTTTAATTGTGCATTTTATGGGTTTTTATTTAGCTATTATTTAAATTCTAAATGATTTTTAATCTTACAAATTTTTTTTTTTATTAATTTTTAGTAAGCATTTTATTGTGATTGTTATTACTTTAAAATGTTTAATTTTAATTAGACATTTTATGGGTTTTTATTTAGCTATTGTATAAATTATTAATTATTTTTAATTTTACAAATTCACAGTTGTATTAACTTTTATTAAGCATTTTAGTTTGTTTACTATTTTAAAATCATTAATTTTAGTTGTGCATTTTATGGGTTTTTATTTAGCTATTATTTAAATTATAAATTATTTTTCATTTTACAAATTTACAGTTTAATGAATTTCTATTAAGCATTTTATTTTGTCGATTATTTTTAAATCGTTCATTTTAATTGGACGTTTTATGGGGTTTATTTAGCTATTATTTAAATTATAAACTGTTTTAATTTTACAAATTTATAGATTTATTATTTTTTAAAAAGCATTTTATTTTGTCAAATATTTTTAAATGATTTATTCAAATGTTTTTTTTATTGATTTTACTTTATTCTCTTCCTTCAGAAATCATTCTAATGTGCTGATTTGCTACTCAAGAAAATTTCAGATTATTATCAGTGTTGAAAACCGTTGTGCTGCCCAATATTTTTGTGAAAACCATAAAATATTTTATTTTTTAGGATTCACAGATGAATAGAAAGTTAAAAAAACAGCATTTATTTAAAACAGAAATCTTTTGGAACATTATAAATGTCTTTACTGGCACTTTTGGCTTTAAAAGGAAATCTTACTGACCCTAGAGCTGAACGGTAGAGCACGTTGTTTACTAGTAAAGTTCATGTGTGGGATCTCAGTAGAAACATATAACTCAGTCTCCCGCTGATGTTTATGACTTTGTGTGTTGCGGGTTAAAGGCTGTTCGAGTGTTTGTGCTGGTTAATGTAAGCTGATCTGAGTTAAAACCGCAGCTGAAGAGCGCTAACATCTGTGCTGAGACTTGTGAGGTTCGACCATCCCGTGACTTCAAACACGCAGCAGTCTCTCATTCAGGACAAACGTCCGTCAGCAGGAGCCGTAACCAGTGTGTTGGTGGTTATTAGGTTAGCTTAAGATCAGTCGACAGCATCTTGTTGAGTTGAAGATCTGACAGACTGACATCACTGTATATACACTATATACACACACACACATATATATATATATATGAATGTATACACTACCAGTCAAAAGTTTTTGAACAGTAAAATTTTTAATGTTTTTAAAGAAGTCTCTTCTGCTCACCAAGCCTTCATTTATTTGATTTAAAGTACAGCAAAAACAGTAAACTTTTGAAATAGTTTTATTATTTAAAATAACTGTTTTCTATTTGAATATATTTTAAAATGTAATTTATTTCTGTGATCAAAGCTGAATTTTCAGCATCATTACTCCAGTCTTCAGTGTCACATGATCCTTCAGAAATCATTCTAATATGCTGATTTGCTTTGAATGTCTTTAAATGTCTTTATCATCACGTTTGATTAATTTAAAGCATCCTTGCTAAATAAAAGAATTAATTTCTATAATTCTATAATTTCTATAATTATAGTGACTTCAAGCTTTTGAGTGGTACAGTGTATAATGTTACAAAAACTTTTTATTTCAGATAAATGCTGATATTTGGATCTTTCTAATAATAATATGTGACTCTGAAGACTTTTTAAAATATGTTTATATATTTCTTTCTTTCTTTTTAAATTTGTCTATATAGTTGTAATACATTTATATTTATTAATATTTTTTGTATTTTCTGTTTTCATTTTAATTTTAGTTAAAGTTGTATATCTGTATAGTTTCTTTTTTTCTTATTTAATTTTAAATTTGTCTATATAGTTTTTATTAGTTTAATTTATTAGTATTTATTATTATTTATTTCACTTTAATTTTAGGTAAAGTTGTAGTAATTTTGTTGTGATTTTGCCATTTTTATTATTATTTTTAAATATATAGTTTTTTCTTTCTTTTATTTTAAATTTGTCTATATAGTTTTATTACTTTTATTCATTAGTATTTTTTATATTTTCCGTTTTCACTTTAATTTTAGTTAAAGTTGTAGTAATTTTGTTGTGATTTTGCCATTTTTATTATTATTTTTAAATATCTATATAGTTTTTTCATTCTTTCTTTTTTTAATTTTAAATTTGTTTTTATTAGTTTAATTTATTAGTATTTATTTTTTGTATTTTTTTTGTATTTTCTGTTTTCACTTTAATTTTAGTTGTAGTAATTTTGTTGTGATTTTGCCATTTTTTTATATATTTTTTTATTTTTATAGTTTCTTTCTTTCTTCTTTCTTAATTTTAAGAATTTATTTATTTCTTATTTATTTATTTATAGGTGAATCTTACAAAAACAGAACAGTAATGATGCTGAAAATTCAGCTTTGATCACAGGAATAAATTACATTTTAAAATATATTCAAATACAAAGCAGTTATTTTAAATAGTAAAAATATTTCACAATTTTACTGTTGTTGCTGTACTTTGGATCAAATAAATGAAGGCTTGGTGAGCAGAAGAGACTTCTTTAAAAACGTTAAAAATCTTACTGTTCAAAAACTTTTGACTGGTAGTGTATGTATCGCTTTACAGTGTAAGTATGTGGGCAAAGTTTGATATATTATAGTAGTTGTAGGTTATAATGAATAATTTCTCATGTGGTGAGGTTTTGTTGAGTCTATCGTAATTTTATGTAGTAGTGATTTGTCTCACTGCGACGGGTAAATGATGCATGCAAAAGGAAGTAGTATTTTTGTGGCTTCTTTGATTGGTCAGTTTGAATGGATGAATGAAAGAGTGTTTTAAGTTTCAGAAGCGAGTGCTCAGACTCTCAGCTTTTGATGTGGTTTTATATTTATGAGGATTATGCTTTGAATTCCTCCTGATGTTTATCGAAAGTGAACGCAGACTCGTGTGTTTTCCAGGTGGAATCCCGGAGCAGAATCCCTGTTTCACAGGACGACACGGCTGCGACACCAACGCCGTCTGCCGTCCCGCTCAGGGAAAAGAGTTCACCTGCGAATGCGCAGCTGGATTCACCGGCGACGGACGTGTTTGTTACGGTAACGATCCTCATTTACAGATTATGATGTTTATATTTTGGATCAGTGTTTGTGTTTAAGCACCTGTGTTGAGTTACTGTAGAGCTCGTTCATATCAGTGCCGATAAATCGAGTTGTTCTCTGCTTGTAGAAATTATATTATAATTTAATTTGAGTTCAAAGAAGCTCGTGGTTCACAGACGGGTCGATGATCCAATACAAACATGCAGCGGAAGAGACTCGTGACTGTGTATACAGTGTGTAATTCATGGGATGTTTCCTGTCTTTGGGAAAACCCAGGATTTAAAAAACATATTTTACCTTCTGGACTTCATGCATGATTTGGTCCACAGTTTGTCCCCCTGCTTTTCATGTCACTTAGAGCATAAGCACAGAAATAGAAGTGAATTATTGCTGCACTTTCTAATAAACATTGATTTATTTGTCTTATCTAATAACATTAATTTATTTTTATCATTATTTATTATTCATTATAATTACATGAATCTCACAAAAACAGAAGATGTTCAGGTCATATTTCAACCCAAAATATATTTGTATTTATTTATTTTTTTATTGTATTTTTTTTATTTAATTTTAGTTAAAGTTGTAATCATTTGGTTTTTATTTTTTAAACTTTATTTTATTTTAAAATTGTCTATATAGTTTTTATTCATTTTGTTTGTTAGTATTTATTTATTTTATTGTATTTTCTGTTGCCACTTTAATAATAATTCTGTTGTGATTTTGCCTTTTTCTATATAGTTCATTCTTTCTTTCTTAATAATTTTTCTTTCTGGTTATTTATTTTCAATTTGTTTTGTGAAAATGCTTTCAATTTAATTTTTCAGTTAAATTTCTGGTAATTTTGTTGTGATTTTGCCTTTTTTTTTTAATATGTCTATACAGTTCTTTCTTTCTTTTTGTATTTTAAATTTGTCTATATAGTTATAAATTTGTATTTATTAGTATTTATTTTTTTGTATTTTCTGTTTTCACTTTAATTTTAGTTAAGGTTGTAGTAATTTTGTTGTAATTTTGCCATTTTTTAAATTATTTTTTAAAATATGAAAATATAGTTTTTTCTTTCTTTTTTCATTCTTTCTTTTTCTTTTATTTTAAATTTGTCTATATAGTTTTTATTTATTTTATTTGGTAATTTTTTGTAATGTTTAAAAAAAATTTAAAATATAGTTTTTCTTTCTTTTTTCTTTCTTTCTTTTATTTTAAATTTGTCTGTATAGTTTTTATTCATTTTTGTTTATTAGTATTTTTTGTATTTTCTGTTTTCACTTTCATTTTAAAGTTGTAATTTTTTTTCTTATTTATTTATTTCTTTATTTATATAATTTATTTACTATAACCTTTTTTAAAAACAACTTGTACAAGCAACTGACATGAAATACTAAAGTAGTTTCTAATAAAACAGTACAATTTTTGAATAAAATAAAAATTAATTTGATTAAAAAATGTAACTAAACATTAAATAATTAATTCATGTTTCAGACAAATCCAAAACAAGCAAATGACACAAAATACAAATGAATGAAAACAACTGTAAAATGTTAGAATGGAAAATAAAATAAAACAAAATAAAAAATCTGAAAAAATAGTTAATGTATGCCATAAATAGTGAAGTATTTGTATTTGTGAAGTATTTTCTTGTACTGCCTTTATTTAATGCTGATTTCAGATACAACTCCTTCCCTGAGTATTTCCATTAATAAAAAAAACAAAAAACAAATTCAAAATAAAAGCCTGTATTGATCTCTTTCCAGTGTTAACATATGAAGTTTCAATCGTGTTTTCTCAGACGTTGATGAGTGCTCAGAAAGCCCTCAGATCTGCGGTCCGTACAGCATCTGCAACAACCAGCCGGGATCTTTCCGCTGTGAATGTCTGGACGGTTTTCAGTTCGCCAGCGATGGACGGACGTGCGTCGGTAAGAGCCTGTGTTTTGGAGACACGCACACGTGTGAGCAAACCGCTTCTAAACGGCGTTTGAGCTTGTTGCTTGTTCCCCGTGCAGAAACGGAGCTTCCCGTGGATCACTGTCAGAGAGGAACGCACGACTGCGACGCTCCCGAACGCGCCAGATGCAGCTACACGGGAGACTCGTCCTACGTCTGCTCCTGTCTGCCGGGCTTCTCTGGAGATGGACGGGCGTGTCAGGGTAATGCCTCACTCTCTGTTGAGCGTTTTAATGGCTAGTAAGGTTGTGGTGAGATTGCAGGGACAAAGTTTGTAATTTCCCAAATAAAAGACAAAGCTGCAGTGTTATTTTACTATCACTGATACAGTTTTTGTTAATACTTTGTGTTAGTTTTGCTTTTTTATTTTCTGTATATTTTCATTTTTGTCATTTTTATGACTTCTTGTTTAAAATGTTTATACATTTTTATTTATTTATTTATCTTATATTTTCTGTTTTTAATTTTAAAGTTTTTGTAATTGTGTTGTGTTTTCGTCATTTTTATTCAGTTTAGTTTTAAACATCTATGTAGTTTTTTTTTTTTAAATCAAGTTTTCATTTTTTTTTTTTTTTTTAGTTTTTATATTATTTTTTTTTTTTCTGTTTTTAATTTTAATGTTTTTGTAATTTTGTTGTGTTTTAATCATTTTTGTAAATTTATTTTTGTTTAAAATGTCTATACTGTTTATTTTTATTAATTTCTATTTATACTTTTTAAAATATTTTCTATTTTGTAATTTTGTTGTGTTTTTGTCACTTTTTATAATTTTTTTAAATGTTTAAATACAGTTTTTTAATCATATAATTTTATTCGTTTTTATTTTTATATTCTCTTTTTTAGTTTAGTTTTAGTTATACCAATTTTTTTTTTTTTAATATATAGCTTTTATAAATTTATTTGTTTTTATTTTTAGATTTTCTTTATCACTTCAGTTTCAGTAATTTTTGTGATTTTCTTTTTAGAAATTTTTACTTTTTTTTAAACATATTTTTACTAATTTTTATTTATTCGTTTTTATTTCTATATTTTCTGTTTTCACGTTAATTTTAGTTAAAGTTTTATGAATTTGGTCGTTTTTGTCATTTTTATAGATTTCTTTTTTATGTAATTTTTATGAATTTTTATTTATTAACTTTTAATTTTTAGATTTTCTTTTTTTACCTTTTGTTAAAGTTTTAGTAATGTTGTGTTTTTTTTGTCATTTTTATTTTTTGTAAACATGCCTGTGTAGTTTTTATTTAGTAATAATTTTTATTTATTAGTTTTTTACTTTTTATATTTTCTGTTTCCATTTTAATGTTAGTTATAGTTTTAGTAATTTTCTTGTGTTTTTTGTTGTTTTTAATATGTCTTTATTTTTATATTTTTTCTACATTTTCTTTTTTCACTTCAATTTTAGTTACAGTTTTAATTATTTTGTTCAATGGTTTTTTGTGAATTTAACTGTTTTTTGAACACATTTTACTCACAATTTTTAACCGAAAAAAAAAAAAAATAATAGTAACAATGTTTGCAATAACTTGTAAATATTCATTATAAAATTATAAAAAGATTTTTTTTATTAATTTCCACGAGTTTTCAAGGTCTATAATCAA
The DNA here is from genome assembly GCA_036247105.1 of Cirrhinus mrigala. Taxonomy (NCBI): domain Eukaryota; kingdom Metazoa; phylum Chordata; class Actinopteri; order Cypriniformes; family Cyprinidae; genus Cirrhinus; species Cirrhinus mrigala. Next base: position 1,695,873 of record CM070017.1, on the reverse strand, counting down.
ATGAGGTTTCCACATATATCCAGATTTTAAGTGGTGAATTAAAATAAGAAGCTTTATTATTTATTTATTTATTTTTGTTTTGTCTTGTTTTAAATGTCAGACAGGAAAAATAACAGAAGCAATAATGCAAAATTCATCAAAAAGCAGCACTAAAAACACAATGGTGTCATTATTGAGTACAGTGAAGCGTCTGTAGGTTTTGTGTGAGTCTCCCAGCAGTAATATGAGTCTCTCAGCAGACAGCAGGGCCCCTAGAGACAGGAAGTGCAGTGATCTGGACAGGAAATGCTCGCCACAGCTGTGTATGTTCTTTATCACTCCCATTTTCTCTCCCACTTCATCAGATTGCGTCTCAGTCTCACATATTCACGCTGAGGTCGTCTGAGACGCTCCAGCTGTAAGGAAGGGCTGGTGTGTTGCACACATGTATGTTTGTACGGCCGTGGGAGAGCAATTCGCTGCGGGGTGGACATACTTCATTAATAACACGCAACAGATGTGCATTCCTTCATATAGAGCCGATTCTGATGAGTCAACATGGACTGAAGCGATAAAGCTGCACATATAGAGCTGTTGGCACTGACGTGATTTTCTCTGTCGTGCAGATATCGATGAGTGCCAGCCGGGTCGTTGCCATAGCGATGCCATCTGCCACAACACCCAGGGCTCCTTCACCTGTCAGTGCCGGCCTGGTTTCCACGGCGATGGCTTCAGCTGCACACCTGGGTCCGGTAGGTGTTGGTGCTGCAGGTGTGATGTGACGCTTATATGAGGCTTCAAAAGCAGCGTGAAACTACTTTCATTAATTTCTGTGAGTCTGATATGAATAATATATTATAATGAGAAGTCGAACCATAATACTTTTCAATTATCAACTTAACAATACTTTTCAATTATTTCAAATAAAATAAACATTAAAGTAAAAAATCAAATATATTAAAAAATAAATAAATATATATTAAGAGATAGATATATATATAGAATATATAGAATATAAATGTATAGACATAAATGCAAAATAAAATTAATAAAATATATTAAAAACGTATTTATTTTTCAGCTTTCAGCTCAAGTTAAAGTACTAAAATAACTAACAGTAAATAAACTCTAATTAATTTAAAAAACGATGTATACATATTTAAGAACTAAAACTAATAACAACACAAAATTACTAAAACTAACAAAAATTAAAATGGAAAAAGAAAATATAAAAATAAAAATAAAAAAAATCTATTTGGATTTCATGTTGATTTTAAAATTTTTCTGTTTGTTTTTTCAGGGCCTTTTATGATTTTTTTAAGACTGTAATAATGTCTTTAAAATAATAGTAATAAAATAAATAAATATAAACACAAGAGCTTTTTAAAAATTGAAGGAAATATTACAAAAATATATAAAATAAGAATTAAAAAAATAAGAATAATAAAACTTTATGATAATAAATAACAAAAATTAATAAAAATGAATCATTCACAATAAGACCAAAACTTATATTAAGATAATAGAGTCTATTTAGATTTCATGTTGATTTTAAAATTTGTCTGTTTGTTTGTTTATATATTTTTTTCATGGCCTTTTATGATTTTTTTTTGAGACTGTAATAATGTCTTTGAAATAATAATAATAAAATAAATAAATAAATAAATAAATATATAACACAAGAGCTTTTTTAAAAATTGAAGTAAGTATAAAAAAAAAATAATAATAAAACATGATAATAAAAAAAAATATATATATATATATTAATGGATTTCATGTTGATTTGCTCAAGTTAGATTTCATGTTCAAGTTTGTTAGTTTGTTTCTATTTTTTTCAGGGCTTTGTAATACTGTCTTACTGTCTTAAAAAAAAAAGAATAATTCTCATATATACCTATATGTTTGTGTGTGTGTATAATTTTTTAAAATATCATGTTAATTTCTTTTTTTTTTTTTTTCGATTTTTAATATATAGACATTTTTAACAAATAACAAAAATGACATTAAATGAAAACACAACAAATTACTAAAACTTTAACTAAAAATAGAAAATAAATATAAATAAAAATATCTAAAAAACAAAATCTAAAAAATGTATATTACATAAATAAATAGATAAATTTAAAATATATACAAACACTACATATAAAAATGCCTCGATAATACTAAAATAATGAATGAATTATTTTTTTTTTTTCAGAATAATGTGCACTGATGAAAGTCTTAAATGATTAAACCAGATACAATGATTTGTTTTATTAAAATAAGTATTAAAAGTAGAATAAAAAGTAGAATAATAAATAATAAAAAAAGTGATCTTTTACAATAAAACCAGACACTCGTGACCATTGCTGCTAAAAATGAGTTGGAGAAACTGGAAAAATGAGAGGGGCCCCACACTTTTCTCATGGCCGTGAAAGCGCCGGTTCATTTGCGATGTTCAGATAAGGAACAGTCATTGTAATTTGTCTGAGTGTTTTCCTTCCTCTGCAGGATGGAGGTTTTGCGCAGCCTGGTTTACATTATCATATGTTTCTCATATAGGCGTTCAGTCTCAACACGCCTCTAGAGTCGGCCAGGAATGTGTCTGCAGTCTCTGTTCCTTTGTTCTGCTTGTGTTTTATATACTGGAGCAACATCAGAGCTCACAGCACCATCACACCGACAGTTACATCACATTCACCTGCTCACTTAAGATCAAAAGAAGTCTCTTCTGCTCACCAAGGCTGCTTTTATTTGATCAAAAACACATTAAAAATGATGAAAAAATATTTTTATTAAAAACAGCTGTTTTCAACATGAATATCTGTAAAATTGTAATTTATTTCTGTGATCAAACCTGAATTTTCAGCATCATCAGTGTCACATGATCCTGCAGAAATCATTCTAATATGCTGATTTGCTGCTCAACAAACATTTCTGATTATTATCAGTGTTGAAAACAGCTGTGCTGCACAATATTTTTGTGGAAACTGTCATACATTTTATTTTTCAGGATTCACAGATGAACAGAGCATTTATTTGAAATAGAATCACAAACGCTGATGTCGTATCGCATGTTTTTCCCTCCGGCGAATATTTCACAGCACTTTAGTGAGTTTCTGTCTGTGTGCGTTTGACAAGCGTGACGTGTTCTCCTAATTTGAGGGCAGATGTCACGTCTCTGACGCCTTGATAATTACAGCCCGACACATTCTTGCCTCCTTTAACCGCTCAGGCCTGAATGCTAGTGCTGTCTGTCATGAGTCCTTCTGTTTGTCTCTCTTTGTCTCGATGAGGTCATGGGGAGAAACTAGAACAGATACTGTTGTTCCTAAACAGCAAAAGTAGAGCTAGTGAAATGTGATAAAGTGTATGAAACGAGTCACTTATAATCTCAGTCTGATCTGAACTGTTCGAGCGGCACATTTCAGCGCTGATTGTTTTATATTACAATTTAAATTACATTTTGACATTTTTGACAAAGCCTTGGCTGACTTTTTTTTTTTAAATATAAATAAATAATATAAAATAAATATGAAAAACTTATAAAATAAATAAATATATTTAAAATTTATAATTATGCTTATAATTTATAATAATAAATATATGCAATTTATAATAATAAATAATAAAAATAAATAAAAAGTAAATTAATGAAAACAAGCATTTTTTTTTTACTTCAGAATAATGTACTTCAGGTGAATGTCACCAGATGCAACAATTATTTTAAAATTAAATATTTAAAATTATGAAATAAATAAATAAATACATATTTTAAATGTATAATTATACTCATAACTTCTAATTATAAGTATATGCTATTTATTATAATAAATAAATAAAACAGCTGAAAAATAAATTAATGAAAACAAGCATTTTTTTAACTTCAGAATTGTTTTCATGTCACCAGACACAGTGTTTTTTAAATTAAATGAAATATTAAAAATAAATAAATAAATAAATAAAATGTATGGTTATATTTATAACTTATAATAATAAATATATAAATTAATAATAACAAATAATAAAAATAAATGAAAAATAAATGAATGAAAAAAGCATTTTTTTTTACTTCAGATACAATGATTTTTTTTAATTAAATTAAATATTAATAAATAAATATTTAAAATGTATAATTATACTTATAACTTATAATAATACATATATACAATCTATAATAACAAATCATTATAATAAGCATTTTTTACTTCAGAATAATTTTCTATATCCATCTTTTTCCAGATACAATTATTTTTGTAATTAAATTAAATATTAACAATTTTAAAATAAATAAATAACGAAAGAAATAAAATGTATAATTATACTTAAAATAATAAATATATACAATTTATAACAAATCATGACAAAATGAGAAAAGAATAAGCATTTTTTGTTTCAAAATAATTTTCTCTGATGAATGTCACCAGATACAATTTTTTTAAATTCAATTAAATATTAAAAATTATTAAATAAATAAATACAAAATAATTATTTAAAATGTATCATTATACTTATAATTTATAATAATAAATCTTATAATAATAAAAAATAAATGAAAAATGAATGATAATAAGCATTTTTAACTTCAGAATACTTTTCTCTGATGAATGCCACGATACAATGTTTTTTAATGTAAATAAAAATAAAAAATATATAACATTTTATAAAAAATTATAAAAATATTTGTTAAAGCCTGTTTAGTTAAAACAAGAAAAATAAATAAATAAAAACAAAAAAATTGTAATTACAAATAACAACAAATAAATGAATCAGACTAAATTTAAATGAGTCCGTTTGGATTTCATGTTGACTTTTAAGTTTGTTTTTTAATTTATTTATTTACTTTTAGGGCCTTTTAGGAGTTTTAATACTGTAATCTGGTAATGAAAATCATCCTGTCAAGATAAACAAATTAAAATAAAAACTCTATTAAAATAATTCAAGATTAATTTAATTGAGTGCAACAAATGCTGCTTTTTTGCATTTTGCATAATAATGAACATTTAACATTTAATCAGCAAGATGTGATCACAATGCAAAACCGATCCTAAAACTGGGCATCACGTTCTTCCTGCAAAATATATAAATTGTAACGTGATGACTGTTGTGCGGTTAAACGGAGGACGCTCACATAGATCATCTATAGCAGATGTCACCATAATGTCAGCAGATCTATTTCTAAAGGGCCCCGGAACCCAAAAACCACACACAGAAACCGCGGCTCTCAGACAGAACTGAGCGTTAAATCATGTGTGTCGTCTGTCTTTAACTGTTAGATTCAAAACATGTTGTGGTTTTGAGTTCTTGAAGTTTCTAAATGTCACTCTTTATTGCAAAAGAACAATAAAATGACAGATTTTTCATCATCTGACCCTGTTTGCTGCAGATCGTGAGCAGACGGCGTGTGAGCGTCACAGAGAAGCAGCTCTAGGGTCGTCCTCTTCCTCCGGCGGGTACTTCTTCTTCCGTCCGCGTCCGGCCGTCGGTCAGTACGTGCCCACCTGTGACGCCTACGGCGCTTACGAACCCACGCAGTGTCACGCCAGTGTCGGTCAGTGCTGGTGCGTCGACTCGTCCGGACAGGAGATTCCCGGATCCAGAACCGAACCGGGCAGCAGACCCATGTGTAAGAGCAGAGACCCTGAGAACCCTCTAACTATGTCTACGTTTGCGTTTAAGCATTTGCTTTTGTTAATAGAAATGTCCTGAGAACCCATAATTTTGCCGTTGCGAGCGACATGCATTTGCGGTTTGAGCTTCAGAAAAGCACAAAGATTATGTGCTTTTTCATGCTTTTTCTTTTTAAAATGTTTAGAAATAGTCACAATACTGGTTATAAAATTTACAGCTTATGAAATTGCAGAAAAAAAATCAAATGCTTTGATGTTTATTTTTATTTTTTGTAACGTGTGAGAACTAATAATGTTAAAGGTTTGGTTTTTCTGATTTTTTTGTTTTTCACACAAGTGAAAATTATCACATTTTGCACATAAGTCACACAAAAATGCCTAATTGCTGTGGTATTAGATCAGAGTTTTCCAACATCCAAACCCTTTTGACCTAAAAAAAAAAATGTTTAGATTTCTACTGTGTTTCTACTGTGTTGTTTGGTATTTGTTTTTATCTTTATTTGTTATATTTTAATTTAAATTTTTTATGATTTAATGAATTTGTAGTAAATGTTTTTAGATTTTTTTTATTACATGTTTTAATGATTTATTTTCAATTTTACATTTTTATAATTTAATGCATTTTTATTAATTTTTATTTGTATTTTTTTATTTAGATTTGTAATATTTTTTTATTATTTACTTAATTTAAATGTTTAATTATTTTTTTACTTGTATATATTTTTGTTTTACTTAGATTTTTAATTAATTTTTTAATGATTTATTTAATTAATTAATTTTATTTCTAAATATTTAATGATTTTTAATTTAAAATTTTTATGATTTAATGAATTTGTAGTAAATGTTTTTCTACGTTTTAATTAATTTGAATTTATTTAAATTTTATTTGTGTATATTTTGTTTTATTTAGAATTTTTATTAATTTTTTAAAATTATTTAATTAAAATGTTTTATTTAATTTTTTTAATTATTTATTTTTAATGTTACATTTTTATAGTTTAATGCATTTTTATTATTTTTTTCTTGAATATATTTTTGTTTTATTTAGATTTAAATAATTTTATGATTTATTTAATTTAAATTTTATATTTAAATTTTGTAATGATTTATTTTTAATTTTACATTCTTATAATTTAGTGCATTTTTATTTGTATATCATTTTTATTTATTTTAGATTTTTTAAAATTATTGATTTAATTTAAATTTACATTTTTGATTTAATTATTTACTTTATTTTACATAGTGTTTTAGTGAATCATACTGTTCCCAATTTAACTCATATGAAGATCATGCTCAGATTTTTAATCTAACACAAGCCCCTCCCTCTTTCCATAGGCATTGATCATAATGCGGCTCCGCCCCTCATTGGCCCCACCCCCAGAGCTGACATCAGCCCTCTGACTCCTGGAGCAAACCTCCTATTCGCCCAAAGCGGCAAGATCGATCACATCCCACTGGACGGCAACCGAATGAACAAAGACGAGTCGAAGACCGTTCTGCACGTACCCGTGAGTTTAGCTTTCAGTAAAAAAAAAAAACAAAAAAAAAAAGTAATAAAAACAAGTCATTTTTTGTAAATAAAGATGCACAAATTTAACAACAAAATCTTTGATAGAAGTTTGTTGGGCTTGAAAAGCTAAAACAATACATGTATTGTTAAAGAAAATTGATTTTAGTTTCTTGGAGCCACAATATGATGCTAAATTGTTTCTAAATGAATCCAGAAACTGTCAAATTGACAAACTCCACATCATCTGCACAGAAATATGACAAAACCTCAATTTACTGCAGTTGTCACCACCGAAAGACACGCTCAATTTGACACATTCCAGCAGGAAAACTAGTAAACAAGAGATGATTTTGTGATGCCACTGGTCAGACTGAGGCGGCTTTGACCATCACGTGTGGGATGTTTGAGATTTTTCAGAATGGACTTAAAATGTACTATTGAGTGGATTCATATGAAAATATTTTTAATGAAGTGAGGCCAAATTTTTTCATCCAAAATAAGCTTTTTGATAAAACTTAAAAAAACATACATTAAAAAAAATGTAACCTTTTTTCGCTACATTTTAAGCAAATTTTCTTTAAATATATTTATATTTAGCAACATTTTTACCTTTTTAAATTAATTAATTTATTTTTTACATTTATATTTTGGTTAATTTTAACCTTTTTTAATTATTTTTTTATATATATATTTTTCTTTATTTGAACCTTTTTCAATTTTTAAAATAATTTTTTTTTTTGCATCATTTTAACCTTTTTTACCAACCATTTTTGCCATGGAATGGCATGGCGTTAAATTATAAACAAACAAATAAGCATGAAAAATTGCTTGCAAGTACTTCCTGCTAATAAAGTTGTGTGGGTGTGAATTTATTCTGAATCATTTTATTCCTTGTAGCCTGTTTATTGTTAAAAATAACATCACGTTTTGACCTTCATCTTCATTGTCTGTGGTTTTGTTGTGTCTCTGAGCGTTTGGTTTGATGTGCGCAGGGTAAAGTGGTGATCGCGGTGGCGTTTGACTGCGTGGAGCAGATGATCTACTGGTCTGATATCACACAACCCGCCATCAGCAGAGCAAAGCTTCAGGGCGGAGAAACCAGCATCCTCATCAGCAAAGGTATGCGACTCTTTCATCCTGATTCACACACAACACTTCAATCGCACTTCAATAGCAGAATATCATTGCATGAGATTCCCAGACGGTTTCAGCTGGAACCCTTTGACCTAAAAGGATTACTTTGTATTAGTTATTTTCTGAAATGTTATATTTTCTTGTTAGATTTTAAGATTTTGTTTCAAAAATCTAACAAAACATTTGCATTTAAATAAATTTAAATAAATGTCGGTTTATGTTCTTTTGATTAAAAAAAGGTAAACATATAAAATAGTTAATCTTTTTAGTTTTATTATATTTTTTTAATATGATTTATTCATTTATTTAAAATTCTATGATTTCATTTATTTTTAGACTTTCATATATATATATATATATTTTTTTTTTTAAATTTATTTATTTATTTTTTTTCTTAAGACTTGGGTTGTGTTTTTTTATTTTCAATTGATTTATTTATTTTAAATGTACAATTTCATTCATTTTTTAGTAATTATTGAGTGTTTTTATTCTTAAATGATTTATTTTTTGTGTTTTATTTTGGTTGTTTTTTATACAATTTATTTATCTTTGTTTTACAGTTTTATGATTTTATTACGTTTTTCATTTGTATTATTTTACATTTGTACGTTCTTATGATGTACAATTTTTATAATATAATTATGATATAATTATGTTGTAGAGTTTTATTCTGATATATGTTTTTTAATTGTGTATTCGTTTTAATTTTAACATTTTCATGGTTTAATCAATTGTCAATTAGCGTCTTATTTTGATTTTTATTTTAAAATGAAAATGTTCTATGATTTTAAATGTTTTAATGAGTTTATTATTTTATTGGTAAAGTTTTGTATGCTTTTATTTTTAAAATGTATTTATTTTGATTTTTACAGTTTTATGATTTTATTAAATTTGTATTATTTTATATTAGTTAAAATGTAAATATTTTTATCATATAATTATTATATAATTATGTTGTAGAGTTTTATTTTGATAGTTTTTTTATTGTGTATTTCTTTAATTTCACATTTTTATGGTTTAATCAAAATTAGCATCTTATTTTGATTGTTTTTATTTTAAAATAATTTATTTTCTATGGTTTTATTATTTTATTGGTAACTTTTTGTATGTTTTTTGATTTTACAGTTTTATGATTTTATTAATTTTTAGTAAGTGTTTTAAAAGGATTTTATTTTTTATTTTACGATTTTATTATTATTATTATTATTATTATTATTATTATTATTATATTATTTAGTTTAAAATGACTAATTTATTTTAATTTTACCTTTTATTATTAAATTATTTTTTAGTAATTAATTCTTAGTTTTTTATCAACTAGTTCATGAACCTCAGTTTAGAAAACCTTGTGATAAATGAAACATATTTTTAAAAATGCCATGTTGTTTCCGTGAGCAGATCTGGGCAGTCCAGAAGGAATCGCCATCGATCACATGTCCAGAAACATGTACTGGACCGACTCCATACTGGACCGCATCGAGGTGTCCAGATTGGACGGAAGTCAGCGGCGCGTCCTCTTTGACAACGACCTCATCAACCCACGACCGATCGTCGCTGATCCCGCCAACGGGTACGTGTGCGTTTCATCACGCCGTTATGAAGAAAACACACACACATATCTGACACACGTCTCTCTCCGTCCTCCAGATACCTGTACTGGGCCGACTGGAACCGAGACGGGCCCAAGATCGAGCGCTCCAGCATGGACGGGAGCGACAGGACGGCGCTGGTGCAGGACGGGCTGGGGCTGCCCAACGCTTTGACCTTTGACCCCCAGAGCAGGCAGCTCTGCTGGGCGGACGCAGGTCAGTTTCACATTAATTCAACAACATCAATCAAGAAGCACATTTGGTTATTATTGTTGAAAGACTGTGAAGGTATTGTCTTTCTTTATAATAACGTCACTGATGAATCGCTCACAGGAACTCGTAAGGTGGAGTGCGTCGATCCGTTCTCTCGTCTCAGGAGGAAACTAACCGAAGGCATTCAGTATCCGTTCGCCATCGTGTCTTACGGCAGAAACCTCTACTACACCGACTGGAGAAGGTACGTCATGTTTGGCTTTACTTCAGAGTTGTTCGATTCACAAACAAATGACTCCTATAAATCAGTTCTTTTAATGATTCAAAGGAATCAGATTGAATCAGTTTAAAGAATCAGTGATTTCTGAATTAATATCTCACTGACTAGATGTTTATATGAAAGTGTAGTTAAATATGGGCGTTTTATTGAAATAAATGGTATTTTTATTAGAAAAATATATTGCTACAATAAACACATTTTTCTCCCTGACTGCAAAATCTGTATTTTTTAGGGAAAAATATTCTGTTGGATAATTTGACTTAAATTCAAAGTTTTATTTTGACTGTTTTCATTTTAAAGTGATTATGTAATACAATATAATATTATATATTTTATGATAAAAAAAAATATTTTATGATTTAATCACATGTTATTTTGATGCTTTTATTTAGTTTGTTACTTGTTTTTATTTTTATAATTTTTTTTTCATTCATTTTTAGTAAGAGCTTTATTTTTATTTGCTATTGTTTTTAAAATATATATATTTTAATTTAACATTTTTAGGATTTAATTTTTTATATAAATATTTTATTTTTATTGTTTTTAATTTTATTTAAATAATTTTTAATTGTACTATTTTATTATTATTTAATTTGTTATGATTTATTCTTTTAAACAAATGTTTTATTTTTATTGTTTTTATTTTAAAAAGATTGGTTTGTTTTCATTTTACGAAACTAAAGTTAGTTGGTTAGTGTTTTTTGTTTTCATTTTTAATTTTATTTAAATTATTTTTAATTTTATTTAAATTATTTTTAATTTAACTTTTTTATTATTATTTATTTTTTTATGATTTAATTTTTTATAATATAAATGTTTCATTTGTATTATTTCTACTTTAAAACTAAAGACTAAAGTTAGTCGGTTAGTGTGTTTTATTGTTTTTATTTTTAGTTTTGTTAAAATTATTTTTAATTTTACTTTTTTATTATTTAATTGTTAATGATTTACGATTTAATTTATATATATATATATATATATATATATATATATATATATATTATTGTTTTTATTTTAAAAAGATTTGTTTGTTTTCATTTTTTAAAGTTAATTGGTTAGTGTTTTATTTTTATTGTTTTTATTTTTCATTTTATTTACATTATTTTTAATTTTTTCTTTTTTATTTTTTTTTTGTGGCTAATGTTTATTGTTTTTATTTTTAAATTATTTTAATTTATTTTATTTTATTTATTTATTTATTTATTTTGAATGATTTATATAAGTTTATTTTACAATTATTTATTTTGTCACTAGGGAAGCAGTGGTTGCTTTGGACCACAATGATGGGATGGAGGTGGAAGAGTTTCTCCCTCAGAGACGTTCACGTACATACGGCATCACTATGACTTACCCACAATGCCCTGCAGGTGTGAGCTCAGATCATAAATGACTCTCATCATAAAAGACTAATTTCTGATCTCATTTTAATCACATGACTTTGGTCCGCAGGCGTGAACTACTGCTCTCGTGATAACGGAGGCTGCTCGCATCTATGTCTGCCTCGGCCGGGCGGATTCACCTGCCGCTGTCCCGACGCCAGAGACGGGTCGTGTGTCGAGCAGGACGAGAATTTCTGAGGTTACGTGAGACTGAGAGACACTGAGAACTGAAGAGGGAATGATTTGTGTTCCTCATGACAGATCCGTCCGCTCGGGTCAAGACAATCAATACAATAGGGATGCACCCGATATATTCATATCACATCTGCCAGGATCAGAGTTCTTCGCCATCGTGTCTGGTGAGGCTCATAACAGACGCAGATAATATCAGGGATTCACTTTCCTCAAAGTCTTTCAACAGTACTGAACAGGTCAATATGGAAGCTTGTTTTTGTCACAGAATAAAAAATAGGAAAGGTAATTGTGACTTTTTTTCTCGCAATTGTTTACATGTTTACATCTCACAATTTTTACTTTTTTTTTAATTGGAATTTGGAGTTGACTTTTTGCAATTCTGACTTTTTTTTAATTTTCGCAGTTGTGACTTTTTTATTGGAATTCTAAGTTTACTTTTCACAATTATTAATTTTTATCAGAAATCAGTTTACTTTTCGCAGTTATGATTTTTATCGGAATTTGGAGTTTACTTTCCACAATTAAGACTTTTTTAATCAGAATTCAGAGTTTACGTTTTGCAATTCTGACTTTTTTAATCAGAATTCAAAATGTACTTTTCGCTATTAAGACTGTTTTTATCGGAATTCAGAGTTTAAGTTTCGCAATTCAGACTTTTATCGGAATTCAGTTTACTTTTCGCAATTAATACTTTTTATCGGAATTCAGAGTTTGCTTTTCGCAGTTAATATTTTTTATCAGAATTCAGAGTTTACATTTCGCAGTTCTGGATTTTTATCGTAATTCGGAATGAACTTTTCGCTATTAAGACTGTTTTTATCAGAATTAAGAGTTTACATTTCGCAATTCTGACTTGTATCAGAATTCTAAGTTTCATTTTTGCAATTAAGACTTTTTATCGGAATTCAGAGTTTATGTTTCGCAATTCTGACTTTTATTGGAATTCAGAGTTTACTTTTCGCAATTAGGACTTTTTTATCGGAATTCGAAATGTACTTTCTGCAATTTAGACCTTTTATCGGAATTCAGAGTTTATGTTTCGCAATTCTGACTTTTATCGGAATTCGGAGTTTACTTTTCACAATTAAGACTTTTTTATCACAATTTAGAGTTTACGTTTTGCAATTCTGACTTTTATCGGAATTCTGAGTTTACTTTTCGCAATTAGGACTTTTTTATCGGAATTCGAAATGTACTTTCTGCAATTTAGACCTTTTATCGGAATTCAGAGTTTATGTTTCGCAATTCTGACTTTTATCGGAATTCGGAGTTTACTTTTCGCAATTAAGACTTTTTTTTGTCGGAATTCGAAATGTACTTTCTGCAATTTAGACTTTTGATCGGAATTTGGAGTTTACTTTTTCGCAGTTATGACTTTTTATCGGAAATCCAGAGTTTACTTTTCGCAATTGTGACTTTTTTAGCGAAATTCAGAGTTTACTTTTACAATTATGACTTTTTTTTTGGAATTTGGAGTTTATTTTCACAATTCTGAATATTTTTTTGGAATTCAGAGTTTACTTTCTTTATTGGAAATCTGGAGTTTACTTTTCGCAATTGTGAATTTTTTAGCGGAATTCAGAGTTTATTTTCACAGTTATGACTTTTTTAGCGGAATTTCGGAGTTCACATTTTGCTCAGAAATCCAGAGTTTACTTTTTGCAATTCTGCCTTTTTTTTTTTTTAATTCTGACATTCTTGCATTTGCAAGTTATAAACTTTCAATTGTGAGTTTACATCTCGCAATTCTGACTTTTTTATCGGAATTCTAAGTTTCTGAACTAAAAGAATTAAACATATTTAAATGGCAACTGCGACTTTTTACCGACAATTCAGTTTTCTTCTCACAATTGCAAGTTTATATTTCGCAATTGAGAATGTTTATATGTCTAAGAAATGTTTATATGTCAGAATTGTGAGATTAAAAAAAAAAAAAATCACAGTAACCTTTTGTTTTTAATCTATATGGCGGAAACAAGCTTCCATAGTTCTGCATATTTACACTTTTTTGATGAACGGTTTTACTTTTCGCATAAAAAATTCTACATTGCATCTCTAATGTGAAACATTTTTAAACTTTTTTTAAAGCAGGTAAAATATGAAATATGTATAATATCATAATATAATAATATGGGTTGTCTGTATTAGTGGTTAGCATTTAGATTTTTAATTATGTAATGTTGATATATAATGACAGATTGTTGAAATTATGCAATATTTAAACCCAAATATCCATTTCTAAAGCTGTTGATCATTTTAAATGTGTGTATTGGTGCATCCCTACTAAAACCACTTGAAAACATGAATCTGAATCCAGCTTGACAATTTAGCTGATAGTTAGATTAATAAATATGATTTTTATTAGTTGTCCTTCAGCTCTCGGGCTGCTGGGATACATTTATATACTGTGTGTGAGGGGAGGGTTGCATTCTGGGATGGATATTATCCACAACCTTAGGCAAAATATTACTTACAATTATATTTTAATCTGATTTTTAAAATGCCAAACAAAGATTTTCTTTTTGTTTATTGTAAATATCAAAACTATATCGTCATTATGGGCTCTATACTTCCACCCTGTGGTGCTCCGGGGCCGAGGGCCCGTTTCAGGTCGTATTATGTGACGTTTACACTCAGACGGTCCATCTGGACGAGAGCCTCATATGGGAAATCACACTATTTGTTTACACACTGCATGATGGGACGGCGGGCCGCTGTGGATACAGCTGGACAGAGGAAGGAAGAGAGAGAGACTGTGTTCAAATGTACAGCTGTTCAATTAAAACACATTTTTTAAGAGGTTCGAGTCTGTGGTGTTTTACTCCTCCAGTCACATTCTTCAGAGAAACCGGACTATTAAAGGAACACCCCACTTTTTTTGAAAATAGGCTCATTTTCCAACTCCCCTGGAGTTATACAGATGTGTTTTACCGTTTTTGAATCCATTCAGCCGATCGCCGGGTCTGGCGGAAGCACTTTTAGCATAGCTTAGCATAAATCATTGAATCCGATTAGACCATTAGCATCTCACTATAAAATGACTAAAGAGTTTGTCAGGCGCGACTCTCTGCATCTACACAAACTTAGTGCCGGTCACTTTCAGGCGCTACGTAATATCATTGGGCCTGCTGCACCCATGGTACGGCAGCAAAATTCCTTGATTATTACGCCGGAATGAGAGTATAGTTCCTAGACATATCAGCTTATAAAATCGCAACTTTTCATTTTCCGCCAGTCTTAGTACACGATGCAACTACAGAAGAGTCAAGTTTTAAATAGGAAAAATATCAAAACTCTTTAGTCATTTTATAGTGAGATGCTAATGGTCTAATCGGATTCAATGATTTATGCTAAGCTATGCTAAAAGTGCTACCGCCAGACCCGACGATCGGCTGAATGGATTCAAAAACGGTAAAACACATCTGTATAACTCCACTAAAAAGTGGAGTGTTCCTTTAACTTGTTTTTTTTTTGGCAAGTTTCTGTGCATTTCAGATTTTCACAGGTTGTATAGTCTGTATTTCCTTCCTTACGAAAATTAACCATGGTTTTATTAAAGTAAAAGTGTAGTAATCATGTTTTTTTGGACATTTTTTTTTTTTTGTAATAAAACCATGGTTACATTTTTAAGGGCTGACGTAGATTTTCAAACACATCACCTTTGACTTTACGCAGAGCACGGGACTATATGAGTTTACAAAAGACATTTGTAAACAATTAATCTGGTACAATAATAAATCAAGCATATAAAAGACTGATATTTTTAGTGTTTAAAGCCAAACTATGTAACTTTTGTCCCCTCGAGCGGTCTAAGCGTAGAACTTTTTAAGCAACTCGCGGAGGAAGATTCTTTTGACCGTTACGTGAGTTGTGCTTCGACTCCGCGGATGAATTTTGAGGCGCGGCGCTGATCGTGATTACAAATGAATGCTTTACCAGCGCCAATTTCATTAACCACAACAAAGCGAAAGAAAGACGGATATCTGAAAAGATGTCTTATGAGCAGGTAAGAGTTTATATGACGCTGTTCCATTGACGTGAAATTGTTTTAAAAACAAGTTACAAAAGTTTGGCAGCGCTGACATTAGAGATGCTAGTCATATAAAATAAGGATAAACTATAACTTGACGCCAAAGCAGTAACTAATTTAGAGATCAGCATCGTTACCAACATAAAAATTGTTTTGGGAATGAGCAGCAAATGTGATTCTCTGAAACTTCATTTGTGTGTTATTACGCGTATTATCGCTTTACTACGGAAGCCCGTTTTCGGCACGGAAGAAAATGTTTATATCTTACAATCTGGCATTCAATTCTAAAAGAAAAGTCTAAACTGGGAGATATATTCACAATTCTGAGAAAAAAAAGTCAGATCTGTGAGTTTATAACTAGTAGAAAATTCCAAATTGTGGAAAATGTCAGATCTGTGGGATTAAAAGTTGTAATTTACTTCAATATTTTTTATTCCTTAAAGCTGCGGTCTGTAACTTTTGGCGCTCTTGCGTCTTGCGGAAGAACATTGTAGCCGGAGCTACTTCTCTCCGTTAACGTCTATGACGAATCACGCAGGTACTGGGCTACTCCGCAGCGTACTGTTTGAAATAGTCCGAACATACAAACTTATAAGTGTACCTAGTGATTCACGATAAGCCAAAAAACACAGTTTGGAAAATGGATTCATGATGTACTCGTTTATTGTATATATTTTGTAAATTTTGAACACAGAATAGTTACGGACTGATTTAAAATAAATAAAAATTCTGAGAAAGTCGCAGTTACCTTTTGTCATTATGTGACAGAAACGGAATAACATACATTTCTTCTTTGGAAAAAGAAAACTGCAGTTTGCTGGAAAATCCAACCCGACAGCTCTAAAATATTATAGGCTTACTACAGATTATTGTGAACTAAAAACACAGCTTGGAAGATTGTTTATGTTGTACTTGCTCATTACTTACATTTATTTTGAACAGAAAAGTCAATGTAGTAGCTTTAATAAAAAATGATTCAAAACCGACAGATTTGCAAACGCGCATTTAACATTTTACTGTATTTATTTAATATTTAGTTAAATTTAACGAATTATGGCAAGAAAATCCTGGTCATTTTACCCCAAATCAAAAGAATAATAATAATAATAAAAATGCTATTAATATCTTTAATATTATGACTTTTTTAATGATAGTTAAGTACATTTAAACAATCTTCCTTTGCCTTCTGTAACATGGTGAAAAACTGTTTTGTTTTCTAATTTAAACATCCCATAAAAGAGCAGTTTTGCCGTACGCTGTACTGAATTTTATTTTTATTTTAATGTGAAAAGCAAACATTGGCATTGGGGTGAAATGTGACCTGTACGTTTCTTTGTGATCTTTTAAAGTGTCTTTCTGGAATATTTGTTCCAGGCACATTTGGTGCAATAAAATGTAGCGCCTTCTGGTGGTCAGAGACTGTAATGATTCACACAGACTTTGCAGGATCCAAATTAAATACAAGTTTATGCTCTGTAATGAGAGTTTGGCAATGCTTCGTTTTCTGGAGGAATAATGTTGCGTGATAATCTTGTTAATGTGAGATGATTTATGATCTGGAACGTTTCAGTGCAGAAGCTGATGGACTCTGTCTGATCAGAGTGATGGTCAGTCTGTAAGGCTCAAATGTCCCACAATTCCCTGTGGTTTCATCAGGACCAGCGCACCAGAATTCTGTCGCCATCCTCCACTGAGTAAAACTCCAGCGGCTTCAGATCGTTGTCAATCTCAATCTCTCTACCAGCCATCTATAGGATGGGATATCACAGAAAATAATACAGCCAAAGTAATATTTTCAGATTATTTTGTCTCCAAAAATGATTTTAGTACACTTGCAGTAAGCAGTATGGATGTGTTTTCATTCTACAACAGGGTAAAAAAAAAAAAAAAATAATAATAATATATTATACATATTAAAAAAAAAAAAAAAATATATATATATATATATATATATATATATATATATATATATATATAGTTTTTTTCCTACTGCAAATGTAATACAAGTTTGTTGTATTATTCTTTTATTTTATATATATATATATATATATATATATATATATATATATATATAAATTAAAAAATAAAATCATAACCTATTCATAACTTATTTTATTTCCGTTTCATTAGTGCAACTTCAGGTACTAAAAAAAACTAATAATAAACTAAATTAAAAACTAAAACCTAAACTAAAACTAATACACAAAATTTTATAAAAATAATATACACACTTAAAAACCTAATACAAATTACAAAAACACAACAAAATTACTAAAACTAACTAAAATTAACAATTAAAACTAAAACCATAAATTATTTTGTTAGTTTACATAAGATAAACCTTAACTGAAATAAAATAAGATCTAAAAAACGAACAAAACTTCAGATCGTTGTCAATCTCAATCTCTCTACCAGCCATCTATAGGATGGGATATCACAAAAATAATACAACAAAAGTAATATTTTCACATTATTTTCTCTAAAATGTTTTTAGTATACTTGCAGTAAGCAGTATGCATGTGTTTTCAGTCTACAACAGGGTAAAAAAAAAAAAATATATATATATATATATATATATATATATATATATATATATATATATATATATAATTTTAATTCAAATAAATTATGAATAGATTTTTTATTATTAATAATAATAATAATAATAAATAATTAAATATATAACAACTTTCATTTCTCATTTTTATTTAGTTTAACAAAGTACTAAAATAAGTAAAACTAATAAATTAATAAAAACTACATGTAAAAAAAGACAAAATGATTTAAACTAGCTAAAATGAAAGTAAAACAGAAAATATAATGATAAAATCTAATTTAAAATATTAAAAACTAATAGTGTTAAATACATTAAGCAAGGTCAGTTTATCATAAAAAGGTTTGTAAGAAATGAAAAATACAGTATAAAGTATAGCAAGTAAAAATTTAAAAGGACAAGTTATTTAAAATAAGAGTTTTTGTGTGCATTTTTCAAGCAGTCATTTAAAGCTGAATGAAGCTGAAGTTCTGCTCTGTGATTATCGGTGTGTTTTTACCTTCGAGCAGGTGTAGGTGAGCTTTAACTCCGCTCCTGGTAATTTGAGCAGCCGGTGTAAAAGCCCCTTCACCTTCTGAATGATCATCGAGCCTGGAAACAGCAGAAAAACAGCTCAAACATCCGTCACATTTGTCGCATCAGCGTTTCTAATGCAAGTTTTTACCTGGCAGCTTCTTCTCTATGGGCTTCCTCTCAGAATCCTCCGGACAAATGAACGTTACGGCTGAAATGAAAGAAAAAATGCTGAGAGACATTCATACGGTGATGGTTTTAATAGTCAGTATTGATGTGATGATGGAAGATACGTACTTAATAATTGATTTTTTAGAGCAAATGGTTTCTGTTCTTTCAGCTCGCCCTCGTCTGGAGCGCCGTACTCTGAACAAACATACAAACAAATGAATCATCAGAGTGTTTTAACCAGATACAACAGCCAATGAGATCATATCAGATGTTTAATATGCAAATAAGCAGAACCAATGAGATTCCTCTGTGGGCGGAGCTTCCCAGCTCAGTGCTGGACTCACTCTGGATGAGCGCGAGGAATCGTGGGTGTTCGCTCGTGAACTCTGCGTTCGGTTGGTTCTTCTCCGGGTCACCGTGACCTCCAGCCTTCAGCCACGCCAATCCGAACATTTTACAGTAATCCAGCTCCGCTCCTCTCCTCTCATCCGGCAAGACCTGACGACAACACCAGATAAAGCTGATCTAAATCCTGATCTAAATCAAATATTCGCGATCCGCACTCCAACGTGAATCAAATGATTCGCTAATATACGCTGAAGTTCCGATCTGAATCAAATGATTCGCAATCCTCGCTCCAATGTGAAGCAAAAGATTTGCAAACCTGCTCCAAAGTCTCAATCTGAATCAAATGATTCGTGAATCTGCTCCAAAGTTATTATCTGAATCAAATGATTCACAATCCACGGCCCAATGTGAAGCAAAAGATTTGGAAATCTGCTCCAAAGTCTCAATCTGAATCAAGTGATTTGTGAATCTGCTCCAAAGTTATTATCTGAATCAAATAATTCGCAATCCATGCCCCAATGTGAAGCAAAATATTCGCAAACCTGCTCCAAAGTCTCAATCTGAATCAAATGATTTGTGAATCTGCTCCAAAGTCTCAATCTGAATCAAATGATTTGTGAATCTGCTCCAAAGTTATTATCTGAATCAAATAATTCGCAATCCATGCCCCAATGTGAAGCAAAATATTCGCAAACCTGCTCCAAAGTCTCGATCTGAATCAAATGATTCGTGAATCTGCTCCAAAGTCTCAATCTGAATCAAATGATTTGTGAATCTGCTCCAAAGTTATTATCTGAATCAAATAATTCGCAATCCATGCCCCAATGTGAAGCAAAATATTCGCAAACCTGCTCCAAAGTCTCGATCTGAATCAAATGATTCGTGAATCTGCTCCAAAGTCTCAATCTGAATCAAATGATTTGTGAATCTGCTCCAAAGTTATTATCTGAATCAAATAATTCGCAATCCATGCCCCAATGTGAAGCAAAATATTCGCAAACCTGCTCCAAAGTCTCGATCTGAATCAAATGATTTGCAAACCTGCTCCATAGTCTCAATCTGAATCAAATGATTCACAATCCACGGCCCAATGTGAAGCAAAAGATTTGGAAACCTGCTCCAAAGTCTCAATCTGAATCAAATGATTCACAATCCACGGCCCAATGTGAAGCAAAAGATTCGCAAACCTGCTCCAAAGTCTCAATCTGAATCAAATGATTTGTGAATCTGCTCCAAAGTCTCAATCTGAATCAAATTATTTGCAATCCATGCCCCAATGTGAAGCAAAAGATTTGCAATCCTGCTCCAAAGTCCCAATCTGAATCAAATAATTTGCAAAACCTGCTCCAAAGTCTCAATCTGAATCAAATGATTCGTGAATCTGCTCCAAAGTTATTATCTGAATCAAATGATTCACAATCCACGGCCCAATGTGAAGCAAAATATTCGCAAACCTACTCCAAAGTCTCGATCTGAACCAAATGATTTATGATCCGCACTCCATTGTGAAGCAAAAGATTTGCGAACCTGCTCTGAAGTCTCGATCTGAATCAAATGATTCGCAAATACGATCTGAATCAAATGATTCGCAAATCTGCTCTGAAGTTATTATCTGAATCAAATAATTCGCAATCCAGGCCCCAATGTGAAGCAAAAGATTTGCGAACCTGCTCCGAAGTCTCGATCTGAATCAAATGATTCACAAATACGATCTGAATCAAATGATTTGCAAATCTGCTCTGAAGTTATTATCTGAATCAAATAATTCGCAATCCATGCCCCAATGTGAAGCAAAAGATTTGCAAACCTGCTCCGAAGTCTCGATCTGAATCAAATGATTCGCAATCCGCACTCCAATGTGAAGCAAAAGATTCTCGAACCTGCTCCAAAGTTCTGATCTAAATCAAATAATTTGCGAACCCGCTCCAAAGTCCTGATCTAAGTCCTAGTTTATATGATGAACACTTACTGGACTGAAGCAGCTTGGCTTTACTTGATTCTCCATGAATCATTTTGTCAAAAAATCAGTGAGTCTCAAATCTGATCATCAGATCTTTTTAGGAGCGTTTATTTGTTCATCTCTCAAACATCATTGGATTGCATTGCATTATATGCTTGAATCATTTCAATCTCATCTTACAAAGACACATTATTGGACATATAGAGTGATGACTGATATATTCAGGTCATTTTATGTCAGTATCTTGACTTTTCTGGAGGATAAAATGAAGTCTTGCTCATACATGCATGTTTGAGCGTCACCTGTCTCATGTCGAGCAGCTCCAGTCGGCTCATTCGTGCGATGATGATCTGTCTCGCGGTTTCCAGGTTCTTCTCTTTCTGCTGGAGCGGGTTCCTCCTGCAGGACAGATGAAGCAGAGACGGCAGCTTCTCCAGCTCGTTCACCACACGCCACTGCACACACACAGATTTCAGCTTATTATTGATTCAAACTAAAACCAATACCAAACAAGTTCATTACTCAACCGCTCAAAAAAATTAGCTTAAACTTATTATATTTTTGTTTGTTTTAGTGCTTTAAGTCCTGAAGTAACTAAAACAGAAAAAAAAAAAAATAATTTAATAAATAAATATAGACATTTGAAAAATTAAAAAAAAAAAAACATCAAAATGACTAAAACTTTACCAAAAATTAAAATGTAAATTTAAAATAATTCAAAACAATAAAAACTATTATAATAGCATTTTGATTATACTACAATAAAACTGATTTATACTGACGTTCGCATGATGGTTTTTTTTTTTTTTTTTTTTTTTTTTTCTTTAGATTTACCTCTGAAATGTTGTTGTCGTCTAGTAAAAGTGTCTTCAGTGCAGGAAACAAAGCTGTTTTTTCACCTTCAGAGCATGAAAATATTCTTATTTTATGCATGTACGCACACATTATAAATATAAATATCGAGCATTTTCGGTCATTTGAAACACTTTGGTACCTGGTGAAGCATCATTGAACTGAATGACAGATAAACCGGTGCTGGACAGATTCAATTTTTCCAACCTGGATTCAAGATTCAAACATTATTTCACAGTTATGATATTACACAAGGTGTTTTTGCATCTTTATTGGCATTATTTTTTTATTCTTACCAGGGTAAATGTGCTATTTCCAGCACTGTATCCTGGACTATCTGGTTATTGGATAAATCCAGAACTTTTAAAGCCTGTAGCACATGTTCTGGCCTGGATGAAAGAAAGCATGATTGGTTTCTGTGATGTGAGGAATATTTCTGCGCTGTGACATTAATGTGATTCAGTGATGTCGTATCATCTAATTGGACGCTGCACACTGATGGTGGTTGAGGAGAGATTCCCCCCATGTGATTGTAAAGAGCTTTGGGTGTACGGCTATACACAATGAAAACGCTATAGAAAATGCCTCATTCATTCATTCACATACCGTAGTAATTCTGTGATGTCATTGTCAGCGAGATAAAGTTCCTCTAACTGCTGCCACATGGGGGCGCAATGGAGAACCTGCCAAACACAGAGCGGCCAGAGTTCAGAGCTAAATCCATATTCATATTTACATACACAACCTGTCAAAAGTCCAGAATAAATCAAACGTATTCTCTTCTGCTCATCAAGGCTGCATTTATTTGATCACAAATACAGTAAAAGAATAATATAGTAACATTACCGTTGTATTAGTTAATTAGTATTCAAAATAATAACTTTAAATTGAACAAAATTGCAGTTTTTACTGTATTTTCACAGTAATATTGTGTAATATTATAAACATTTACTGATATTATTAATTGTTTTAAATATTTTATAAAATTACTGTTTTACTTTATTCTTTCTGTAATACTGTAATTATTAATGTTGTTTTACATTTTGCACAATATTACAGTTTTACTGCATTTTCACAGTAACTGTAAAAATACAATTTTGAATTATTAATTTGATAATTTTTTTTTTTTACAATATTACTTTTTAATGTATTATTAGAGTGATATTGTACAATGTGATTACAATTTAATTAATGGATTACTAATTAAAACATTTTACAGTATTACTGTTTTAATTTATTTTTTTCCGTGATATTGTGAAATATTACAATTTATTTAATAAATTTCTAAACTAAAACATTTTACAATATTACTATTTTTACTATATTTGTACAGTAATATTGTGAAATATTGCAGTTTTAGTAATTAGTTAAATGAAGTTACTTAATTTATTATACATTTATTACTTTTATTAATAAAAAATATTTTATTAATTAATTAATTTTATAATAATTTTAAATATTTCACAATATTACTGTTTTAATGTGTTTTTCTAGTGATATTGTAAAATATTGTTACAATTTATTTAATTAATAAATATTGCAGTTTTAGTAATTAGTGAAATTACCATTATTAAAAATAATTACCTTATTAATACAATTATTTTATTATAATAATGAATTCATTTGTATATTTTATTAACAATAATTACATAATTAGAACTATTTCTCAATTACAGTACAATAGTGATATTGTGAAATATTACAATTAGTTAATGATTTTTAAAATTTTCTTATTTCAAGTATTTCACAATACTACTGTTTTACTATATTTTTAACATAATATTGTAACATTTTACTATTTAACTAACAAATTATTATTAAATTAAATATTTAACAACATTACTGCTCTTACTGTATTTTTGATTAAATAAATGCAGCCTTGGTGAGCAGAAGAGCCTTGTTTCAAGAACATTAAAAAAATCTTAATGATCCCAAACTTTCGACCTGTAGTGTACGTTTAAGTGTGATGTATTTCAGTACACCACAGAACATGCATAAACGCATGTATCTCACCTGAGTCCAGGTGAGCGCGCAGCTGTTGAGTGACAGCACCCTCAGACGAGAGAAGGCGGGGCTTAAACGGCTCGGCTCACTGGAGATACTCAACCTGTTGTGACTACAGAGAGATTTTAGTGAAACTTACGACTTTCAGCACTCAAACCAGACATTTATCCGTAAGTGGGAATAAATGACGGAAAATCTGAAGGATACGGAAACTTCTAGAGGCCTCACCTGAGCTGCAGCACCTGCAGAGACTCCAGCTGTTCGGTAACGGCCGCCAGCACCTCCCACGAGCTCAGCAGGTTTCCAGAAAGATCCAAAGACTGAGCGACTGAGAGATGCTGTTAAAGAAGCTTCATGTATTCATGTTCCTGTCTGAGAACATCAGTGATGTATTTGTGAAGGATACACGGTGTGGTGTTTCTGATCTCATTCTCCGGGCCCGGACCAGACACCTCGCATCTCCTCAGGCCGACTTCTGTCAAGGTCTCCAGCCTTTGAGAGCACAAAAAATAAATTTTGCGTTTTGAAAAAGACACAACAGATCAGCAGGCACTCAGTAAAAGTTCACCTCTGTTTCTGCTTGACGTTCTCAAAGCCGACCATCATCACGGTTTTGCTGGAGATCTTCATCTCTTCTCCTATAACCTCCTGGAGTTCCACCTGATAGCGGCTCTGCAGAGCCGTCACGTAATCCACACCAAAATTGGCCTTTTTGGGCCGAACGAAGGAGCCGCCCGTCGGGTGTCTGATGAAGGACGAAAACAAGCTTCGTTAGTGTTTAGAACGTCGGCTTTATCTGTTTAGTCGCTGATGAGCACCTGCAGGTGAAGTATCGCACTCCTTCGTGACTCCCGTCGTGTTTTCCTCTCTCTGGATTGTCCCATTCCACTCCCAACCACAAACCTGCAGGAAGAGAAGACAGATGAACATCAGACTGATTATGAAGAGAATTAAAGCTCATATAAAGCTGAATGAACAGAGACGGACCTGCGGTGGGAGGAACCGGACCCACATAACGAACCGTTCCTCTCTCTCCATCACAGCTCACTCGTCTGCCCACAGCATCCTCCGGCACCTCCTGAGTCTTCATCAGACGACGATGATGATGATCTATATCAATCACTGAGTAAACATCAGATCAAACTATTGAAAATCACTTTTTTTGAGCTTTGGGATCATGAAACCCAAATGCAACATAAACTGGGATCAGTAAGATTTTTAATGTTTTTTTTAAAGAATTCTTCTCTGCTCATAAAGGCTGCATTTATTTGATAAAAATACAGAAAAAACAGTAATATTGTGAAATATTATTTTAATGTAAAATAACTGGTTTCTATGTGAATATCTGTTAAAATGTAATTTATTTCTGTGATCAAAGCTGAATTTTCAGCATCATTACTCCAGTCTTCAGTGTCACGTTATTCTTTAGAAATCATTTTAATATGCTGATTTATTAGCAATGTTGAAAACAGCTGTGCTGCTAAATATTTTTTTAGGAATGTCCTTTTTGTAAGGATTCTTAAATAAAAAGTTAAAAAGAACAAAGTTTTTGGTCTGTACATTTTTATTCTTTCTTTTTCTTTTTAATTAATTAATTTTTTAAATAAATTAATATATATATTTTAAAATAAATTTTATTCACTAAGGATATGCTAAATTGCTAAAAAGTGATAAACTTTCATTGTTAGAAAATAATAATAATATATTTTATATGTTTTGAATAAATACTTTTTTTTTTTTTTTTTTTTTTTAGTTTTTATTCATCAAAGAATCCTGAAAAAAGTATCAAAGGTCTAAACTAAATATTAAACAGCACAACTGTTTTCAACGTTAATAATGAAAGTAGCAAATCAGCATATTAGAATGATTTCTGAAGGATCATGTGACACTGAAGACTGGAGGAATGATGCTGAAAAATTCTGTTTGATTACAGAAATAAATTACATTTGAACAGATATTCACATTGAAAGCAGCTGTTTTAAATCAGAATAACATTTCACATTTTTATATATTTTATAATTTAATATTTTTAGAATAGAAAACCATTATTTTAAACTATAACAATATTTTACAAAATGCAGCCTTTAAAAGGCATTAAAAATCTTACAGATCCCAAACTTTTGAACGGCAGTGTATGTTACTATACAAACAAACCATAAAAAGTATTAAAACATCATAAAACAGTTAAATGATAAAAATTTGAAATTTAAAAAATTCTAATTAAATTTTTTTAAATTATGCACAACATAAAATTACACGGAAGAACAGGCAGATTACAATCATATCACATATGAAAGAACTGCATAGGAAAAGAAAAAGCACAAGTATAGCATAATATAATTAAATCACATCTATAAATAAACCTAAAAAAATCTAGCGGTTTTGTTATTGTGAATAAGTCTAAATAATGAAATAAGAGAAAATGAGAGGGACAAAAGGGAATTGAACCATTTTTTAATGAAACATTCTTGAATACAATAATTATAACGATTTCTGAAGGATCATGTGACCCTGAAGACTGGCGTAATGACGCAGAAAACTCAGCTTTGATCACAGGAATAAATGACATTTGAACAGATATTCTAACAGAAAGCGGTTATTTAAAATAGTAAAAATATTTCACAATATTACTGCTTTTGCTGTACTTTTGGATCAAATAAATGCAGGCTTGGTGAACAGAAGAGACTTCTATAAAAAAACTGGTAGTGTATCACTCACTTTGTAACATTGTATTCCGAAAAACGTCTTTTTTTTTATCTGTCGACAGTATTTTTTTTTATTTATGGACTGATAATCAGACAAAAATCCCTCTTGAAGTTGACAGCATATAGAGTTTCATTACACTATATTCACTTTAAACATCTGATGTAGAGACACGAGTGACATATACGATGACAGATTCGTGTTTTTATATGCTAAATCGTCATTATAAAACATTTCTTATACTCATAGACAGGAAGAATAACGTTTACATACTGAATAACGTAAATAATAACAGAATGAAATGTTCCTGCATCATTCCTACCTGCAGAACCGGCAACAGGAAGTGGCGTCGTGAGGTCCTTCACCTAATGCCGCGCCGATGAGAAACAAACGGCAGCCTCAGGAGCGCTGCTGTTAGACTTCTTATATTTTTCAGCCAAACAGTTGATAAAATAATCTGTAAATGCTCATTTTTTATTTATAAATATGTTTTGATATGTTTATTGAGGTGAGTTTTCGAATTAGAACTATTCCTCGTCAGGAACTGATGATCAGTGTTTGTGTTTCCAGCAGGCGGACAAACTCAGCGCACACGCGTGTGGGAGCGAAATAAACGTGTTTGTGTGCGAAACTTCAGCAACGTCAACATTTAGAGCGTTGAATTTCTGAAATATCTCGCAGATCTTTAAGATTTTACACAGGCATGCAAACAGAGTGATATCATGAAGAAGAAGCAGATTGTAAAGAGGTTCGTTTCGTTTTATTAATAACATAAGCTATAATGTGTTATAAAATAAACATCAGATGGATGTTTTTAAGCAGAATAAAAGTTAACTTAGACACTGAGGACTGTACTATCCTTGCCAAAAAATACTGTAGAGGTACCATGGTACAGTAATATATAGAATACCCTATATTTAAGGAATATATACATATTCAGCAATAATTGTACTCTAAAGTTCTTCAAAAATGCCATGAGTTATAAAATCACAACTAACTTGGTATTACCCTAGTACATTTATTTTATGATGGTTTTCTGATGTTTAATCTATGTTTTATGTTGTTTCAGCAGTGAAGGTGGAGATGCTGGAGATTATAGGGTCGGTCAGGTGTCCAGCAGCTTGTTTCCAGAAAAACACAAAACTGGAGCTTTATCATCTTTATTCTCCTCCACATCCTCTGCAAATACTTTACTCTTCGTTCCTGCGCCAAAAGTATGTGTATCGGATGAGAAACATGATCATGGTGTTTGAAAGGATGGTGTTTTGGTCCTAATGTTGGTTCTTCTGTGTTTCCTCTCATCAGATTGAACCTAAAGTCACACCAGCACCGTCTGATAGCGCTGACGTCAAAGTTCAGGATCAGACTCAGAAACAGAAAAAGACTCCAAAGAAGCTTTCGGCAGCCGAGAAGAAGCTACAGGACAGGTCAGTGATTCTGCTTGTGTTTGTGCAATGAAACACATTTCTAAGACACGATCTGTCTGATCTGACTGTGTTTTAACAGCATGGGGATTCCGGTAATAAAAGGGAATTTAATAATGTTATTTATCCAGGTTTTGGAAGTTAATAAAACCTCATCATGGAAAATCAAGTCTCTTCTGCTCACCAAACCTGACTCAAAGTACAGCAGTAATATTGTAAAATATTTTTACTAATTAAAATAACTGCTTTCTGTTTGAATATATTTCAAAATGTAATTTATTCCTGTGATCAAATCTGAATTTTCAGTGTCATTACTTCAGTCTTCAGGGTCACATGATCAAATCATTCTAATATGCTGATTTTGCTGTTCAACAAACAGTTCTGATTGTTATTATTAATATTTAAAACATTTGAGTGCGTTTTTCAGGATTTTTTTGTTAATAAAAAAATCTAAATATCAGCATTTATCTGAAATAAAAAGCTTCTACCATTCAGAAGCTTGGAGTCAGTATAATTTTTTTTTCCTTTTTAGGAAAGAAATTGTAGAAATTAATACTTTTATTCAGCAAGGATGCTTTAAATTGATCTAAAGTGATGATAAAGAGATTTATAATGTTACAAAAGATTTCTATTTCAGATAAATGCTGTTCTTCTAAACTTTCTGTTCATCAAAGAAACCATGATAATATTCAATATTCAATATTTTCAACATGATAATGTTTTTTGAGCAGCAAATCAGAATATTAGAATGATTTCTGAAGGATCATGTGACTGGAGTAATGATGCTAAGAGTTCAGCTTTGAAATTATAGGAATAAATTACATTTTAAAATATATTCAAATAAAAAACTGTTATTTTAAATAGTAAAAATATTTCAAAATTTTACTGTGTTTTGCTGTACTTTGGATCAAATAAATGCAGGTTTGGTGAGCAGAAGAGACTTCTTTAAAAAGCATAAAAAATCTTAGTGTCCAAAAACTTCTGACTTGTAGCTTTTTTGGGTCTGTTAATTAGTAAAAGTTGCTTGTAAACCAAAACAATGTGCAAATTTGATAAAATCATAAAATGCTTTAAATGATTCATTATCATATAAATCAGTTTATTTTAAATAATTATTATTTTTTTTTATTAATTAAGGAAAATTACTTGCATAATAGTACAAATAATTAAAATATAAAATAAATATAAATTAAAATAATTAATAAAAATTAAAATAAAATAATTTAAATATATAAATGTATTTTATTGCCTTATTCTGTTTTATTTTATTATGTGTCTTATTTAATTTTTTTATTTGTTTGTTTTTATTATTTTTATTATCATTATTATTACTATTATTATTATTATTATTTCTGAACACTGAAAGAAAAAAAAAAAAAAAACGAAAATGTCATGTAAAACATGGAAATTTATTTTCAATGTTAAAATCCACAGAGAAAGCGCTTTACAGAACGCAGATGATGAAGGACAAACGAGTGCAAAGAAAGTCAAACGCAAGCGTCCAGATGTGACGGATGAAGCGACAGAAGACGAGCGGCCCTTTAAATACAGAAAGACCGTAAAAAACATGGCGGAGGAGCGAATCAAAATGAAACGAACTGTGTTTGTGGGAAATCTGCCTCCCAGCTGCACAAAGAAGGTACTTGAGTTATAACACAACTTTAAGAGCAATCATAAATCTACATTGATGTTTCCTCTAAAATCCTGTGTGTGTTTTGTTTTGCAGAATCTCTTGACTCTGTTCAAGCAGTCTGGAGCCATCGAGTCGGTCCGCTTCCGTTCAGTGGTGCGTCTTCTGCTCTGCTCTGGTCATTATATAATGATATTAACTCAGATTATTAGACCACTAGTTTGAGTTTTAATAGAGGTGTTTTGCAGGTGCGAGACGACCCAACCATATCCCGTAAAGTGGCAGCAATCCAGTGAGTATATTGCCATGCACTCCAGAGTTTAATAGGAGTGATTAATCATTTTTAAAACACTGATTTTGTCTTTCTAGGAGGAAAGTTCATCCCAAGAAACAGAATATTAATGCTTACATCATCTTCAAAGAAGAAGCAGCAGCAGCTGGTGCTCTGAAATGGTACGAGTTTATTTACAGTATTGACTCTTTTAAATGGGTGCCGTCAGAATGAGAGTCTAAACAGCTGATAAAACATCACAATAATCCAATAATCCAAGCCGCCTGCGGCTAAAGATAACTATCGTTCTTAAATATTTAATAACTCAATGCTAATCCAATCTGAATGCTTTAAAAAGTATCGTAAAACTGAGATTCTCCACTTTTTTTTCCCCATATCACTCGTCTCAATTGGTTATTCAGAGGTGATTACATCATCACATTTTGATCACATTGATTCGTCTGAAGTAACCAATGCATTTCGTTCCTCTGAGCCAAACAAGAATGTTGTTGACGCTTAGCCCCGCCCCCATGCCTAGATTGGTTCAACGGTCATCTGTTCAACCAATAAACCACCAATTAGCATGCTTCTTTGGAAATTCGAACAAACACAAAGTGACAGTAAAGTGTGTTGTGTGTACATGAAAACAAACACAAAACAACACATTTGCATGAGAGAACTCTCTGAAAAAGCACAGAAAACACGAATAAGTACTTAAAACAAACCAAAACTAGGATGAAGCAGCAGTACTTATCGAATAAAGCACTGGAATTTATGTTTTTACTTGGCTATGCACTGTCCTGGTAAAATCTATTTTGATACAGACTACAGCGAGCGGATCGATGCATTTGACTGTTATATTGTGTAAATTATTCTTATATAGTTTATAAAGATCATTTGCACTATTTTTTCTGTTGCACTGTATATTTCTCTCTCATTTTGTGTGTAGTTTGGAAATCATTTGGACTGTTTGTATACAGTTTGTGCAATCACTACTTGCTGCACTGTTTGCATTTGTTGTTCATACTCTGAAAATATATTTCCCAATTTTTTTATAACTTTTGTTCTTTTGCAACACTGTTTCCATTTACTTTATAAACATATTTGAGCACATCTGTATTGTCAGTAAACTAAATAGACCTGTTTTTCACTGGAAAGCGCCTATAACAATATTGTAACTAGATGAGTAAAGTTTGAGAACAAACTTTAAGTTGGCTTGAGAAAGCCTAGCCTGAAAGTTTGAAACAGTTGTAAAAGAATGAAAGCAGCTAGCATGATTGAACACATTGCTGACATGATTTAACATGTTGTTAACATGTTTTAGCATGATTAGCCTGTTGCTTGTATTTTTATAGGCTGATTACAATGTTGTTAGCATGATCAGCATGTTGTTAGCATAATTTGCAAGTTACTAGAATGTTGTTAGCATACTTAACAAGTTACTAGCATGTTTCTAGCCTGATTAACATGTTGATAGCATGTTTCTAACATGGTTAACATGTTACAAGCTTGTTGTTAAAATGTTTCTAACATGATTAGCATATTACTAGCATGTTGTTAGCATGTTTCCAGTATGATTAGCTTGTAATTAGCATGTTGTTAGCATGATTACCAAGTTACTAGCATGTTGTTAGCATGTTTCTATCATGATTATCAAATTGCTAGCATGTTGTTAACATGATTATCATGCTGCTAGCATGATTAACAAGTTGTTAGCATGATTAACATATTAATAGCATGTTACCATGTTGTTAGCATGATTAGCATGTTACTAGAATTTTGTTAACATGTTTCCAGTATGATTAGCTTGTAACTAGCATGTTGTTAGCATGATTACCAAGTTACTAGCATGGTGTTAGCATGATTAGCATGTTACTAGCACATTGCTAGCATTTTTCTGTCATGATTAACATGTTACTAGCATGATTAACATATTGTTAACATGTTTCTATCATGATTATCAAGTTACTAGCATATTGTTAGCATGATTAGCAAGTTGTTAGCATGATCAGCATATAAATAACATGTTAACCTCTTTTTAACATGATTAGCATGTTACTAACATTTTGTTAGCATGTTTCTAGCATGATTAGCATGTTCTTAGCATGATTAGTATGTTACTAGCATGTTATTACCATGTTTCTAGTATGATTAGCATGTTTCTAGCATGATTAGCATGTTCTTAGCATGATTAGTATGTTACTAGCATGTTATTACCATGTTTCTAGTATGATTAGCATGTTTCTAGCATGATTTCCAAGGTAATAGCATGTTGTTAGCATGATTAACATGTTACTAGAATTTTGTTAGCATGTTTCTAACATGATTAGCATGTTACTAGTATGTTTTAGCATGATTAACAAGTTACTAGCAAGTTGCTAGCATGTTTTCGATAGCTAGATAGATTAGAAATATTAGAGTGGAAGCTTAAATGAGTCTAAATGGATTAGAAATAGAACATAGAAGGGAAGCTTGATTGAGCCTCAAGGGATTCTGGGAAGTGTTGAAGAGTGTTGCTCATTTGAACATTCCGTCAATGTAAGTCTATGGGATTTTTGGTGGTTTTGATAGTCTGGTTTAGTAAATCTGTAAGCCAGATCAGTCTGAAAAGACGGCGCACACCGAGTCAGACCAGTCTGAAGGTCTGGGCCGAGTTTGGTGGTTCTAGCTTGAAAGCTCTAGGAGGAGACAGATATCGAAATTTGGCTCTGAAGAAGAAGAAAAAGAATCTTAAATAGTAGATCAGTAAATTGGCTTTCTCACCACTTTTTGACTGTGTGAAGCCTTATTATGGATTATGGACTCTGGTATTTTAGTTAAAAATGTTTTAATGATGGATTAAGATGTTAACTGATGACTGAAGTGGTGTGGATTATTGTCAGCTGTTTGAATAAACATTAAAATATATTGTAAAAAAACATTTAATTCTTGTGCAGGAATGGGAAGGAGATTGAGCCGGGTTTTCATATCCGAGTGGATCGCATCTCCAAACACAATGGAGTAAGTGTCTTTAATAATGTTGTAAATGTAATTCATGTGCTTGTATAATAATCAATCATTTTATTTTAGCAGCATGATCATAAAAGGTCCATATTTGTGGGAAATTTGCCGTATGGTGAGTACCAGTTTTGTGAAATCTTCCTACAGTGCATCACACATCTTCTGTGACTCCATAATTTCTCTTATGAACACTTTATTTGTTTTTATGGCAGATATAACCGAGCTTCCGTTACGTGAACACTTCGAGGAGTGTGGGACAGTGGAGGCCGTGCGTTTGGTGCGAGACAGAGATTCTGGGATGGGAAAGGGCTTCGGCTACATCCTGTTTGAGGTAAAGCCTACTTGATCATATCGAATGTACACATTTAGGGCTGCTATATGATCAACATGATCAAGCTTTACTACAGTTGAGATCAAAAGTTTACATCCCCCTTGCAGAATCTGCAAAATGTTAATTATTTTACCAAAATGAAAGAGATCATGTGTTGTTTTTTTATTTAGTACTCTCCTGAATAAGATATTTCACATAAAAGATGTTTACATATAGTTCACAGAAGAAAAATAATAGTTGAATTTATAAAAATGATCTAATTTGAAAGTTTACATGCGTGTTGTTACCTGAATGATCCACAGCTGTGTTTTTAGTGTGGTGATAGTTGTTCATGAATATGGAAGCCGTTTCTGCCACTAAATAAAAAAATAAAAAAGGTAATTGTGACTTTTTTTTCTCACAATTCTGATTACTGACTTTTACTCGCAATCACGAGTTTACAACTCGCAATTCTGACTTTTCTTCTCAGAACTGTGAGATTTAAACGCACAATTGCGAGTTATGAAGTCAGAATTGCAGGATATAAACTCACAATTCCGACTTTTTTTCTTGCAATTGTGAGTTAAAGTCCAGTTCTGAGGAGAAAAAAAAAAAGACGGATATGTTCACAGAATTGTGAGTGTATACTCACAAATTTTTACTTAATAACTCGTAACTGCAAGTTTATATCACACAATTCTGACTTCATTTCTCAGAATTGTGACTTTATGACTCGGAATTCTGAGAAAAAAAGTAAAAATTGTGAGAAGTCGCAATAAACTTTTTTTTTTTTTTTTTTTTTTTTTTATTTAATGGCGGGAGCGGGCTTCCATACATGAGCCCCTTGTTTGTCCTAAACAGTTAAACTGCCCACTGTTCTTCAGAAAACTCCTTCAGGTCCCATAAATTCTGTGGTTTTTCAACATTTTTGTGTATTTGAACCCTTTCCAACAATGACTGTATGATTTTGAGATCCATCTTTTCACACTGAGGGACTCATATGCAACTATTACAGAAGGTTCAAACACTCACTGATGCTCCAGAAGGAAAAACAATGCATTAAGACCCAGGGGTGAAAACATTTGGAATTTAAAGATCAGGGTAAATTTAACTCATTTTGTCTTCTGCGAAACGTGTGAGTATCTTCTGTAGCTTCTAAAGGGCAGCACTAAATAAAAAACAAATGGTATGTAGTAGGGATGCAACAATACAGTTAGTCCACGGTTCAATACGTACCTCAGTTTTTGGTTCGGTTCTGATAGCTTCCCACATCAGAGTGTTTTTTTGCATCTAATTAACAACAAAATACCTTTGTAAACCTCTGTATACTGGAAAAAGCGTGGATTATTATATTTCTGCTTAATATTCTTTTGAGAGGTATTATTTTTCCGATTTTTACGCAAATTATAACGTTAAACGTTTTGAATGATGAAATTTAAGGACAATAAACACTGCAATAATATATGGTTTATCTGTGTTCGTCAAGCCATCTCGAGTATTTTCATGATGATTTTCATAGAGATATTTGTAAGCTATAATCGACATACAGTATAGGATATATTGTCTGCCTCATTCAATGATAAGAACCACATCAGATCACAAAAGTAAGGTATTTCAAACACTCGACTGATGCTGTGGAGTAAAAATAAGTTATAATGTTCTCTTTTGTTGGACAACAGGTTTAGAAAGGCTTATCATTACATTTCATTAGAATGGAAGATGCTCTGTGTGTGTTGCTTTTTCTGATATAAGCGGGGAAGCGTTTCCTCATCTCAGCACGTTAAATCACGGGCACACGCAGCAAATTTAGAGAGAAATAAAACAAGGAAATTATTTAAATGCAAAACTGAAAAAGCGCAATTCACAAGTGCGTATTGAGCCGGGGATGTTGTATCGTATGGTTCGATATTATATTGAGTATTGTGACATCCCTAGTATGTAGGCAAAATGAGAAAAATATACACATCTCCATTCTGTTCAAAAGTTTTCACCCCCCATCTCTTAATGCATTGTGTGTGTTGTTGTTTTTTTTCTTCTGGAGCATCAGTGAGTGTTTGGACCTTCTGTAATAGTTGCATACGAGTCCCTCAGTTGGGATCAAGATGGATCTTAAAAGCATACAGTCTTTCAAGGGTTCAGATTAGGGCTGTCAAACGATTAATCGCGATTAATCGCATACAAAATAAAAGTTTGAGTTTGCCTAATATATGTGTGTGTCCTGTGTGTAATTATTATGTATATATAAATACACACAAATTAATGTATATATTTAAGAAAAATGTCATCTATGTAAAAAATATTTGTATTTTTATATTATATAAATTATATAAAAATTATAATCAATACATATACTTGTAAATATTTCTTATATATGTACCTGAAAGTGTTTGTATTTATATATACGTAATAATTGCACACAGTACACACGTTTATTAGGCAAACTCAAACTTTTATTTTGTTTGCGATTAATCGCGATTAATCGTTTGACAGCCCTAGTTCAAATGCAAAAAAATGCTGAAAAAACAAATAATTTGTGGGAGCTAAACAATAACATGCATTTTGTATGATCCCTCTTATTTTGGTAAAATAATGAACATTTTGCAGATTATGAAAGGGGGATGTAAACTTTTGACCTTGACTGTACTCCATGCGTTTTGACGTCTGATTGATAGTTTAGAGTATTTTGTTTTTTTTTTTTTTTTTTTTAATCAAGTAAAAACTGTTTTAGTGTAATTGTACAAATGTCCACCTTCAGCTGCTGTCAAATCTTGACTGATTTGTATCAAGTAAACGTGAGAATAACATGAGTAATATTTCCAGATGAACACTTACTGGACTGAAGCATCTCGGCTTTACTTGATTCTCCATGAATCATTTTTTAGTCTCAAATCTGATCATCAGGATCTTTTGAGGAACATTTGTTTCCAGAATCTTTCCCTGTTCCTCAGTGGAGGAATGATCTTCCCAAAGTCCAATTCATGTTTAATGATCTCACAAATAGAGACAACTCACTGAATCATTTCCTTCTGTTCCAGAGCCCAGATTCGGTGATGTTGGCACTGAAACTCGACGGCTCCAAATTGCTAGAGCGAAAGATCAGGGTGAAACGATCTGTGAAGAAGGAAAAAGAAAAGAAAACTCCTCCAGGTCGATCTTCAGGATTCAAAGGGCCGAAGCAGGAATTCAGAAATAAGACAAAAGGAAAGAACTTTAGGACAAATCCTGGCAAGAAACAAACTCAAGCTTCATCGTTCAAAGGAGAGACGGCAGATCCTGCTGCCAAAAGTGGCAAAGGACTGAAAAAGAAATTTAAACACAAGAAAAAGAAACTAAATGTTCATATTTAACACTTGTGCTTATATTTTAACAAGTTTCTATTCTTATGTCACAAGTAAAGATGTGGTTAAACGCAGATGTTTCTGTCTTTTTTATGACAACTCATAAGATATTCAGTAAAGATCGTTTACATTTCTTACCATAAGTATATATTTTAAAAAAAATTGATTAATAATATGCATTGCTAAGAACTTCATTTGGATATCTTTAATAGCGATTTTCTCAATATTTAGTTTTTTCTTGCACCCTCAGATTCCAGATTTTTATATAGTTGTATCTCTGCCAAATATTGTCATATCCTAACAGATAACAGATAAGAAAGCTTATTTATTCAGCTCAAAAAAATAAATAAGACAACAAAAATCGACTGGTTTTGTTGTCCATGGTCACATTTGTCCCTCTAGTGGTTGATGCATAAAATTACAAGTAACTCGCGGAGGAAGATTGTTCTGTTCGACACGTGAGTTGTGCTTCGATTCTGCGCGGATGAATCTGATGTTTTGAGGCGCAGCGCTGATTTTGGTAGCGACATCAAAACGAAACGAAAGAAAGACGAATATCTGAAAAATATGAGCAGGTAAGTGCCTATATGCTGCTGTTGTTCTGACGTCTTGATATTAATTGTTTTAAAATAACATTACAAATGTTTTGGCAGTTAACGTTCAAAGGAGAAACGGCAGATCCTGCTGCCAAAAGTGGCAATGGATTGAAAAAGAAACTAAAAGTTTATATTTAAGGCTTGTGCTTATATTTTAACAAGTTTGGTGTTCTTATGTCACAAGTAAAGATGTGGTTAAACATTGACGTTTCTGTTTTTTTCTTTTTCTTTTTTTTATTATTTTTTTTTTTACAACAACTTAGGGCTGTCAAACGATTAACCGCGATTAATCGCTTACAAAATAAAAGTTTGAGTTTGCCTAATATATGTGTGTAATTATTATGTATATATAAATACACAGAAATTAATGTATCAATTTAAGAGAAATATGTTATGTACAAAATATTTTTATTTATATATAATAGAAATTATATAAAAAAAATTATAATAAATACATATACAATATATAATACATATAATATATATTGTAAATATTTCTTAAATATATACATCAATGTGTTTGTATTTATATATACATAATAATAACACAGTACACACACATATATTAGGCAAACTCAAACTTTTATTTTGTATGCGATTAATTGCGATTAATCGTTTGACAGCCCTACAACAACGCATAAGATTGTTACATTTCTATTTGTGACACTGGACAACAAAACCAGTCTTAAGTTAACTTCATTTGGACAACCTTGAAAGGCGATTTTCTCAATATTTTGATTTAATTTTTTTTTTTTTTTTCACCATCAGATTCCAAATTTTCTAATAGTTCTTGTCCAAATATTGTCATATCCTAACAGACCATACATCATTGGAAAGCTTATTTATTCAGCTTCAAAAAATTAAAAAATCGACTGGTTTTGTTGTCCATGGTCACATTTGTCCCTCTAGTGGTTGATGCATAAAATTACAAGTAATTCGCGGAGGAAGATAGTTTTGTTCGTCACGTGAGTTGTGCTTCGGCTCCGCGCGGATGAATCTGATGTTTTGAGGCGCAGCGCTGATCGTGATTACAGATAATTGCTTTATCAGCGCGAATTTTGGTAGCGACATCACAACGGAAACGAAAGAAAGACAAACATCTGAAAAAATATGAGCAGGTAAGTGCCTATATGCTGCTGTTGTTCTGATGTCTTGATATTAATTGTTTTAAAATAGCATTACAAACGTTTCGGCAATTAACGTTCAAAGGAGAGACGGCAGATCCTGCTGCCAAAAGTGGCAACGGACTGAAAAAGAAATGTAAACAAGAAAAAGAAACCAAAAGTTCATATTTAAGGCTTGGCTTGTGCTTATATTTTAACAAGTTTGGTGTTCTTATGTCACATGTATTTTTTAAGATTGTTACATTTCTATTTGTGACACTGGACAACAAAACCAGTCTTAAGTTAACTTCATTTGGACAACCTTAAAAGCGATTTTCTCAATATTCTGATTTTTTTTTTTTTTGCACCCTCAGATTCCAGATTTTCAAATAGTTCTTGGCTAAATATTGTCATATCCTAACAGAAAATACATCATTGGAAAGCTTATTTATTCAGCTTCAAAAAAATTAAAAAATCGACTGGTTTTATAGTTGTATCTCTGCCAAATATTGTCATATCCTAACAGATAACAGATAAGAAAGCTTATTTATTCAGCTCAAAAAAAAATCGACTGGTTTTGTTGTCCAGGGTCACATTTGTCCCTCTAGTGGTTGATGCATAAAATTACAAGTAACTCGCGGAGGAAGATTGTTTTGCTCGTCACGTGAGTTGTGCTTCGGCTCCGCGATTCTGCGCGGATGAATCTGATGTTTTGAGGCGCAGCGCTGATCGTGATTACAGATAATTGTCAATATTCAATATTCTGAAAAATATGAGCAGGTAAGAGTTTATACGCTGCTGTTCTTTTGACGTCTTGCAATTAGTTGTTTTAAAATAGCATTACAAAAGTTTTGGCAATTAACGCTGACATTAGACATAAGATTGCTTCTTATCAGATAAAGATGGAAACGAAACTTCGGCAAGGCTATGTAGTATTTATAGGCAAATAGACCAAAGCAGTAACTGGTTTATTGATTGGCATCGTTGTTTTGAACGTTAGCCTGAACTTACTTGTATTTACGGATATGACGCAAACACGCACAGAAGAATGACGTAAATATGCGGTTTCCCGGGAAATCCGTCCCGACAGCTGTAAAATAAAATTAATTATTATAGACTTACTATAGTGATTTAGCATAAAGCATTTATTTATTTATTTATTTATTTTATTTTATTTTGTATGACGTACTGGCTCGTTATTTAAATTCGGTTAATTTTAAACAAGAAGGTATATAATGCAGCTTAAGTTTTTTAGTCACTTGATGTTTATCTTTCCAATAATGTTAACATGAGTTAATGCGTCACATGTCATAAACAAGCATTTATTAATCAAAGTTAATGATCATTTCTACATATACTAACACATTTTTAACATTTTAAGATGCATTAGTGAACATTAATGTAGTGTACTAGTGCTGTCAAATGATTAATCGCGATTAATCGCATTTAAAATAAGTTTTGTTTACATGTTTACTGTGAACATTATGTATACATAAATACAAACATACAGTATATATTTTTAAAATATTTGCATGTATTTACATGTATACATTTTTATTCATATAATTAACATTACATATAAATATATCTAATATATAAAAAAATGTTCTTAAATATATCCATGCATGTGTATTTTATATATATATATATATAATGAATATACACAGTACACACACACACATATTGTGTAAATAAAAACTTTTATTTTGGATTAATCCAAAATAATCACAATTAATTGTTTGACAGCACTAGTACAAACATGAATTAATGAACAGTATATTTATTCATTATGAAAAGTTAGATTAATAAAATGCTATAAGTAAATGTGTATAACTGTATTTAAGCAGCATTTTGAATTTTAGATTCTGTTTTAAACTGCAATTGTGTATCACAAAAATCTAAGAGTAGCACATTATTAATGGAGGCACATGAATAACTGACACACTGATTTGATACACTGATTTTTTTTATTTTTTTTTATTTTGGAGTTAAAAAAGAGGAAACTCTCCCCTACTTGAAACAGAGCACCTTTAAACGTGCTTCATATCCCACAATACCACATTAGACGTCTCACAGCCTTTAAAAATAACTTAAATACATGAACACAGATAAATGACAGCAGCACGTCCTCTCGTGAGTGTTTTCTTTAACCGGCTGCTTTCAGCGTTAGTCGATGGCAGACGAAGGACACTGTAAACATCCCGTCGACATGTTGATTTACCGCTTGCATATTTCATGATTTTGTTAACCCAAATTGCCTTGTTAGTAAAACAAATAATTGATGAAAAAACTGGTCATGCTTGTTTTCCGTCATTCAGATACACCGAAACACACTTCGACTTCAACAGGACAAACTCAGAAGCTCAAATTCAAAACAAAACACTTTTTATCCTAAACGCTTCTTTTAAATCCATATCTGTGCGTTCAGTGTTTGAGAACTGGATGGAAAGGGGCGGGACAGAGCGATTGACTGATTCGAAGCAGACAGGAAGTGATATCACAGAGCTGCCGGAGGTTTTCTACTCGATGTCGTCGTCGCTGACACTCTGAGCGCTGACGATACGCTGCACGAGAGGAGAGACACATTAGATTTGCATTTGGGCAGTTCAGATTTTAATTCTATTTCAAACGCGTGTCACCTGGCTGATAGTGGGTAGTTTAGTGAGGAGCATCTGGAAGACTGGAGGAGGAAGCGTTTGCTGCAGGACCTGCAGGAGCTGCTGCGGCTGACCGCACACGGCGATCGCGTTCGTCAGATGATCCACACCTTTCTCGTAGTCACCTGACAGACAGAGAGAGGGTTAATATTTATTTAATTATAGTTAACTAAGCATTTTTATTGCTTAACATAAAACATTCACTGCAATAAAATAAATAAAAATTAAATAAATAATAACTTAAGTTTAAATTAAACTTTATTTTAGCTAGTTGCCAAGGCAACATTTCTATTTTTAGCTTAACTCGCTGTGCTAAAATAACTCAAATAAAAATAAATAAAAACTATATAAACATTAAAAAAACTAATAAAAATGACAAAATCTAAAACTTTAATGGAACATGGAAAATATAAAAATGAAAACTAATTCAAAATATTACTACAAAAAAAAAAAAACTATATAGATGTTTAAAAAAAACTAATTAAAATGACAAACATGCACAAAAAACTAAAACTTTATTGGAACATGGAAAATATTTTTTAAAAAATGAAAACGAATTAAAAATATTACTAAAAATAAGTAAAAACTATATATGTTAAAAAAAAAATAATAAAAGTGAAAATGCACAAAAAACTTTAAAGGAACATGGAAAATATAAAAATGGAAATTTTAAAATATTACTAAAAATAAGTAAAACTATATATGTTATAGAAAACGTAAAAAATGTATACAAATGACAAAACGCACAAAAAACTAAAGCTTTAATGGAAACATGGAAAATATAAAAATCAAAACTAATTCAAAAAATTACTACAAAAAAAGGGTTAAAAACTATATAGATTTAGAAAAAAAAATAAAATAAAATAAAAAAATAATATATATGACAATAATCCACAAAAAACTAAAACTTTAGTGGAAAATGTAAAAATGAAAACTAATTCAAACTATTACTAAAAATAAGTAAAAACTATTATAGAATTTAAAAAAATCTTATTAAAATTACAAAAATGTACAAAAAAAAAAACTTTAATGGAACATGTAAAATATAAAAATGAAAACTAATTCAAAATATTATGGAAAATAAGTAAAAACTATATAAATGTTAAAAAAAAAACTAATTAAAATGACTAAAACATACAAAAAACTAAAACTTTAATGGAACATGGAAAATATAAAAATGGAAACTAATTCAAAATATTACAAAAAATAAGTAAAACTATATATATATATATATATATATATATATATATATATATATATATATATATATATATATGCATGTTAAAAAAATTAATAAAAATGACAAAACGCACAAACTAAAGCTTTAATGGAACATGGAAAACAAAAATGAAAACTAATTCAAAATATTACTACAAAAAAAAAAAAAAAGCACAAAAAAACCCCTAAAACTTTAATGCAACGTGGAAAATATAAAAATGAAAACTAATTCAAAATATTACTAAAATATGCACAGACGTAATAATAATAATAATAATAATAATAATAATAATAATAATAATAATAAAAATCATAAAAACATACAAAAAAACTAAAACTTTAATGGAAAATGGAAAACAAAAATTAAAACATTCAAAATATTACTAAAAACTATAATAGCATCTCACTAACACTAAAACACTGTGAATGAAATCTCTGTAAAATCTCACCCTGCGCCAGCAGTTCTTCTCCAAGCTGAATCTCCTCAAGGAAGAATTTCTGAACGGCTTCGGCATCTTTCAGGTCTGGTAACTAAACACAGAGATATAATAGATTAAAATCATTAGGGATCTTTATATATGTCTATTTCTCAATCATAATTCACTATATCAAGAAAAAATTACATGCAACATAAATATGTATGAAATTACCCTTGATAATCCAGCTTTCTCCTGAGCCGCCTTCTGCTTTTTTCTTCCTGAAATAAAATCCCATTCATTAACACTTATCAAGCTGCATTTTACAACCAGTACAGAAGGTTAACTAGTCAACTGTATCTAATCTAGTTCACTATATCTAGTTTGCAGATGCTTTACTGATAGATTGACAGATAGATAGATAGATAGATAGATTCATAGATAGATAGATATATAGATAGATGCTCTCACGTTCTCGTAGTTTGTTCTTGTAGTTTGGGTCACTCCGTCTCTTTCTGTCGAAATAAATGCAGTAACCGACGAAGAGCGCCGCGCCCAAACCAGCCGCGATCCTGCTGCTGCTGCCGCCCATCATGACGAGAAAGATTAAAACGACACGACACGAGATCAGACCCGAGAAATGATAATAATAACAGAGATCAGACGGACTGCATGACCCTCACGGAGCCACACACGAGAAAAGACCCCGGTGACGTCACAACCTGTGACAGCGCAGCTGCCGCTGACTTCCGCCTGATCGGAAATACACAAATAACACTCGCAAACTGTTTACTCGAACTCATACGACGAGAAAACAAGGTTTTATTATATTATGTTTTTATGCGGAAATTAAAACGTGTTTAAAAATTCGTCCTTTAAAACAATTATGGTCTCTGTTTTCACAGC
Organism: Cirrhinus mrigala; assembly: GCA_036247105.1. Taxonomy (NCBI): domain Eukaryota; kingdom Metazoa; phylum Chordata; class Actinopteri; order Cypriniformes; family Cyprinidae; genus Cirrhinus; species Cirrhinus mrigala. The sequence continues at coordinate 1,651,978 of CM070017.1, read as the reverse complement.
AGGTGGCAGTAAACACCCACAGATGAATCATATCAGAGACGCACCAGCACAGAATTTAACGAATTTCTGTATTATTTTCATTAACGGTAAGTTTTAAGTACACACGTTACGTTTTATGGCATTTAAACGTAATTAGAAAATTTATTTCCGTATGTTATGCAGCTGAAAACAGGATTGCCTTAAAATATAACTATATTTATTAATACAATATAATTATAGTTATAATTTTGTCATATATTTGTTTTAATACATTTTTATTTTATATAACACAATATAACTATTTATTTATTAATTTATTTATTTATTTGCAGCTCCCATTATAATGTTTATAACAATTATTACTTTTAAAACGCCTGAAAAAATGTACAAAAATACTAATAAATTATCAAAAAATGAAAATGAAGATTTAACTTATATTTTTTCCTATGCTTTTAACACAAAATGTTCTCCTAGAGATGCAAACCAGTTAAGTTTCATCTTCAAAATTTAGATTTTTGGATTTAGATTAACTTTTTTATGCTTTTTGGATCTTGGCTCTATAAATCAATGGAAACATTAATTGTATGCTAAAAATTTATATTTAAAATATGCTTATATAGAATATATGTAAATATTATATTTATTTATATTATTTATTACATTTATTTATTTATCTTCACTACTTTCATTGCAAGGTAAAGACAAATGAAGACTAAATTTTATTTTCTTTCTTTTTTTTTTTTTTTTTTATATATTATATTTTTATATTATCCTTTTAACACAAAATATTCTCCTAGAAATGCAGACCGGTCAAGTTTCATTCTTAAAATTGATACAAATAATATTAGTATTTTTATATATTACTAAATAATGGATAATGGTAAATCATCTATAATATTTTTAGATATTATTTACCTTTTTATGATGCATTTTATGCTTTTTAGGAACTTTGTTGAATAAATCACCTTGCACTTTTATTGTATGGAAACATCCCAAAACTGTGCAAATATTATATTTATCTTCATTATTTTTAAAAAATATAATTTAAAGGTAAAGAGCATTAAATAAATGAAGACTAAATGTTATTTTTTTTTATGAATTATTCAAAAAAAATGTTTGTTTTTTTTAAACACTGCGTATCATAGCAATAGTATATGAAAATAAATTGTAAACAACCCATGATGCCACTGAGAGTCAATGGAGCTGCAGTGAGACCGCGAGTCAAAATGTTAAAAGAATTCTCTTCTGCTCACCTAGGCTACATTTATTTAATTAAAGGTATTGTAAAAATTGTTAAATATTTTTGGAATTTAAAATAGATGTTTTCTATGTGAGTCTATGTAAAAATGTAATTTATTCCTCTGATCAAATCTGAATTTTTAGCATCATTACTCATAATTCTGAATGGTGAAGGTGTGTCATGCAGCTGAGACCTGCTCACACTCTCATTGGCTGATTGCTGTAGTCTCCGCCCACTCACCCTCCTCCACCAATCAGAATGCCTGCTGACTCATCACTCACAGCTGCTGCTGTTTTAAATGCACTGGCAGCTCCTCAGAATGAGTTTGAGGTGATCAGGTTATAGTCTTTCCCTTTAGTCTTTTTGCTGTATATTTTTCCTCCCTGAGGTATGGTTATTTATAATTTCCTCTTTTGATCACCAGCATCTGCTGTGGGTTTTGTTGTTGTGGAGTCTTTATTAGTTTGGGCCTCATGTATGAATCTGCTGACTGCAGGAGAACCAGAGATCCATTATGAGTTGTTAGGAGTCTGAGTCAGCGTGTTTATAGTGGTTCCTGAATCGGTGACGTGTTTCTAATAGGCTGATGTAATTATCTTGAGCTTTCCCATCTTCTGACAAGCTCTAGAGACTCTGTCCATAGCTGAAGTCTTATTTAAAGGGCTAGTTCACTCATAAATCAATGTATATGTATAAATATAATGTATAAATCAATGGAAACATTAATTGCATGCTATAAATTTATATTTGATGTAAATATATGCAAATATTAGATTTATTTATTATATTTATTTATCTGTTACTTTCATTGCAAGGTAATTCAGTTTTTTTTTTTATTAATATATTATATTTTTTAGATTATCCTTTTAACACAAAATATTCTCCTAGATATGCAGATATATATAAATATTATATTTATTTATATTATTTATTTATTTATTTATTTATCTATCTCCATTACTTTCATTGCAAGGTAAAGAGCATCAAATCAAGACTAAATCTGAATAACTTTATATATATATATATATATATATATATATATATATTATCCTTTTAACACAAAATATTCAGAGATGCAGACCAGTCAAGTTTCATCCTCAAAATTTACATTTTTATATTTGAGATTATTTTTTTAAGATATGAAAATTAGTTGTATAAGTTTTATTATATGGAAATATGCATATAATATATAAATTATATTTATTCATTTCGCTATTTATTTAATATTATATTTTATTTATTTGTTTATTTAATATTTTATTTATTTATTTTACTTTTTTCCCCATTCTTTAACACAAAATATTCTCTTAGAGATGCAAACCAGTCAGGTTTCATCCTCAAAATTGATGTATTTTTATATTTGAGATTTTTTTGAAGATATGAAAATTTGTTGTATAATTTTTATTGTATATAAACATTAATTATATTTCAAACATTTATATATGCAAACTATGCATATATAATATATACAAATAATATATTATATTGTATTTATTTATTATTATATTTTATTTATTAATTAATTTAATATTTTATTTATTTAATACATTTTATTTATTATTTAATATTTTTATTTAATATTATATTATATTATTTATCTCAATTACTTTCATTGCAAGGTAAAGATCATCAAATTAAAGTTTTTTTTATTTAATATTATATTTTATTTATTTATTTATTATTTTATTTACTATATATATTTATTTACTTTATATATATAATATTATATTATATTATATTATATTATATTATATTATTTATCTCAATTACTTTCATTGCAAGGTAAAGAGCATCAAATTAAAGTATTTTTTTAATTTAATATTATATTTTATTTATTATTTCATTTTATTTTATTTAATATATTTATTTAATATTTTATTTATTTAATATTTTTATATTATTTATCTCAATTACTTTCACTGCAAGGCAAAGAACCTCAAATAAATGAAGACTCAATTTTATTAACCTATTATCTTAACCTTTTAACCTTTTTGTGGATCTTGGTTGCATTAATCACTTTTTTTTTTGTACTTAATTGTATGAAAACCTTGCATGCTAAACCTCATTGCACAGTAAAGAGCATTATGTAAATGAAGACTGAATTTTATTAACTTATTTTTTTCCATCCTTTCAACACAAAGTATTCTCCTAGAGATGCGAACGGATCCTGGAGCAGAAATCCATCATCTGGCAGTGATACGGCGCTTGCGGTTTGAGTGGAGGCCGAGGTCTGCAGACGCTCCACCCTCCTCTTCACAGACACAAGTGTAATTATTTTTACCCAAAGCTGCAGCTGTTTTTTGCAAAGTCTGGCAAGCGAGGCGCAGCGCGGGAGTCCCGCCAGGAGACGGAGGCCACTGAAAAAATCCTCTATTACGACTGGAATAAAATACACCGCGAGTTGAGCTGCTGCCCGGGAACGTCCGACCAAAAGCCTTTACGGCAGCAGAGGCTGTATTTTCCATGAACCCCGAGCGGCCTGATGTCATCCGATGTGTTTTCAAGGAGGAACACGTAGTGGAACCTGGAGGGGTGCGATGTAGGCCACGTCCAAGGGCTTTTTCATCATTACAGGGTGGGGTTTGCAGCCAAAGCCAGAAGAGCGGAGAGCCAGAGCTCCGTGTTGTTTTTGGCCCGAGGACTCCATAAAGCCTCTGCGGTGCGGCTCTTGGCCCTCGGCGGTTTTTTACGGTCAGTGAACGGCGCTTCTCTCTCCGAAATCCTGCCGTCCAATCACGGCGTCCGGCACCTGGATAATGGAAGTGGGAACTCGACACCTGATCCCCGTTTCTGCTCGGATTCTCCGACGCCGTCAGCTGTGAAGTTGAGAATGGTTGAGAAGGTGCGAAAAAAGCCTGAATGTGTCAGAGACTGTTTTTGCAAGAGTGAATGTGTTTGTGACACGTTGGATTGCAAGAATAAAATGGAAGTGAGGCGAGGTTTCTGTGTGTTCAGTAGGGGTAGCTGCTGCTGCATCACACTTACACACGCCGACAGAAACAACAACACAGGAATGAGAGCTCATAACACGGCCGCTCTAACGCACAGTACTTAGAAATCAACTATTTACTCAATTCATATTACATAGCACATATTTACTTTACGTTTATGCATTCGGCAGACGCTTTTATCCAAAAAGACTTAAACATCTATTCACATTTTACCATTTGTGCATTCTTTGGAATCTGAACAATAGCATTATTTTAAAGTAAAAAAATATTTATTAATATTGCAATAATATTTTAAAGAAAAAAATATTTTGTTAGTATTTATTAGTATTATTTTTTCGGTAATATTGCAATAATAATGATATTATTTTATTTTAAAGAAAAAACATTTTTATTATTTTATTCATATTTATTAGTGTTAATCTTTTGTTAAAATTACAATATTATTTTAAGAAATAAAATAGTTTTTGTTAGTATTTATTGGAGTATTTAATATTACAATATTATTTTAAAGTGTTTTTTTTTTTTTTTTTTTTTTTTTTTAGTATTATGTTTCCTTAATATATTTTATTTTGTAAAAATATTTGGTTAACATTATAATATTATTTAAAAGAACAACATAGTTTATTTTGTTAGTGTTTATTAGTGTATTTTATTAATATTACAATATTATTTTAAATTTATTTAAAAAAACATTTTATTCATATTTATTAGTGTCAATCTTTTGTTAAAATTACAATATTATTGTAAAGAAAATGTTTTATTTTGTTAGTATTTTTTTAGTATTATGTTTCCTTAATATTACAAATTTATTTTAAAGAATTTTTTTTTTCATATTTATTAGTATTAATATTTTGTTAAAATTAATATATTATTTTAAAGAATGAAAGAGCTTATTTTGTTAGTATTTATCAGTATTATGTTTCCTTAATATTACAGTTGTATTTTAAAGACAAAACATTTTTTATTTTATTAATATTTATTAGTGTTAATATTTTGTTAATATTACAATTGTATTTTAAAGAATAAAACAGTTCATTTTGTCAGTATTTATTAGTGCATTTTATTAATATTACAATATTGTTTTAAAGAAAAAACATTTGTATTATTTTATACATATTTATAAGCGGTAATATTTTGTTAAAATTACAATATTATTTTATAGAATAAAATAGTTTATTTTGTTAGTTTTTATTAGTGTATTTTATTAATATTACAACATTTTTTTAAAGAAAAAAGTTTTTTTTTTTTAGCATTTATTAGTATTAATTTTCCTTTATATTACAATTTTCTTTTAAAGAAAAAAACATTTTTATTATTTTATTAGTATTTATTAGTGTTAATATTTTGTTATTATTACAATAGTATTTAAAATATATATAGTTTATTTTGTTAGTATTTATTACTGTATTTTATTAATATTACAATATTATTTTAAAGAAACTTGTCTTGATAACCTTTCATTATAATGCAATAATAACTATTTTTATTTTAGCTGACATCAACAACACTATACGTTACTACGTAGCTTACGTCCCTCTAGCGATGGAACCACAAAACTACAAATAACTCGCGGAGGAAGACTGTTATGTTCGTCACGTGAGTTGTGCTTCGGCTCCGCGTTTCTACGCGGATGAATCTGATGTTTTGAAGCGCCGCGCCGATCGTGATTACAAACGTTTTTCAGCGCGAATTTCACTAACAACATCAAAACTCTCCTAATAACGACACACGGATATCCTAAACACATCTTATGAGCAGGTAAGAGATTATAAAACGCCAAATTGCTGAAGTCAGTTGTCTGATCCAACTTATTTTTCAATGGGGAAGTAAGCCATTTTCTGCTAATGTGTGAGACTTCCGGTTTATTCGCCGCGGTAAGGAAATAACGAGAAGAATAATGAAATGCAGTAGACGGTAAAACTGCTTGCACTAAACTGCGTTTATAATTAAGATAACACATTAAAATAATATGGTAAGACTGCAATATCAAGCAGCAAAATGAGCTGGAAGCCATTCAATTTACAAATGACCACGCCCGCTCTTACAGGAAAAATAAGGTGGATAATAGCGTTACAAAAGTATGGCAAACATTGACCTTAGCCATAATGATTGCTTCATATCACATAAATAGACAAAAGCAGTAGGCTAATTGTTGCCAACATAAACATAGTTTTGTAAAGCTGGTAAATGCTTAGCAAAGGTGATTCTAAGAAACAGTTTTATTATGGGTGTGTCGCTTTAAAATCCTTTCCGTTCAAGGTTCAGTTGTTTTGTCTGTAAGCTATTTCCACTGTAGGCTGTATAACAGTAGTGTGACCTTCTTTCCTTTATTTACAAATATGACGGAAGTAGGCCCATGCAGTTTCCCGGGAAATCCGTCCTGGCAACTCCAAAATATGAGTCATTATTACAGGCTTACCATAGTGATTTAGGGTGTAACAAAACACGTTTTGGAAGACGTACTCGCTTATTATTTACATTTTGTTGATTTCAACTGATGTGGTTGTTAGGGAGTCTGTGGTGGTTTTGTAAGTTCAGTTGCTTGGGTTTTGGCAGCAAGTGCCGCAGCTACACGCTCAGCTTTAATACCATGTGTACTTGATTCGCGTCAAACACTTTGCGCCGCGCCGCGTGCGTTTGTAGCGTGCACGCGTACTGTACACAAGCGTGACGTCCCGTCTGAGATAGCAGCGGCGTCTGGGCGAAACGCTTTGAGGTGAACAAAAGCCTCCTAGTGTCGCATTTCCAGGCAGGAGACGAGCGCTAATCCGCACCTGCTCGTCGGCTCTCTTCAGATCCTGTGTGTCTCTGCCATCCGCGACGGCCAGCCAGGCACATCCACGGGAGACTCTTGGCACGGCGCGCGCGGGCTGCAGATGGCCTGGGATTGATGCTCCGCACGCTGCCTCCTCCTGCAATGGATCTGATTAAAGCCTTTGAAAAGAGACAGGCATTGATCATGTCAAGCTGCATCCGAGAATACCAATTAAACCCTTTGAACTCCCCTTAAATTATATCACCATCCAATAATTACGCATCCATGAATAGTCATCATCGGGAAGAAACCTTGTTTTCTCTTGTCATCGGGGTCCAAAGCTGCATAATCAGTGCGTTTCGGTGGAGCTTCACGATCTGTCGCTTTCCCGCGGCGACTCGCGGGACGCGTAAATGCGCGCGGGACGGTTTATCGCGTATTATAGAGTCGTGACTGTGAAACGGCGGAAATCGGCTGGAAGTCAGAGTCGGAAAAATGTAAACACATCTGCACTTGCAGACATTTTGAGTATTTTTGCTCTTTTACAGCACAAAATGGTGTGGAAACTATTTTTACTCAAAGCATTTCTAGTAAATTTAACAAATTACAAAGAAGCATTGAATTCAATGTGAAGTTGTGAAGTAGAAAAACTGATTTTCTTGTCAACGTGAACTTAAGCGGCAGCGATGTTTCTTCTGAGGAGAATTAAAAACAGAGAAGTCATTAGTTGAGTTTTAAAATAAAGCGGCGAAGATTATATGAGGTGATGTGGTATTTGAACAAATACGAGCACAGTTTGAGACATTAAGAGGGTTGTCGAAACCTCTGAAAAGCAGAGTTGAAACTTCACTCTCCATGCTTAATAATAGAAGCAGTTGAGATATATCAAAAGATTTTAGTAGTCGTTTTTCCAAAAGTTGTTTCTAAGATCATTTGGAAGCACGTCTTTTAGTCAAGGCGCATTTATTTATGCAATACAGAAAATAAATCAATGCAACGTGAAGCGAGAAATGATTCTGCAGTTTTTCCGAATGCGTCACGATTCTCTCTGGAATCGATTCTGAGCTTAGTTTTTAACTGAGCTTTAGAAACAGAACCGTACTCTGCTTGCTTCCAGTTCCTTACACACATGAACCTAATCAGTTCTAAAGTTTGGAAAGGTTGATGCGAATCACAAGGGTGTTCAGTGGGCTTTGAGTGTGCGGTTAAAAACTAGATTAGAGCGCCATCTGCTGGTGCTCAGAATTGGTTCTAGAGAGAATTGTGATGCATTTGGAAAATCTCAGAATCGTTCTACGAATTGCGATGTATCGATTTATCGTCGCAGACCTAAATGCAAGTCAATTCATAGGTTCACAGTAATACACAAGAAAATAACAGTGTTAATAATGCAAAGTTCATCAGCTGTGACCCTGGACCACAAAACCAGTCATATGTTGCACGGGTCTAATTGTAGCAGTAGCCAAAAATACATTGGATGGGACAAATTTATCAATTTTCCTTTTATGCCAAAAATCATTAGGATATTATGTAAAGATCATGTTCCATGAAGATATTTTGTAAATTTCCCACTGTAAATATATCAACTTAATTTTTGATTAGTAATATGCATTGCTATTAGCTTAATTTGGACAACTTTAAAAGCGATTTTCTCGAGTTTGATTTTTTTTTTTTTTTTTTTGCACCATCAGATTCCAGATTTTCAAATAGTTGTATTTTGGCCAAAAATTGTTCTTTCCTAACAAACCATACATTGACGGAAAGCTTATTTAGTCAGCTTTCAGATGATGTATAAATTCAATTTGAGAAATTTACACTTATGACTGGTTTTGTGGTCCAAGATCACAATTATGAGTTTTATTTCAGCTGTAAGGTCGCTCTACAGAAAACAAAAGTATTGAAGCTTGTTTCAAAAAAGAAACTGCAACTTTATCTCATAATTTAGACATTTTCTCACAGTTCTGAGAAAATCAGATGTAAACTTGCAACTCAGAATTGCAAAATGTAAACAGAAAATTCTGACTTTTTTTTCACAATTATGAGCTTATATCTTGCAATTCTGCCTTTTCACTCTGAATTCTTGCGTTTCATTTTGTTTCCACCATGAAATGAAAACTAAAAAAGGTAATAGCAACAGTTCTCACAATTCTTTTCTTCTCAGAATTTATACCTTTTAATTCTGCGATTATATCTTGCAATTCTGATATTGTATTTCTCATTTTGTTTAGCATAGCAATTCTGACTTTATCACAATTCAGATTTTTTTTTCTTACAATTCTGCATTTATATTTTGTCTGCCTTTTATATTTTGTGAAATATAACATCAGAATTGCATTTTAGGTTTTATATCTGTCTTACTTGCAAATTTCGTTCTTTTGAATCTTGCAATTCTGACACATTTCACATTTCTGACTTTATATCTCGCAATTTCTGACTTTTTTCTCAAGTAAGTTTATTTCCCACAATTCTGTTGATACCTTGAAAAATAATATCAGAATTGCATTTTAGATCTGACTTTTATTTATATCTCACAATTCCGCATTTGTATTTTGCAAATCTGACATTATATTTCACGTTTCTGACTTTTTATCTCGCAATTCTGACTTTTTTCTCAATTTTTTCTCACAATTCTGCATTTACATCTCGCAACTGTAAATTTATATCTCACCATTCTAACTTCTCGGAATTTATATTGCAATTCTGTTTATATAAAGGAAAGGAAAGGACGAATCTTGTAAATGTAACATCAGAAATGCATTTCAGATTTTATATCTTTCTTTTTTTATTAATATCTTGTATCTTGCAATTCTGACGTTATATTTCACATTTCTGATTTTATATCTTAGTTCTGGGGGGAAAAAAGTCGTATAAAGTTCCATATTCCATACAATAATGTCTGTTCAGTGTGAATATAATTCAGTGTTGATATTGCCAAGTTACAGTCATTATTAAGTTTAAATATTGTTGTCATCAAAATCATTGAATATTTATGCTTTTAAAAATGTAAACTTCTATAATGTTATGATCTAGCATCCAAAATGATTGTCTATTCCACAACATCAGAAACCCTGTTTAAAAAATCCACAGAAATAAGCCAGTTTTTCACCTTTGAGCCCAAAATAACTTTGTATTTTATTTATCGGCGTGATAGCGCTGAAGCACGCAGGACGTGATTGTTTTTGCTGAGCGCTTCACTCCTCACGTTCTGCTCCAGAACTTTGAAGTCTTTGTTTCAGGACGAAACGTGCATGAATATTTTGGCACGCGCCCGAGGCCCTGTTTTCTGAGCAGGACTGGAATGAAAGCCTTGGAAAACATCACCAGTTTAACTGCGTTTACCCAAGTCTCCCCTCTCTCTCTCTCTTCCCTCTGTTCTTGTTTCTTCCCCCTCAAGCTCGCCTCAGGAAATACTGAAATGATGAAAGGCGCTTGCGTCTTTTTCTCCCTCTCTCTCCTCACATTCATCATGAGCCTGTTCACATTTCCTGTTTACATGCCCGAGGGCAGAGCGCCTCCCAGAGCAGGAGACGAGCCTCTGATGATGCAATCGCGATCTCACTCTCTCCTCGTCCTCGTGTTGCACAACCCTCTTCCCTACTGAAATACAATGCACCACTTCTCATTTCAGCCAGACTGTTCTGTGGCCTTTTGACACTGACATGCCCAGACCTTTTTTTGTTTGCATGAAGGAAAACTTTTAAAATGTGCATTTCTTATAGCCAACATGCAGTTAATTTGCGTGCACAGATAATATAGCTAACATTTCTTTCAAAGATGTCAGTAAATCACATTTACACTTGAGGAATTTGCAGATGCATTTATCCAAAGAGATTTGCATTGCATTAAAGGTATGCATTTGTTATTTTATTGCATGCATTGAAAATGTGTCATTCGCCAAGTAAAGCAAATATTCAAAACAATAGCTATATAATAAATTGTTTTGATGTTTTTTTTTTGTTTGTTTGTTTGTTTGTTTTTTTTGTCTTTGGTAAAGTGCATTAGAATTCAAGTTTGGAAATTAAAATGCCAAATAATTTGTGTGTACAGATAATATAGCTAACATCTCTTTCAAAGATATCAGTAAATCACATTTACACTTGAGGAATTTGCAGATGCGTTTATCCAAAGAGATTTGCATTGCATTAAAGGTATGCATTTGTTATTTTATTGCATGCATTGAAAATGTGTCATTCGCCAAGTAAAGCAAATATTCAAAACAATAGCTATATAATAAATTGTTTTGATGTTTTTTTTTTGTTTGTTTGTTTGTTTGTTTTTTTTGTCTTTGGTAAAGTGCATTAGAATTCAAGTTTGGAAATTAAAATGCCAAATAATTTGTGTGTACAGATAATATAGCTAACATCTCTTTCAAAGATATCAGTAAATCACATTTACACTTGAGGAATTTGCAGATGCGTTTATCCAAAGAGATTTGCATTGCATTAAAGGTATGCATTTGTTATTTTATTGCATGCATTGAAAAAATACCATTTGTGAAGTAAAGCACATATTCGAAACAATAGCTATACAATACATTTTTTGATATATTTTATTTTATTTTCTTTGGTAAAGTGCATTAGAATTCAAGTTTGGAAATTTAAATGCCAACTAATTGGCATGCACAGATAATATAGCTGACATTTCTTTCAAAGATATCAGTAGATCACATTTACACTTGAGGAATTTGCAGATGCATTTATCCAAAGCGATTTGCATTGAGTTGAAAATATGCATTGTTTATTTTTTTGCATGCATTGAAAAAATGCCATTTGTAAAGTAAAGCACATATTCAAAACAATAGCTATATAATACTTTTTTTTTTTTTTTTTTTTCTTAGGTAAAGTGCATTAGAATTCAAGTTTGGAGATTTAAATGCCAACTAATTTGCATGCACAGATAATATACCTAACATTTCTTTCAAAGATTTCAGTAATTCACATTTGCAGATGCATTTATCCAAAGCAACTTGCATTGCATTAAAGGTATGCATTTGTTATTTTATTGCATGCATTGAAAAAAATACCATTTGTGAAGTAAAGCACATATTCAAAACAATAGCTATACAATGCATCTTTTGACTTTTTTTTTTTTTTTTGTAATTTTATTTTCTTTGGTAAAGTGCATTAGAATTCAAGTTTGGAAATTTAAATGCCAAATAATTTGTGTGCACAGATAATATAGCGAACATTCTTTCAAAGATATCAGTAAATCATATTTACACTTGTGCAATTTGCAGATGCATTTATCCAAAGCCACTTGCTTTGCATTAAAGGTATGCATTGTTTATTTTATTGCATGCATTGAAAATGTGTCATTTGCCAGGTAAAGCAAATATTCAAAACAATAGCTATATAATAAATTGTTTTGATGTTTTTTTGTTTTTTTGTTTGTTTGTTTGTTTGTTTGTTTGTTTGTTTGTTTGTTTTGTCTTTGGTAAAGTGCATTAGAATTCAAGTTTGGAAATTAAAATGCCAACTAATTTGTGTGCACAGATAATATAGCTGACATTTCTTTCAAAGATATCAGTAGATCACATTTACACTTGAGCAATTTGCAGATGCATTTATCCAAAGCGATTTGCATTGAGTTGAAAATATGCATTGTTTATTTTTTTGCATGCATTGAAAAAATGCCATTTGTAAAGTAAAGCACATATTCAAAACAACAGCTATATAATACTTTTTTTTTTTTTTTTTTTTTTCTTAGGTAAAGTGCATTAGAATTCAAGTTTGGAGATTTAAATGCCAAATAATTTGCATGCACAGATAATATACCTAACATTTCTTTCAAAGATTTCAGTAATTCACATTTGCAGATGCATTTATCCAAAGCAACTTGCATTGCATTAAACCTATGCATTTGTTATTTTAGTGCATGCATTATACAAGTGCCATTTGCAAAGTAAAGAAAATATTAAAAGCAATAGCTATATAATAAATTATGTTTTGACGTTTTTAAATTTTGTTTTCTTTGGTAAAGTGCATTAGAATTCAAGTTTGGAAATTTTATAACTGTGTATTTATCAGTATGAATGTTTATGACATTCATAACGCAGATAAATGCATAAACGTTCACTTTCAAGTCAACATGAATTGACGTTTACAACTAATTTTCTTTATCTGATGTACGAGTAACAGCAGTGTTATTTTATTATCACAGATGCTATTATAGTTTTAATAAATATATTATTTTTAGATTTGATTTATATTTTGTTGTGTTTTTGCCATTTTTATTAGTTTTTGTTTTTTATTTATTTTTATTTCAGTTTTAGTTATTTTAGTACATCAAGTTAAATTTGAACATGGAAAATGTTGCAGTGGCAACTGTCTTACTTTTATTTTATTTCAGTCAATGTTTATTTCAGATTTAGTTATTTTAGTACATCAAGTTAAATGAAAATAAAATGTTTCCCATGGCAGCTTGAAAATTTTATTTCAGTTAATGTATATTTTATTTCATGTAACAAATGTTTTTGTTTTTTATCGTTTTAGTTAACTAATAACCTAGTAACTCTTGTGAACAGGATATTCAGTCAAATATATCAGCGTTGTTTTTGAATTCTTCCTGATTGTAACCCAATAAAATGTGTCAGCGAGTCAAAGTTCGCACATAACGTGATAAAACCAGTTCTGCAAACATTTACAGACACAAGTGTGTAAAATACAGTAAATGAGCTCATGCTAAACCTGTAAAACAAATGCTAGAAATTTGCATTGCGTCTCATTTCCTTGTGCGTCATCCGAAAATCTCAGACAAAAGATTGAAGCACAGCGTATACTGACACAGCACTTTTATGTTTTAAACCATAGAGGGTTTGCATGCATCTGTACGCAGCGGCTTTTCTCATCTTCTGTTAAAATAAACCTTGGCCTGTTTTGTTTATCTCACACACAGATGGTGCACTGATTTAATTACGCTTCAGTCCTGTCACATACAGACACGAGAGCCATGCCGGACCTAAAAATAACCTCTAATCTGAGAGCACGGGGCCATTTTGACACGCAGGGGACGGAGCGCGTGAGTTTCTCTGTTTGCCCGCTCCAGCTGTCCTCCTACAGCAACTCGGCTTTTTGTTTGTTTTTTATAGCCAACCTGAAATGTGAAACACCGGGGCCTAAAAATACAAGTCCATCTTAAAAATATCATCCCGGGCCCCGGTTTCACCCCTCCGGGGCCTCAGGGTGGGGGAAAGGACAATCGAGACGATACCCCTGCAGCCGGGCCGAGTTACAGCGAGCCATGCGTCCTCCACGCGGTCATTCGACACGACAGACAGACGCACGGAAACACGGTCAGACACACCCGCGCTGGAAAAACACTGCAAGTGTTCATAGCCGAGCAACAGTTGAGAAACTTCATATCATGCCAATGTGCGTTGTACATACTTAAAGGAATAGTTCACTTAAAAATGAAAATTTGCTTAATGTGCTCATCCTCAGGCTGTCCAAGATCAGGATTCTTCATCAGATTTGGAAAAATGTGTCATTCCATCACTGTCTCACCAATGGATGTGAATGGGTGCCGTCAGAATGAGAGTCCAAACAGCAGATAAAAACATCACAATAATCCACACCACTCTAGTCCATCAGTTAACATCTTGAGAAGACAAAAGCTGGAACAAATCCTTCATTAAGACATTTTTAACTCAACACATTGAGTCCATCATCCATAATAACGCTCCCTCCAGTGAAAAAGTCCATCTCCTGTTGTCTCTCACATCAAAATCTGAGCTGTTCTGGCTTGTAAACGGTGCTTGATCTATGCAGATTTCTCTCCTGATTCAGACCAGACCACTTTTTCACTGGAGGAAGCGTTATTATGGATTATGGACTAGTATTTTAGATAAAAACATCTTTACAGCTGTATTTTGAATTACGCGTGGCTCAGGTCAAAGGAAATGTTTGTAGACTTCACAGTAAATTTTCCATTTTTATACATTTTATTCTTACATTATAGAGACTTTTGACTATTAGCATATATTTTGGCCCACTTTGCAGCTTTTTCTGGTAAAAACAGCCTGCTTTTCCATTGTTTTTCTATGACATTTTTTTTTTTTTGCAGTGTCATTTCTACAATAAAGTACATTTAAGAGTTCAACTTTTAAAAATAACCTTTCTAAACCATCTTTTTCCCCTGTAAATTGGCTCTAGATTATGTTATGTTATTTTTTGCACTGAGATTGGTAGCTCTGTTAGTAAAATCTGTTGACTTCAGCAATCCTTGTTGCATTAAATGCTAATGTTGACCGTTCAAACATTGGAAAAAGCTCTTTTTGTGTTTGTAACTCAAGAAGTATTAAAGATATCTTAATATCCTTTTAGATGTTGGCTCTTAACAAACTTTTCTTTTGCTATGTTAAGTTTTAAGTCTCTAATTTCTATATGGTTGATTCACACAGATATTGGGATCTCAATGTCCCTCAATGTCCAAATAGTTGAATTTACTCTTGGAGTCACATTGAGATCCCAATATTTGTGTAACTGGATCATGTAGTGCCTTAAAAATGAGCATACTAAAAGACAAGTTTGTTAAGAACCAAAATATAAAAGGGTATTAAGATATCTTACACACATCTTCAGTTACAAGCATGCAAACTTTGGAAAAACTAACACAAAAAAGTGCTTTTTCCCTTTTTTGAACTGTCGCCATTGGCATATAATGCAACATGGATTGCTAAAGTTAACCGATGTAACTAACAGACCCGCCAATCTCTGTGTAAAAATAATATTATGATGCTGCCATGTTTCTAAAGTCATTTTAGCCACCTGTAATTTGGCTTGAAATCTCATTTCGACCCCCTCTACAAAGTAGTGTACTTTGAAACCACTAACTCGTAAAATATGAATATACAATGTTGTTGTGATTTAAAGCGCCGGAATGAGGCAAAGCTAGTTTTTTCAAGTGATCCGGATTTAAAAGGAGCCTTCATCACAGCCTCATCCCTCCTCATCCTCTTCTCACAGGTCTAAATGAATCTGATGCTTCGACGATTAACAAATTAAATCACTTTTTGTTGGTTTTTCTCTAAAGTTTGCATGCTTGTAACTCAAGAAGTATTACAGATAGCTTAAAATCCTTTTAGAAGTTGGTTTTTAAACTTTTCTTGTACTATTTTACACAATTTTAGTAAAATTGGTTGACTTTAGAAATCTATGTTGCATTATATGCCAATGGCGACAGTTCAAAAATGGGAAAAAGCACTTTTTTGTTATTTTTTTGTTCAAAGTTTGCTCGTCTGTAACCTTCTTAACAATCTTGTCTTTTAGTATGTACATTTTCCCATATAGTCCCTATATGGTGCATTCACATAGATAATGGGATCTCAATGTGGCTCCATGTCCAGATTGTTGCATTTCACCCAAATGTACAATTTACTCTTGGAGTCACATTGAGATCCCAATATCTTTGTAACTAGATCATATAGCGCCTTAAAAATTGGAATACTAAAAGACAAGTTTGTTAAGAACCGAAATATAAAAGGGTATTAAGATATCTTACATACATCTTCAGTTACAAGCATGCAAACTTTGGAAAAAATAACACAAAAAAGTGCTTTTTCCCTTTTTTGAACTGTCGCCATTGGCATATAATGCAACATGGATTGCTAAAGTCAACCGATTTAACTGACAGACCCACCAATCTCTGTGTAAAAATAATATTATGATGCTGCCATGTTTCTAAAGTCATTTTAGCCACCTGTAATTTGGCTTGAAATCTCATTTCGACCCCCTCTACAAAGTAGTGTACTTTGAAGCCACTAACTCGTAAAATATGAATATACAACGTTGTTGTGTTCTGATTTAAAGCACCGGAATGAGGCAAAGCTAGTTTTTCCAAGTGATCCGGATTTAAAAGGAGCCTTCATCACAGCCTCATCCCTCCTCATCCTCTTCTCACAGGTCTGAATGAATCTGACATTTTGCCGATTAACAATTTAAATCACTTTTTGTGTTGGTTTTTCTCTAAAGTTTGCATGCTTGTAACTCAAAAAGTATTACAGATATCTTAATATCCTTTTAGAAGTTGGTTTTTAAACTTTTCTTGTACTATTTTACACAATTTTAGTAAAATTGGTTGACTTTAGAAATCTATGTTGCATTATATGCCAATGGCGACAGTTCAAAAATGGGAAAAAGCACTTTTTTGTTATTTTTTTGTTCAAAGTTTGCTCGTCTGTAACCTTCTTAACAAACTTGTCTTTTAGTATGTACATTTTCCCATATAGTCCCTATATGGTGCATTCACATAGATAATGGGATCTCAATGTGGCTCCATGTCCAGATTGTTGCATTTCACCCAAATGTACAATTTACTCTTGGAGTCACATTGAGATCCCAATATCTTTGTAACTGGATCATGTAGTGCCTTAAAAATTGAGCATACTAAAAGACAAGTTTGTTAAGAACCGAAATATAAAAGGGTATTAAGATATCTTACACACATCTTCAGTTACAAGCATGCAAACTTTGGAAAAAATAACACAAAAAAGTGCTTTTTTCCCTTTTTTGAACTGTCGCCATTGGCATATAATGCAACATGGATTGCTAAAGTTAACCGATTTAACTGACAGACCCACCAATCTCTGTGTAAAAATAATATTATGATGCTGCCATGTTTCTAAAGTCATTTTAGCCACCTGTAATTTGGCTTGAAATCTCATTTCGACCCCCTCTACAAAGTAGTGTACTTTGAAACCACTAACTCGTAAAATATGAATATACAATGTTGTTGTGTTCTGATTTAAAGCGCCGGAATGAGGCAAAGCTAGTTTTTTCAAGTGATCCGGATTTAAAAGGAGCCTTCATCACAGCCTCATCCCTCCTCATCCTCTTCTCACAGGTCTAAATGAATCTGACTGCTTCGCCGATTAACAATTTAAATCACTTTTTGTGTTGGTTTTTCTCTAAAGTTTGCATGCTTGTAACTCAAGAAGTATTACAGATAGCTTAAAATCCTTTTAGAAGTTGGTTCTTAAACTTTTCTTGTACTATTTTACACAATTTTAGTAAAATTGGTTGACTTTAGACATCTATGTTGCATTATATGCCAATGGCGACAGTTCAAAAATGGGAAAAAGCACTTTTTTTGTTATTTTTTTCCAAAGTAACAATCTTGTCTTTTAGTATGTACATTTTCCCATATAGTCCCTATATGGTGCATTCACATAGATATTGGGATCTCAATGTGGCTCCATGTCCGGATTGTTGCATTTCACCCAAATGTACGATTTACTCTTGGAGTCACATTGAGATCCCAATATCTTTGTAACTGGATCATGTAGCGCCTTAAAAATTGGAATACTAAAAGACAAGTTTGTTAAGAACCAAAATATAAAAGGGTATTAAGATATCTTATATACATCTTAGGTTACAGGCATGCAAACTTTGGAAAAAATAACACAAAAAAGTGCTTTTTTCCCATTTTTGAACTGTCGCCATTGGCATATAATGCAACATGGATTGCTAAAGTCATCCAATTTCACTAACAGTCCTACCAATCTCTGTGTAAAAATAATATAATGATCCTGCCATCTTTCTAAAGTCATTTTATCCACCTGTAATTTGGCTTGAAATCTCATTTCAACCCCCGAAATAGTGGCTTACTCTGTAAATATTCATCCACTGCATTTAATATTTTGGCTTCCATCACTATTTATGTTTGTTTTTCTTCCAAAAAAAATGTTTAAAAAAATAAAAATTTTAGCCTGGGAAGTTTCTGAAATTGGGTTAAATAACATTAATCACATCTAAGACAAAACACTTTCTTTCCATACATTCCCTCACATCACTTAAGCCCTAAACAACCAACACTTCACTATCCTCAGAAGAGTTGTGCTTATGAAACATTGTGACGTTGATGCTGAAACATGTTTTTTTTTTTTTATACTAACCGCTGCTGCAGCAATTTGCATATGAAAGAGCCTTTGATGTCTTTATCTGCAACACGCGGCGCTTTGAAGCCTCTGACTCGTACAATATGAATATACAATGTTGTCGCGTTCTGATTTAAAGCGCCGGAATGAGGCAAAGCTAGTTTTTCCAAGTGAACCGGATTTAAAAAGAGCCTTCATCACAGCCTCGTCCCTCCTCATCCTCTTCTCACAGGTCTGAATTAATCTGACGCTTCGCCGATTAACAAATCAATTAACGGCGCCGTCATCTGCTTTGCTCTTCTTCACTTCTAAGCTGAATCAAATCTTGTTTATTAAGATTTTCTAATTTGAAATTCATTGTGAACGGTGTTTAATGAGTTTCTGCCACGTTTAACTTGACTTACCCTCCAAAATGTGCTGCATATGAGGTGTGTTTGTATAGAAACGCTAAGGCTGTCGTGAACCGTGAGTTGAACGTCTCCTCTCATGACGGCGAATCAAAGCATCACGCCGGAGGAGGGAATCACGTTGCCAAGACAACGGCATCCAACCTGCCAAACATTTCAGGAAGAGAACAGAGTATCTGAAAATGGGATAAACATTTCCTGGGGAATCTAAATCCATGTTTCTGAAGGGCATTTGTAGCATGAAATGAAATTTTAATGTCCAGATTTGGTCACACTGTATCCCAGATTAATAAATAATGCATAGGATTATGCAACATCGTGAAACCACATTTACATTTCCTGAAGGGTTTGGAAAGCAGCAATAGGATTGTTAGGAAAGTCAATGAGAGTAAGACAAAATTTAATATTAGATATCTTGTTTCTTCATCAGATTTGTAGAAATGTGTCATTCCATCACGGTCTTACCAATCCTTGTTGCATTAAATGCCAATGGTGACAGTTCACAAATGGGAAAATGACTTTTTGTGTGTTTTTTAACTCTAAAGTTAACTCAAGAAGTATTAAAGATATCTCAATATCCTTTTAGATTTTTGTTCTTAACAAAGTTTTCTTGTACTATTTTCATTTTTAGGTCCCTACATGGTGCATTCACATAGATATTGGAATGTCAATGTGGCTCCATGTCCAAATTGTTAAATTTTACCCAAATGTACGATTTACTCTTGGAGCCACATTGAGATCCCAATATCTTTGTAAGTGGATCATGTAGTGCCTTAAAAATGAGTATATTAAAAGACAAGTTTGTTAAGATCCAAAATATAAAGGGGTATAAAGATATCTTATATACATCTTCAGTTACAAGCATGCAAACTTTGGGAAAAAAAAAAAGAAAATAACAAAAAAGTGCTTTTTCCCATTTTTGAACTGTCGCCATTCGCATATAATGCAATGAGGATTGCTAAAGTCAACAGGTCTTACTAGTAAAACTACCAATCTCTGTATAAAAATAATATAATGATGCTGCCATCTTTTTAAAGTCATTTTATCATCCTGTAATTTAGCTCTGAATCTCAGTTTGTGAAGAAATTTTGAAGGATTGTGTCATTCCATCACTGTCTCACCAATGGATCCTCTGCAGTGAATGGGTGCCATCAAAATGAGACTCCAAACAGCTGATAAAAACATCACAATAATCCACAAGTAATCCACACCACTCCAGTCCATCAGTTAACATCTTGAGAAGACAAAAGCTGGAACAAGTCCATCAAGACGTTTTTTAACTCAAATACGAGTCTATAATGCTTCCTCCAGTAAAAAGGCCATCTTCTATTGTCTCTCACATCAAAATCCGGTCACATATTTGTTTAGAGCTGTTAAAAAAAATGTTTAAAGACTTGATGAAGAAAATTACCAGTATGTTTTCCATTTTTACAGATGTTTTTCTCACAACGTAGAGCTTTTTGACTATTAGCATATATTTTGGCCCACTTTGTAGCTTTTTCTGTTAAGAACAGCCTGCTTTTCCGTTGTTTTTCTTTGTAAACATGCTAGATTGATGCCTTTGACCATTTTTCTCATGTCTTACATCTTTTGCAGTGTCAAAGCCATTTCCCCACTATAATTTGGCTCCAAATTGTATTTTTACACAGAGATTAATAGCTCTGTTAGTAAAATCTGTTGACTTTAGCAATCCCCAGTGCATTAAATGCCAATGGCGACAGTTGGCATTTAATCTTGTAACTCAAGAAGTATTAAAGATATCTTAATATCCTTTTAGATGTTTGTTCTAAACAATCTTTTCTTGTACTATTTTCATTTTTAGGTCCCTCTATGGTGCATTCACATAGATATTGGGATCTCAATGTGGCTCGGTGTCCAAATTGTTGATTTTCACCCAAATGTACGATTTACTCTTGGATCCACATTGAGATCCCAATATTTTTGTAACTGGATCATGTAATGCCTTAAAAATGAGCATACTAAAAGACAAGTTTGTTAAGAACCAAAATATAAAGGGGTATAAAGATATCTTATATACGTCTTCGGTTACACACATGCAAACTTTGGGGAAAAAATAACAAGAAAGTGCTTTTTCCCATTTTTGAACTGTCACCATTGGCATATAATGCAATGAGGATTGCTAAAGTCAACAGATTTTACTAATAAAACTACCAATCCCTGTGTAAAAATAACATAATGATGCTGCCATCTTTCTAAAGTCATTTTATCGTCCTATAATTTAGCTCTGAATCTCAGTTTGACCCCCACTAAAGAAATGTGTCATTCCATCACTGTCTCACCTTTGGATCCTCTGCAGTGAATGGGTGCCGTCAGAATGAGAGTCCAAACTGTTCATAAAAACATCACAGTAATCCACAAGTAATTCACCCCACTCCAGTCCATCAGTTAACATCTTGAGAAGACCAAAAAAACAAATCCATCATTAAGACGCTTTTAACTAAATTATGAGTCCATGATAATGCTTCTTCCAGTGAAAAGGTCGATCTCTTGTTGTCTCTCACATCAAAATTCAGCCACATATTTGTTTAGAGCTCTTTTAGACTGTAAATATTGCTTGATCTGTGCAGATTTCTCTCCTGATTCAGACCACTGGAGGAAGCATTATTATGGATTATGGACTTGTTAAAAACGTCTTAATGATGGATTTCTTTTGTCTTAAGATGTTAACTGATGGAGTGGAGTGGTGTGGATTACTTGTGGATTATTGCAATGTTTTAATCAGCTGTTTGGACTCTCATTCTGACGGCACCCATTCACTGCAGAGCATGCATTGAATTGCTGGCTTACAAGCTCTGTGTAAGTTAAGATAAATATGATTTATAGTATTGGGTGGTATGATAAAAATGAGTGTTTTTTTTTTTTATTTGAATCAGTATAATCAGCATGCATCTTGCAGCAAACCCCAACAGCATCAGATCAAACGCTCGATTCTGCCTTCAAACAATTAGACAAAATCAGAATCACTTCCACATGTGTGTGTGTTCTGTCAACATGGCAACGAGGCGTTCACAGTGGGCGCAGGGTTGCCAGGTAACAGTCGCGTTGAGCGTGTGTGTGTGTGTGTGTGTGAAGGTCAGGATGGTATTTGGGTCTGTGAGGAAAGCCAATCTGCTAAAAACAGTCTCAAGGTTACGGAGAGCTGGAATGAAAGTATGTTTGTTTTCCAGTATCACTTCAATTTTCCGTTTACTGCTGGTTTCTGTTTATCATGTGAAACTGTATTTGAGAAGTTGATGCTATTTCTGGATTTGCTCTGACATTCATTGAAAAAACAACAGTGTTTAAAGGAATAGTTCAGCCGGAAACAAAAATGTAGTTCCAAATCTGCATGACTGACTTCTTTCTATGCGACTCTATGGGGGAAAAAAAAACAGTGAGAGCTCTAAAATTGTGAAATATTTTCACAGTTTCAAACAGCTGTTTTCTATGTGAATGTATGTTAAACTGTAATTTATTTCTGTGATGCGCAGCTGAATTTTCAGCATCATTACTCCAGTCTTCAGTGTCACATGATCCTTCAGAAATCATTCTAATATGCTGATTTGCTGCTAAAAAAAACCATTTCTGATTATTAACAATGTTGAAAACAGCTGTGCCGCCCAATATTTTGTGGAACTCATGATATATTTTATTTTTCAGGTTTCACAGATGAATATAAAGTTCAAAAGAATAGTATTTATTTGAAATAGAAATATTTTGTGACATTATAAATGTCTTTCCTGTCACTTTTGATCAGATTAATGTATCCGTGCTGAATAAAAGTGTTAATTTCTTTCTTAAAACACTACTTTTGAATGCAAGTGTATGTGTGTGTCTATAATTTAGATTTTGTGGTAAACTAGTTTTTTTGAAACATCCAAAACATCACACACTTCAGCTTCTAGTAAAACATCCATCTATAGAACACCTTGTTCTGAATGTTGCAAAACATTTTCACTTCTTTTCTATAACAGATGACACAATGTCATTTGTCTGTCACTCACAGTGATTAGATCTCGTCACAAATGTCACTTTTTCACCTCCAGTGAAACTCTTATGAAAGAAGCGCATCTCGTCGAACCGCATTTTTGGTCTGGAAACACAAAGCGGCCTCTAATGAAGTCATTCAGAAGCGTTCCTGAGAACATTTCGTCATTGTTTTTCTCTGGTGAGTGTGAACCGGTTCAGATGTCTCTGGCTGACAGACTCATGGGAGAAATCAGTGCGACTCAGATCAGGTCACTGTAATAAACCCTCAGTTGTTTAGTGCTTCCTCTATGGATATATTACAACATCCTGTTTCAGGCCTTTGGAAGAGACAAGAATAGATAAGGAGAACTACAGAATGTTCCAGTCTTTACAGATAACATTGAGAGCAGGAAACGTTCCTCGTGTGTCGTTTGCTGAACGAGCTGATAGAAATGTTTTTATCATCTGTCATGATTCAGTGATCCCAGAGGAGACGATAAACACTAATAATATCTCAACTGTTTATTTTAGACATGCACAGTTCTGCTTCTCAGATGTTTTTGTCTTGTAATCTCATATCTTCTCACAGTGTTTCAAACTAGGCCCACAGTTGCTATGATCTCTGTATGAGCTGATTCACAACTCATCAAATGATTGAGTTCATACTGAGGTTGCTATAGAAACTTGTTTCCGTCATGGGAATAAAAAATTGTGACTTATCTCACAATTTAGACAACGTAGAATTGTGAGATGCAAACTCCGAATTGACAGATGTAAATTCGCATATGACAGATGCAAACTCTGAATTAAAGTGGAAACCCCGAATTGCAATATGCAAACTACAAATTTCAATGTAAACTTAGAATTGCGAGATGCAAACTCTGTTAAATTCTTTAACAATATTTATTAATTGATGCATTTGGCAGATACTTTTATCCGAAGCGACGTACAGTGCATTCAAAGTATAAATATATGCAAACTACAAATTGCAAGATGCAAACTACGAATTGCAATGTGAACTTAGAATTGCGAGATGCAAACTTAGAATTGCGAAATGCAAACTCCTAATTGACAAATGTAAACTCCCAAATGACAGATGCAAACTCTGAATTGAGATGTAAACCCCAAATTGCAAGATGCAAACTACAAATTGCGAGATGCAAACTACAAATTGTGAGATGCAAACTACGAATTGCAATGTAAACTTAGAATTGACAGATGTAAACTCCCAACTAACAGATGCAAACTCTGAATTAAGGTGTAAACCCCGAATTGCAATATGCAAACTACAAATTGCAAGACGCAAACTACAAATTGTGAGATGCTAACTGCAAATTGCAATGTAAACTTAGAATTGACAGATGTAAACTCCCAACCGACAGATGCAAACTCTGAATTAAGATGTAAACCCCGAATTGCAATATGCAAACTACGAATTGCAAGATGCAAACTTAGAATTGCGAGATGCAAACTCTGAATTGTGAGACGCAAACTCCGAATTGACAGATGTAAACTCCCAGCTGACAGATGCAAACTCTGAATTAAGATGTAAACCCCTTATTGCAAGACGCAAACTACAGATTGTGAGATTGCAACTACAAATTGCAATGTAAACTTAGAATTGCGAGATGCAAGCTCTGAATTGTGAGACGCAAACTCCGAATTGACAGATGTAAACTCCCAACTGACAGATGCAAACTCTGAATTAAGATGTAAACCCCTTATTGCAAGACGCAAACTACAAAATGCAAGACGCAAACTACAGATTGTGAGATTGCAACTACAAATTGCAATGTAAACTTAGAATTGACAGATGTAAACTCCCAACTGACAGATGCAAACTCTGAATTAAGATGTAAACCCCTTATTGCAAGACGCAAACTACAGATTGTGAGATTGCAACTACAAATTGCAATGTAAACTTAGAATTGCGAGATGCAAACTCTGAATTGTGAGACGCAAACTCCGAATTGACAGATGTAAACTCCCAGCTGACAGATGCAAACTCTGAATTAAGATGTAAACCCCTTATTGCAAGACGCAAACTACAGATTGTGAGATTGCAACTACAAATTGCAATGTAAACTTAGAATTGAGACACGAATGTAGATAAACTCCCAACCGACAGATGCAAACTCTGAATTAAGATGTAAACCCCGAATTGCAATATGCAAACTACGAATTGCAAGATGCAAACTTAGAATTGCGAGATGCAAACTCTGAATTGTGAGACGCAAACTCCGAATTGACAGATGTAAACTCCCAGCTGACAGATGCAAACTCTGAATTAAGATGTAAACCCCTTATTGCAAGACGCAAACTACAGATTGTGAGATTGCAACTACAAATTGCAATGTAAACTTAGAATTGCGAGATGCAAGCTCTGAATTGTGAGACGCAAACTCCGAATTGACAGATTTAAACTCCCAACCGACAGATGCAAACTCTGAATTAAGATGTAAACCCCGAATTGCAATATGCAAACTACAAATTGTGAGATGCTAACTGCAAATTGCAATGTAAACTTAGAATTGACAGATGTAAACTCCCAACCGACAGATGCAAACTCTGAATTAAGGTGTAAACCCCAAACTGCAATATGCAAACTACAAATTGCAATGTAAACAGAATTGCGAGATGCAAACTCTGAATTGTGAGACACAAACTCCGAATTGACAGATGTAAACTCCCAACTGACAGATGTAAACTCCAAATTGCAAGACGCAAACTACAGATTGTGAGATGCAAACTACAAATTGCAATGTAAACATAGAATTGCGAGATGCAAACTCTGAATTGTGAGACGCAAACTCCGAATTGCGATATAAACTCAGAAATGCGAGATTCAAACTCCAAATTGTGAGATGCAAACTCAGAATTGCAAGAAAAAAATAAAAACTTTATTTTTTATTCCGTGTGGTATAGGCATCTATTCTGTGACTTTTGATTGCAGAGTTCGGTATCTTGACAAACCTGAGCACAGTTTGAGACGTTGTTGAGATCTTTTCTGAAACTCTAGAGGAAATGCATGAGATTATTGAGAGAAACTTTACTCTCTAATTTATCACTGTTGTTTTGAAGAAACAACTGAGGTTTTGTTTAAACGTGTAAGTTTGTAAGCAAAAGCAGATTTAGATTTTATAGCTCTAATCTCCTACCGTATGTCAACTAGTGACTCATTTGTGTCTGTATTCATTTATTTACATCAAGGAGAGCTATAAACAAAACATACATTAAACATTAATCTAACACCCATAAATCTCTTGAGCTACAAAAGTGTGACCCCTGAGCTTGTTTGTAGATATCAGTTATGGTTTTGTTCAGTTATCGTTCTCATGTCTGCGTGGAGCGGATCAAGCTCGTACACGTTCGTAAATCAGGACACAGAGCAAAGCCAAAGGGATGAATCACTTTTGGGAAACCGGAGTATCTGTTTCCAAATTTATCAGCGTGAACTTTGACCTTACTGTGAGTCACTCCTCACCGCTCGAGTTCCTGGGAACGTACGGGTGTTTCTCATTCCTGCAGAACCGCTCTCGGGTCACAAGCGTGTTAGAGCCGGATTCCAGCGTTACGCAGCCGTGTGAACTTAAACACACTTCACACACTTCACTTTTAGTTAAACATAACAACCATGATTTGGCATTGTTTTGTGTTCAATGTGGCCTAAATTACTATTAATATTTGATTTAAAAACTATTTTAGTAATATTAAAAAAAAAACCAAAAAACTAATGTCTCTTATGTGACAAATGTTTAATAAAACATTCAATTCTTTAACAGTATTTATTAATTTATGCATTTGGCAGATGCTTTTATCCGAAGTGACGTACAGTACATTCAAAGTATAAATATTATCATGCATTCTCTGGAAATTGAACTCCACGAATTAATAAATATGTATGTTTAGAATTTCAAGTCTGTGTTTTAGACTAGGGAGAAACAATAAACTCTAAACAAGCTCAGACATTTCTAGTAAAAATAGATAAATGCATGAAGGTAAAAAGTTTCCAAGACTATTTTAATGTGACCTTCACATTACAAACTGTGTTTGTGTGTGTGTGTGTGTGTGTGTGTGTGTGTGTGTTTGTGTTGCATGTGTCAAGACTGAGCTAGATAACGCTGGCCATGAGCCATAAAAGCCTAGCATTCATGCTAATTTCTCTCATCTGTCATCTGGAGAGACGCCAAACATGCTAAGAGGACGAGAAAATCTGGGCGTAGTGAAGATGCCTTTGACAATCACATGAGCTGCTTTGGTTTTATCTCACATCCATTGAAAACACACCCATGTCACTTTAAGATCACTATCACCACCCAAAGTACAACAAAAGGTCATATTTCTAAAAAAAAATGACATCACATTTGATATTGCAGTTGGTTTGGATGCAAAAACTGAAATATGAGCAAGAAATGACTTAAACTCTTAAAAATTAAAGATTTCAAAAGGCTTTTTTTTTCACAGAAATGCCATAAAAGGATAATTTTTGGTTTCCTACAGAATCTCATGTTGTGTTCAGGTCATTTTGACTGACTTGGAGGGGATTTTCTTTTTCCCAAAAATGCTAGTTATCTCATTTCATTAGACTAAATATTTTTATTTATTTATTTTTTTTAAAGGATTCTTTTTTTTCACCTTGTTTTCCCAGCAAAGTTACTTTAGTATCATTGATATACAGTACTATAATGCTTTTCGTTAATTTTCCAAATTATATTTTATTTTTTAGATTTTAAGGTTTTGTTTTAATTTGAGTTAAAGTTTTAGTAATGTTGTGTTTTTGTCATTTTTTTTTAGTAGTTTTGTCTTTTTAAAAAATGTCTTTATTGTTTAGATTATTTCTTATTACAGTTTTTGTTTTTTTGTTTTTATTACAGTTTTAGCTTTATGTATTGTGAATTTTTTTCACAATTCTGAGAAAAAAGTTAGAATTGTGAGATACAAAGTCGCAATTATCTTTTTTCTTTATTCCTTGATGGGGAAAAAAAAGTAAAAATGAAAAAAGTAAAAATCTCGTAATCCTAATTTTTTAAGTCATACATTTCTGCCATGAAATATAATAATAATAATAATAATAATAATAATAATAATAATATTAATTAATTAATTAATTAATTAATAAATAAATAAATAATAAAGTAAAGGTAATTGTGACTTTATCTTTATTAAAAATAATCTGAATTGCAAGATATTAACTCGGAATTCTGACTTTTTGTCTGACTTTTTTTTGTCAAAGAATTAAAAAATAAATAAAATAAAGGTAATTGGTTATTCTTGCAATTGTGAGTTTATATCTCACAAACAACAATTCTAACTCTCCTTCTTATAATTGCATAATTTTATATCAGAATCGCAAGAAAAAGTCTGAATTGTGAGATAAAAAGTTTTTTTTTTTTTTTTACGGAAATAGGCTTCCATAAAAATATCCAACATAGCTGCAAAATCTACAAAGGAACAAACTTGTTGTATGTTTTTGTCATTTTTAAAGATGTCTATATTGTCTATATTGTTATTTTTTTATTACAGTTTTCATTATTTTTCTATTACAGTTTTAGCTTTACGTATTGTGCATTTTTTCACAATTCTGAGAAAAAAGTTGTGAGATATAAAGTTGCATGTCGCAATGAGGAAAAACTCGCAATTATTTTTTTTTCTTTATTACTTAATGGGGGGAAAAATACAGATTAAAAAGTACAAATCTCGTCATCTTAATTTTTTAAGTGGTATGTTTCTGCCATGAAAAAAAAAAAAAAAAAAATATATATATATATATATATATATATATATATATTATAAATTGCGATATATATTCTCGCAATTTGGAGTAAAAAAAATAAAAAATAATTTGAATTGCAAGATATTAACTCAGAATTCTGACTTTTTTGCTAAGGAATAATAAAATAAAATAAAGGTAATTGTGACTATCTCACAAATATATCTTACAAATCACAATTCTGACTCTCCTTCTCATAATTGCATAATTTTCTATCTGAATTGCAAGAAAAAAGTCTGAACCATGAGATAAAAAGCCGCAAATATTCATTTATTTTTTTTTTACGGAAATAGGCTTCCATAAAAATATCCAACATAGCTGCAAAATCTACAAAGGAACAAACTTTTAAAAAAAAGTTTTAGTAATTTTGTTGTATGTTTTAGTCATTTTTAATCGTTTTTGTAATTTTAAAATGTCTATATTGTTTATATTGTTACTATTTATTACAGTTTCAGTTTTAGTTATTTTAGTACGTCAATTTAAACTAAATGAAAATGCCTCAGAAGCGGGCTGAAATAAAATAAGTTTTCTATATTTTATTTCAGTTAACATTTATTTTATTTAAAGTAACAAGAAGGTTTTTATGGTTTTAATGTTAGTTTTATTGAACTTTAACAGCCCTGGTTCCCAGTCAAAAATGACCGGCCTACAAAATATTGCTTGTAAATCTTTTGACAACCTTATATTGGATTCAATCTTTTCATCAGCTTGTTTTCTTTCAGCTAGCACAGGTTTTGAAACTGATCGATCGTAGGCCTCACTGATCTGAGCTTAAACCTCAGTTTTTGAGTGAATGTAGCCGAAATTATCCACAAATAATCGCTCAAAACCTGAGGTTTAGGCTCAGATCAATGAGGCCTGTGATCAATCAGCTTTAAACAAAAATACAAAACCTGTGCTAATTTAAAAGAAAACAAACTGACAGATTGAATTCAATATTTGGTCATAACACAGCAGAATGAGTGATTTACAAGCAACTGATGCCTGTAAAGAAGCTTTATTTTTAAGAGTGTAACCGGAGCTAGTCGGCATTAACACACGGATGACGGCGAAGGGAACGAAGGGGTTAAGCGTGCAGAAAACACAGTGGCCTTTGAGTGAGTGACGTGAGGTGCGGCCCTGAATTCACCTACAGCATGTGCTGCCAATCTGTGAAGGACACGAAGATTAGCGCCGACCCCAGAAAGGACACGCGCTCGGCTCGCGCGCTGGAAAGAATTAGCCCTTTGCCAAACAATATGAGACTTTAATGAGAACTCGGTCTTATGTAAGGCAGATTTATTTGCTTATTTCATTTGTGTTCCCCGACCCGAGAGCACCACTGATCTATCACATGCCATTTGTTTGTTTCATTTGCTCTTGTTGTGATTATGCAACAGCACTGGTTGTAGCTCAAGGTAAAGGTGCCTGTTAACTGAGAGCATTTACATTTGTTTTGATTTAATATAACAGGCCGTTCGTTTTTCATATGTATTATTTCTGCTTCTCTATGCATTTGCCATTTCTGCCTACCGGGGTATTTAATGATTTAATAATATGCGTTATGTTTTTTTCAGAATGAAACACGAGTGATTTATGGAAGCTTCCAATATAAACGAAAAAAAAAATCATAATTTTGACTTTTTTTCACAATTCTGAGAAAAAAGTTAGAATTGCGAGATTTAAATTCTAAATGTAAAATTCACAATTTTAAGAAAATAAGTCAGAATAATGAGTAAAAACTCGCAAGTATCTTTTTTTTATTTCTTTATTTCTTTACGGGAGAAAATTGTGAGATGTAAAGTACGCTTAAAAAAATAACAATAAAAAAAAAGTAAAAATCTTGTGGTCTTATTTTTTAAAGATTTTCTTTAATTCACTTTTTTTTATTAAAATATATTTCTGCCAAGCAATAAAAAACAAATAAATGAAAATAAAAAAGGTAATTGCGACTTTCTATGCAGACTTTGTTTCTCGTAAATTAAAAAATAAAAAATAAAAATCTATATTGTAAGATATTAACTTACAATTAACTTAAGATACTATGACTTTGTTTCTGCCAAGGAATAAAAAAAATATTTATCTGCAACTTTATCTCATAATTCTCACTTTTTTCTTGTAATTGTGAGTTTATATCTTACAAATCACAATTCTGACTCTACTTCTTGGCAAGTCTGAATTGTGAAAGAAAAAGTCACAATTAATTTTTCACAGAAACAGGCTTCCATAAAAATATCCCTAAAAATATAGCTACAAAAACGAAACCGTGACGTTCTTTGCATGACGAATTTTGACAAATGCAAAAAACTTACAATTATGTTTTTCTTTTATCTTCTATTTTATTTAAAGTTGTTTTTTTCTGCCATGCAATTAAAAAACATAAATAAATTTAATTAAAAAAAGGTAATTGCGACTTTCTATCTCACAATTCAGGCTTTGTTTCTCGCAATTTGGAGTAACAAATTTGGAGTAAAAAATAATTTTTGCATGACGAATTTTGACAAATGCAAAAAAGCTCATATTTTTCCTTTATTTTAAGTTTTTAAAGTTAAAAAAATTTTTTAAGAGAAATTTTGATTAAAAAAAAAAATAATAAATATAATATATATATATATATATATATATATATATATATATATATATATATATATATATATAGTTCTGCCATGCAATTAAAAAATATAAATAAATTTAAATAAAAAAGGTAATTGCGACTTTTTATCTCAATTTGAGCCACTGTGACATTCTGTGCATGACGAATTTTGACAAATGCGAAAAACTCACAATAATCTTTTTCCTTTATTTCTTGATGGGAAAAATAATTGTGAGATGTAAAGGGGAAAAAAAAGTAAAAATCTTGGAATATATATTTTTTAAAATATATTTCTGCCATGCAATTAAAAAATATGAATAAATTTAAATAAAGAAGGTAATTGCGACTTTCTATCTCACAATTCAGACTTTGTTTCTCACAATTTGGGGTAATTTTTTTTTTTTATTAAATCTGAGATATGAGTTGATGTTTCTGCCAAGGAATAAATAAATAAAAACGGTAATTGCAACTTTATCTCCTAATTCACACTTTTTTTGTGGCAATTGTGTGTTTATATCTCACATATCACAATTCTGATTCACCTCATAATTGCCAGTTTATATCAAAATTCCAAGAAAAAAAAGTCTGATTTTTTTTTTTTACAGAAACAGGCTTCCATAAAAATATCATAAAAAGTCAGATTGGGTAAAGTTTTCTGCATTTTTCGCATCTGTAGCAAACATGGTGTTTTGACAATTCTGAGCCATTGTGACATTCTGTGCGTGACAAATTATTAAAAATGCGAAAAACTCGCAATTATCTTTTCCTTTATTTCTTGATGGGAAAAATAATTGTGAGATGTAAAGAACTCTTAAAAAATAATATAAAAATTTTATATAAAAAAAAATAAAAAAGTAAAAATTTTAAAAAGTAAAAATCTCAGAAACTTTTTTTTTTAACATTTTTTTTTAAATATATTTTGCCAAGCAATTAAAAAATATAAATAAGTAATTGCAACTTTATCTCATAATTCACACTTTTTTCTTGCAATTGTGGGTTTAAATTGTGAGAGAAAAAGTCACAATTTTTTTTACATAAACAGGCTTGTCTAAAAATATTTTAAAAATCAGATTGGGTTCAATTTTCTGCGTTTTTCGCATCTGTAGCAAGCATTTTGAGAGGAGTTTTGACAATTCTGAGCCACTGTGATGTTCTGTGTGTGACCAATTTTGACAAATACAAAAAAAATACAAAAATTTCAGACTCTGTGTACAAGGCCCTTGAGAAAGAAACTAACTTTAAAATGCTTTGTACTTTTCAGATTTCACAAAACAAGAGCGCTTTTTCTTCTTAGGCCGATCTTTAATGCATCTTCACATTATCTTTTGCCATTTGCCTCAAACCCACTTCTCTTTGTCCATTGCCTGGTTTGTTGCGATCAAGGAACAAACTTGATCATGTAATCTAGTTGTTAGTCGGTTGCTACAGCAGACTGGGTTGTTTGAGCAGCACATGGCTTTTCCATTAGCCGCTCAGACCGAACTCCTCGTCAGTTCTTTCCTCTCATTTTCCTGTCTGGCACTCGGGATTGATGAACTCGGAGGGATCCGCAGAGACTCTTCTGTCGGGCCGCTGCATCTACGTGAAGCTAATTTAGCCTCCGTCTAACACGCGGCCGGCCGGCCGTCCATCCCGAGGGACGCCGGGAGAATTCCAGTAACCCAGTAGCGAGACCCACCCACCGTCACACACACACACACACACACACACAGACTGGAGTGGTGGATCCATTAAAGGATTTATTTCTAGGCGAGGCCAGTCCTGCCGAGATGATCGCTCACATCTGTTCACACGCAACGCACTGATTCACTTTGCTTTCCATTACAGTTCAGAGAGAGACGAGAGACGAAGCCTAAAACTAACATCAGAAACTGGAAGGTGAAGAAAAGGTCATAAAGAGGGAGACACCCTGCAAAAAATCCTACACTGAGATCCTACACTGCAAAAAAAAAAAAAAAAAAAAAAAATTCTTACTCCTGTACAAATATCTAAACATTGCTAACTGGAAATGCATTATCCTTATTATTTTTATTGTTTTAATATTATTGTGGATACACACACACACACATTATTTATTTATTTGCTTCTTTTTTTTAATTTAATTTATTTGATTTATTGGAATTAATTCAAATATCTATAAAATGAGATAAATTTATTTCATACATTCGTATTTATTAATATATTTTTTAAAATATATTATTATATACTATTAAAAATATAATTAAAAATATAAAAATTAAAATGGTAACATTTTGTTCAATATTAATTATTAAAGAATATTGTGGATATATATTACATTATTAAAAAGCTCTCTCTCTCTCTCTCTCTCTCTCTATATATATATATATAAAAATTAAACTGTTTTTATATATTATTACAAATATTAAAATATTATTTAAAAAATATTAAAATTAAAATTAAAATAAAAACTTTATTCAATATATATATATATATATATATATATATATATATATATATATATATATATATATATTTATGCAAATTAAACAATTATATATTATTAAAAAACTGAAAAAATATTTAAATTAAAATAGGAAAATTGTATTTATATTAAATAAATAATACTAAATAAATACTAAATAAATAAAAAATATTGTGGATATATTACATGATTAAAAATCTATATTTATATATATTTATTTAAATTAAACCAAGTTATATATTATTAAAATATTAAAAACATCCTGAAAAAATATTACATTTTTTAAAATTTTATTCAATATTAAAGAATATATATATATATATATATATATATATATATATACACACACACACACACACACACACACACACATAATATTAAAATATAACAAATATTGTAGATATATTACATTATAAAAAATTGATATTTATATTTATTTATTTAAATCAAACACTTTATTGATGGTTTGAAGTTAAAAATGTCTTGATGGATTTGTTTTAGCTTTTGTCTTTGCGAGATGTTAACTGATGGACTGGAGTGGTGTGGATTACTTGTGGATTATTGTGATGTTTGGACTCTCATTCTGACGGCACCCATTCACATCCATTGGTGAGACAGTGATGGAACGCTGCATTTCTCCAAATTTGATGAAGAAACAAACTCAATCTACATCTCGAATCAGCCATATAACTCAGTCTATAAGTGGCTGTTATGAAATCGCATTAGTTCACAAGCCTGGAAAAAGGAAAAAGCGCTGAAAATAAACGTTTCACCTTGTAGCAGGAAATCTCTGTAATGAATCACTGAGGATCATGGGAAGCGGCCGCAGTGGGAACGCACCGAGAACAGCCTTGATCTGGTTTCCAGGGCTGGAGATGAGTCGGTTCGCTGAGGTCAGAGGGGATGATGGGTGTGACGCCTGGATATCCATTTTTCCAAAAATACATGTGGAGGGAGTGAACGCTGATGCATGTTAAAGGTTAAACCCGTTCCGCTAGGCGCTGATCCGATCAGACAGATGTTAGTTTCTAATTTTGTATTTTAACAACACTAATGTCTCATTAGTTAA
This sequence comes from Cirrhinus mrigala, assembly GCA_036247105.1. Taxonomy (NCBI): domain Eukaryota; kingdom Metazoa; phylum Chordata; class Actinopteri; order Cypriniformes; family Cyprinidae; genus Cirrhinus; species Cirrhinus mrigala. Next base: position 1,616,951 of record CM070017.1, on the reverse strand, counting down.
TGCGTTAACTAATAATGAGCATTAATGCCCTCTAGTGGTCGAAGCATAAAACTACAAGTAACTCGCGGAGGAAGATAGTTTTGCGCGTCACGTGAGTTGTGCTTCGGCTCCGCGATCCCGCGCGGATGAATCTGATGTTTTGAGGCACCGCGCTGAACGTGATTACAGATGATCATTTATCACCACAAATTTCACTAACAGCATCAAAATGAAAGGAAAGAAAGACGGATATCTGAAAATATGTCTTATGAGCAGGTAAGAGCTGATATGATGCTGTTGGTTTGATTTGTTAAAATCAACAACGTTACAAACATTTGCCAATGTTTACATTAGACGCTATTTTGGCGTCACGGAATGTAAACAACGCCACTGAACGGAACAAAACTTGCAAATTTTGTTGATTATGGCTGCTGAAAGTGGTCAATTATTGTCATGTTTTGGGCTTTACTAATTGGTCAGATTAAGAAAAACATATGGAGTACTATAGACTGCCAAAGGTTATAACAAATCAAGGAGAAAAGTGCAAAAAACTGTATGAGGAGCAAAAGGTGTTTGTTGTTGGCCAAACTGAACCAGGATTTCCAGAATCTTGACAACATTCGTGTTTGTTTGTATCATTTCTGGTGAGGTAGGTGAAATATTAGGCTAATATCTTAATTGATACTGCTCGTACGTATCTTTACCACATGCTAACTTTAGTTTGTCAAAATATAACTGCTTTTATTGCTTACTAAATCCTTTTCTATATGATTTAGCAGGTTCCACACATTTTGTCTGTGGTTTAGACAGCATAAATTAGCAGAACAATGTATTCAGTAGCATATTTACCATGCAATCCATGCTGTTGTTTACATCTGAGTATTGCCAATATGGTCACACATCCAGGTAACTGACCAAATCGTGACGTAAGTGCAAATCCTCTATATGTATCAGATAATGGTGAAATGTCTAACTTGACAAGGCTATTTCTAGGCAAATAGGCAGGAACGTTAACCTGTTTAGAGATTTGTCATTGTTATTCACATTGTTTTGTGAACCTAGTCAATGCGCAACAAATGTTGATTCGTGTTTTATTACTCATGTATCGCATTCACTCTTGCTTGTTTGTGTTTGCTGTTTGTTTCGAGGTTTAGATGTTGTGGCTTTAAGCTTTTTTTCATTGAATGTTACAGCAGCCTGACTTTAATTACTGATATGACATGAACAAGCACGGATGAATGATAAAAAAGTTGCAGTTTTGACAGCTGTAAAATATAAATAATTATTATGGACTTAATATTGTGATTCAGTGTGAGGCAAAAAAAAAAAAAAAAAACAGATATGTGTTAGCAAATGTTGAAATTAACAAGCACTAAGATTATTTAGTACTTAAAAAGTATTTTTCATTAATTCATTTTCTATAGAAAACCATCACTGATTTTTTTTAAATGCTTTAAAGACTTTAAAGAGACACTGATCTGAGGAACTTATGAATAAACGACAACATTTTCATACTGTACATACAGTTGAGGTCAAAGGTTTACATACACTTTGCAGAATCTACAAAATGTTAATTATTTTACCAAAATGAGAGAGATCATATATGTTGTTTTTTATTTCAGTTTTGTGTATTTGAACCCCTTCCAACAATGACTGTATGATTTTGAGATCCATCTTTTTCACACTGAGGACAACTGAGAGACTCATGCAACTATTACAGAAGGTTCAAACACTCACTGACGCTCCAGAAGGAAAAACGGTGCATTAAGATCCGGGGGGTGAAAACTTTTGAACAGAATGAAGATGTGTCCATTTTTCTTATTTTGCCTAAATATCATATTTTTCATTTAGTGCTGCCCTTCAGAAGCTACAGAGGATACTTACATGTTTCCTTAAAGACAAAATAAGTTGAATTTACCCTGATCTTCTAATTCCAAAAGTTTTCACCCCCTGCTCTTAATGCATCGTTTTTCCTTCTGAAGCATCAGTGAGTGTTTGAACCTTCTGTAATAGTTGCATATGAGTCCCTCAGTGTGAAAAGATGGATCTCAAAATCATGCAGTCGTTATTGGAAAGGGCTCACATACACAAAAATGTTGAAAAACCACAGAATCTGTGGGAGCTGAAGGATTTTTCTGAAGAACTGCAGACAGTTTAACAGGACAAACAAGTGACTCGTGAACAACTATCACTAAACCAAAAAAACAGCTGTGGATCATTCAGGTAACAAGAATCCAGCGTGTTTAAACTTTTAAACGGGGTCATTTTTATAAATTCAACTATTATTCTCTCTTGTGGACTATATGTAAACGTTTTTTTATATGTGAAATGTCTTATTCAGGTCAGTACTAAATAAACAATAACATGCATTTTGTACGATCCCTTTTATCTTAGTAAAATAATTAACATTTTGCAGATTCTGCAAGGTGTATGTAAACTTTTGACCTCAACTGTATGCAATAAGTAGTGAAATGTACTTGAAATTTTACTGCACATATGACCAAACACAGGATGAACATCATCATATTTAGCTGCTAAAACAGGCTGGATTACATCTAAATGCTCATTAAGTGAATGTTATTAATGAAGCTGGACGTTGCAGTAGTTTGATGGGACTGATTTTATTCTAGATCTATTATTATTCTAAACCTGCTGATGTTTTCTAGCCTTCAGGTCGTGAGATAAACATTAGCACAGAACAGAGCGATGCAGAGGAGGAGTTTCCCAGTGCCACACAATCAGACAGAAAATAGGCCACAGTAAAGCCCTAAAGGAATGAAGCACATCACAGTCTTTCCTCTGTATGTGTGTGTGTGTGTGTGTGTGTGGGATTGCATCAGTAGCGGGTCAGACACAGGCAGACGGGAGTTTTCCATGAGTCGTCATTCACACAGTTTGGCCGCTGTGTTTGCTTGTGTCAGCATGTCTGTCGTCTCACAGCACACGTATGAGCGTGTTTCATACCTCTGATTTTAAATAGCTTCATTATTTCCTTTGCCAAAAGTTAAGCAAATTTTTTTCTCAACAGCATTTCAAAATATACTTGTGCATTTATGGATGCTATAGTTGAAGATATTGTTGAGGGAAAAATGTGCTTAACTTTAGCAAAGACCTCAGGAAAGCAATTCTGTCTCATGATTTTCTCCTAAAATGGACATAAATGATACAAAAGATTTGATTTGATTTGAATTTGAGGCATTTTGAATATTGGATGATTTGAGTTTTGATTACAGATCTTTGCAAATCTGATCTGATCTAATCAAATTTGAGTTTTGAGACATTGTTGAGACACATTACATTGTAGTTACGTTTATCAAAGTTAACGTAAAATGTATTGTTATAGTTGCATTTATCAAAGTTATTGTTAAATTTGTCATTATAGTTACGTTTATCACGGTTATTGTTAAATTTGCTGTTATAGTTATGTTTATCAAAGTTATCGTAAAATTTGGCATTATAGTTATGTTTATGAAAGTTAACGTAAAATTTATCGTTATAGTTCCATTTATCAAAGTTATTGTTAAACTTGTCTTTGTAGTTAAGTTAATCACAGTTATTGTTAAATTCGCCATTATAGTTATGTTTATCAAAGTTAACGTAAAATGTATTGTTATAGTTGCATTTATCAAAGTTATTGTTAAATTTGTCATTATAATTACTTTTATCATGGTTATTGTTGAATTTGCTGTTATAGTTATGTTTATCACAGTTATCGTTAAATTTGCCATTATAGTTACGTTTATCAAAGTTAACGTAAAGTTTATTGTTATAGTTACATTTATCAAAGTTATTGTTAAATTTGTCATTATAGTTACGTTTATCACGGTTATCGTTAAATTTGGCATTATAGTTAAGTTTAGCAAAGTTATCGTTAAATTTGCCATTATAGTTACGTTTATCAAAGTTAACGTAAATTTTTTGTTATAGTTACATTTATCAAAGTTATCGTTAAATTTGCCATTATAGTTACGTTTATTACAGTTATCGTTAAATTTGGCATTATAGTTACATTTATCAAAGTTAACGTAAAGCTAACGTAAATTTATCGTTATAGTTGCGTTTATCAAAATTATCACATGTGAGATTACTGAGAAACAGATGTGTCTCAGATATCGAAAGTATCAGTTTGTCCTCCATTTGATCTCATTATAATTACATTATAATCTGTATAATGTGAGTATATTTTGAGAAAAGCTATGTTTAACTTAATGCTTTGTCAGTGCTGGGTTGTAACTGATTACATGTAATCTGGATTATGTAATCAGATACCAAAAATGAAGTACTTGTAATTAGTTCTGTAATTAGCTCCTGACTAACACATTTTAATTATTATTTAAGGTATTACTCAGTGAGTCATTCAATGTATTACATGTATTTGAAAGGCTTTTGTCTTTCAAATACATGAAATGCACATTCACATTATTTAGTGTAACACATGCCTACCGAGCAGAATGGATTCCCAATGCAACCCCTTTGACATAAAATATATAGATTTTAAGTAACATCTCAATAATTTAACACATTCACATGTTCACAGTTCTCAAGGTTTACAGAAACTCTGGCGTAATGTTATGTTTAATCTACTTTAATGTATGAGTTAGGTCAAAAGTAATCCAAAGTAATCAGTAAACAGTAGTCAGAATACTTAACGTGTTATCCAGTGGTTCCATAAAAAGTAATTAAGTAACACAATTAGGTACTTTTTGTGGTATTAAAGTAACGTTCCCTAACACTATGCATTTCTATCTACACTACCAGTCAAAAGTTTTTGAACAGTAAGATTTTTAATGTTTTTTTAAAGAAGTCTCTTCTGCTCACCAAGCCTGCATTTATTTGATCCAAAGTACAGAAAAAACAGTAAAATTTTTACTGTTTAAAATAACTGCTTTTTTAAAATATATTTAAAAAAAAAAAATCATGTTTCTTTGATGAATAGAAATTTCAGAAGAACAGCATTTATCTGAAATAGAAATCTTTTGTAACATTATAAATGTCTTTATCATCACTTTTGATCAGTTTAAAGCATCTCAGCCTTGTTAAAAAAAAAAAAGTAACAATTTATTTCCCAGAAATAATAAAAAAAAATTAATACTGACTCCAAGCTTTTGAATAGTATAGTGTGTTACAAAAGCTTTTTATTTCAAGTAAATGCTGATTTTTGATCTTTATATTCAAAGAATCCTGAAATGTACTTAACTGTTTTAAATATTGATAATAATAATAATAATAAATGTTTCTTGAGCAGCAAATCAGCATATTAGAATGATTTCTGAAGGATCATGTGACACTGAAGACTGGAGTAATGATGCTGAAAATTCAGCTTTGATCACAGAAATAAATTACATTTTAAAATATATTCAAATAGAAAGCAGTTATTTTAGATAGTAAAAATATTTCACAATATTACTGTGTGTATATATATATATATATATATATATATATATATATATATATATATCTGTGTGTGTTATTCGTGGTGCGGTTGGTAACAGGGAGGCACAGCTCAGCAAGATACATGGAAAATGCTGGAGTCTTGACGGGACATCAGCAGATTGGAGTGCCAGCATGTGTCCAGCACCATGACCCGCTGGACTCGTGTGTGTGTGTGTGTGTGTGTGTGTGTGTGTGTGTGTGTGTGTGTGTTACTGTCTCTTGGCTCGGTGATGTGCTTCAGCATTGTATCTGCTCCCAAACAGACCAACTCTGTGCCAGCACTTTGCTATTCACAGAATTCACCCATCGCCCCTCAAAACAGGTCGCTTCGAGCCCGAGTGTGAGTTTCAGCAGGACGGGTCAAGCTGCCTCTGAACATACGACACCAAACGGGCCTGAGATCCACATCAGACGCACCGTGTGTAAGGGGCCGTTCGCTTACAGACGAGGGGTCAGCGCGTGTCGAAACGTTCCCAGCGTTTAGCCGTTGATTGACCGTCTGACTGACAGCTGTGAAATTCTCCAGTGTAGACGAATGACCGACTCGTAACCTTCCACAAACGTCTGTCCTCAACTTGAGACACGGAAAGGAGGACGAAAAGACAGTTTGTACGCTTTACGGGTTAAAGACAAATAAAACCTCAAACAACACAGCGGTTTTACTTTATTTTTTATTTATTTTTTTTTTTATCAATTTCATTACTACTTAATCTAAATATTACTATTTACAGGGCCTTGCAAAAGTATTCATACTCCTTTTTTTTTTTTTCCACATTTTGTTATGTTGCTGCCTTATGTTAAACAGCCGTATTTTTGGCACTGTATTATTATAAGTATAAGGATTGATATGCCTGTTAATTAATCAAATTAATAACAGTTAATCACCATTATCAGCTGAATATGATGGTGTTTTAGTGCCACGTTAAAAATTTTTTTCAAAATCTAAAATTATGAGATTAAAGTCGAAATTACGAGAGTATAGTCAAAATGTTTTGAGAATAAGTCAAAATGTTTTGAGAATGAGAATCTTATAATATTTTGACTTTATTCTCGTAATTTAGACTTTATTCTTGAAATATTTCGACTATTCTCATAGTATTTTGACTTTATTATTGTAATTTCAACTTAATTCTACAAACATTTTGACTTTATTCTCGGAAATTCGACTTTATTCTTAAAACATTTTGACTTTTCTCGTAATATTTTGACTTTATTTTGACTTTATTCTCGTAATATTTTGACTTTATTCTCATAATATTTCCACTTTATTCTTGTAATATTTCAACTTTATTCTCGTAATTTCAACTTTATTCTCGTAATATTTTGACTTTATTTTGACTTTATTCTCATAATATTTTGACTTTATTCTCGTAATATTTCGACTTTATTCTTGTAATATTTTGACTTTATTCTCAAAATATTTCCACTTTATTCTTGTAATATTTCAATTTTATTCTCATAATTTCAACTTTATTCTTGTAATATTTTGACTTTATTCTCGTAATATTTCGACTTTATTCTCGTAATATTTTGACTTTATTCTCGTCATTTTTGACTTTATTCTCGGAATATTTTAACTTTTTTTTTTTTACTTTATTCTTGTAATATTTCGACTTTTTTTTTTACTTTATTCTCGTAATATTTTGACTTTATTCTCAAAATATTTCTACTTTATTCTTGTAATATTTCAACTGTATTGTTGTAATTTCAACTTTATTCTTGTAATATTTTGACTTTATTCTCGAAGTATTTTGACTTTTTTTTTTGAAAGATAGTTCAACACAACATGCACCTTTATAAGTCAGTATATTGTTTGTTTTATGTCATCGCTGACTTTCAGTCCACAGAAATCCATCAGTCCAGTTTATCGATCTGCCAGCACTAACATTGTTCATTTTTATTTTTTAGGCAAAAAAAATTCCTTTAAATTAAGTCAGTATTTCATGATGTTCCACTCGTCAATTTTAGTCAGTTTCACACTTCAGTTTTATTTTATTTTTAGGTGATGACAGTAAATTTTGAGTTGACAATAATGTGGTTGTCCTCTGTGCGCGGTCATGTATTTTGAAGGAGGTGTGGCTTTGGAGACTGATTATGGAGGGAGGGTGGGATCTTATGCTTTCAGAGCTATCTTGCTATTGCTAGCCTCTCCAAAATCGCTTACCATATCTTTAATGAGTCATTTCTACCTGATTTAATTTATTAAAAAAGGTCTAGACAGGTCTTGAGGTCGTCTTGAGGTTTTTTTTTCTGCTGCTGTTGCAAATGCCCTTGATGTTGAGCTCCAGCTGTGATTGTGTGCTGGATGTTCCCTGCTGTAGTGATTATAGTGGTGTATCAGCAGATAGAGGACGGATGTGTGTGTTTGGATGTGATCTGTACTGCTTTTGCTCGTGAATATTGTGTCTGCTGTGAAACACACACACGGTCATCTGATCCGCTGTGAAGTTGTGCGTCCTCCACTCTCACGGATCCATAGGTGACGTCCTGCTTGTCGGTTTCGCTTTGAATGGGCAGAATCTGTATTGTGGTGAATGCAGGAGGAAACCTGAGTCTGGTGGATGAGAGAGGACTGAGAGAGTAAAGAACAGAGGTCCAGTGAATCAGTTTTACAATAGTAGAGGCTCATGGGAAACGTCATGTCCAGATGAGACTCCAGCGCTGCGGCACAGTTCACAGTTCACCATCAAATGCTAAATAAATGTTAGAAAATAGGCTTCAGGGGCCAAGAAAACACATTCCGACTTTATTCTCGTAGTATTTCGGCTTTATTCTCGTAGTATTCCGACTATATTCTCGTAGTATTCCGACTTTATTCTCGTAGTATTCCGACTATATTCTCGTAGTATTCCGACTATATTCTCGTAGTATTCCGACTATATTCTCGTAGTATTCCGACTTTATTCTCGTAGTATTCCGACTATATTCTCGTAGTATTCCGACTTTATTCTCGTAGTATTCTGACTATATTCTCGTAGTATTCCGACTTTATTCTCGTAGTATTCCGACTATATTCTCGTAGTATTCCGACTTTATGCTCGTAGTATTCCGACTTTATGCTCGTAGTATTCCGACTTTATGCTCGTAGTATTCCGACTATATTCTCGTAGTATTCCGACTTTATGCTCATAATATTCTGACTATATTCTCGTAGTATTCCGACTATATTCTCGTAGTATTCCGACTATATTCTCGTAGTATTCCGACTTTATGCTCGTAGTATTCCGACTATATTCTCGTAGTATTCCGACTATATTCTCGTAGTATTCCGACTTTATGCTCGTAGTATTCCGACTATATTCTCGTAGTATTCCGACTTTATGCTCGTAGTATTCCGACTATATTCTCGTAGTATTCCGACTATATGCTCGTAGTATTCCGACTATATTCTCGTAGTATTCCGACTTTATGCTCGTAGTATTCCGACTTTATTCTCATAGTATTTTGACTTTATTCTTGTAATATTCTGACTTTATTCTCGTAATATTCCGACTTTATTCTCGTAGTATTTTGACTTTATTCTTGTAGTATTTTGACTTTATTCTTGTAGCATTCCGACTATATTCTCGTAGTATTCTGACTTTATTCTCACAATATTTCAGCTTTATTCTCTAAATATTACGACTTTAATCTCATAATCCCTCGTATCTGAGAAAGATAATTTAGCTACATGCTAATACTTTCAAGCAAATGCATCAGTTTTGTGCCTGTCTCATGTGATTTTGTTTTATTGACATTATAGCAGCTGCCCTGCTGATATGGTGACCTTTATTGGTTGAATACTATTTATGACCAACAGTGCACTACAGTGTGGGTAATAAAAACCTTTTGCGTCAGAATGGGTGCAACCACAATAAATACGATAATATTTGAGCATCTTAACATGTGCGACACTAAAATAAGCAGCGTTTCTGTCCCTTGGGTTCGTCCCGCCGCTTTGAGCCCAAATGAGCCGTCGCTCCTCTACAAATCTAGGTCATTCTAGGCCGCTCCTGCTGCGATACCTTAAAAAAAGAGAACATGAATCTGCAGGGATGCAGGAGACATCTGGAGCGCTTTTCCACTGAGATGATCACTTCTGAGAAAATATCAGAGAACAAGGTTGTAGAGAGCTTTACAGAAATGGTTTAAAAAAAACATGTTCTGTTTGAATGGTGTTGTTTGAATAAAGGACAAACTGAATAAATATTTGAATATATTTAATATCCACAATAAAATCTACTAACCGTCCTTTCCTATAGAGAAAAAATATATATTTTTGACAAAATATATGTAGAATATATTCTATATAATATTATATGAAGACATTTTTTACATTTTTTATTTGTGATTTAATTATTTATTTATTTATTGTAAAATTATTACATTTTTAACAACATATATAGTTGTCAAAACATTTTTTTCATTATTTGTTGTATATTTTGAAAGATTAAAAAATGTTAAATATAACTGAAAATATAGATCCAAATGTAGATAAAAATGATATGTAATTATATATTATTTAATTATATTATGTAATTACATTTAAAAATGTAAAATAATTTGACATTATCTATCTATCTATCTATCTATCTATCTATCTATCTGTCTATCTATCTGTCTATCTTTAAATAGGCTGAAAATGTATGAAGAAATGTTTTTTTTTTCAGTTTGTGATTTTATTTATTATTCTTTTTCTAAAAAAAAAAAAAATCTAAAATTTTAACAGCACATATATTTGTCGAAACATTTCTTTTTAATCATTGGTTGTATATTTTAAAAGATTTAAAAATGTAAAATATAACTGAAAATATAGATCCAAATATAGTTAAAAATATATTTAATTATATATAATTTAATTATATTATTTAACTACATTTAAAAAAGTTAAATTATTTGACATTATCTATCTATCTATCTATCTATCTATATCTTGTATATTTTGAAAGATTAAAAATGTAAAACATCTTAAAATATAGATCCAAATATAGATTAAAAAAAATTATATGTAATTATGTATTATTTAAATATATTATTTAACTACATTTAAAAATGTGAAATAATTTTACATTATCTATCTTTTATCTATCTATCTTTTAAATAGTCCCAAAATATATAAAAAAAATGTTTTTTTAAATTATTTGTTTATTTACTGTAAAGCAATTTTTACAACACATAAAGTTGTCAGAACATTTTTTTTATCTTTTGTTGTATATTTTGAGAGACTTAAAAATATAAAACTGAGTAAAATATAACTGAAAATATAAATCTCATCAAAATCATCTTTAAATAGGCTAAAAATCTTTGAAAAAAAAAAAAATATATATATATATAATTTATTTATTTATTGTAAAATAAAAATAAAATGTATGTTTTGTAAAATTAGCAAATTTTTTAACAGCACAAATATTTGTCAAAACACTTTTTCTCCATTTGTTGAATATTTTGAAACATTTAAAAACGTAAAAATATAACTGAAAACTAAACTTTTTTTAAAAAAATAACATATTACTTTTTTTAATAGCTGTCTTCCATACTAAAGTTTGGAATTGCATATTTACACTAGTATTTCATGCATCTATATTCCAAGTTTTCACAATTGCATAATGTGTGCGAAATATGGCCTCACATTTGACATCATATAACATGTGACATTTGATTTCACTGTTATAAAATGTTCAGTCAGTAGTGATGTAAACACACGTCGGTTCCTCACACGTTTTTTAATTATAATGTTTTGGTTTGTTGTGGAATTGAGTGTGTATTTGTTCTGGTTCTGAAGGTTTTCTCAAAGCCTGCTAATCCAAATGCTTGTCCTCCTGTTCTCAGCACCTAATTCTCTATTCCTGTCATGCTAAACTTCCTGGTCTCCCGTCAGGCAAATTTCAGGTCAGTAACCTATGAAGCTGTGACGCACCTTTGGGCTATTTACTCTGTCTGCTGTGTGTGTGTGTGTGCTAATCTAAGCCAGTCAGAAACGCTGAGTCAGTCCGGACTCTCACTGCTTGAGTGGGCGTGTCTGTTTGTGGTTCTGGCTCCGCCCCCTCTGTGATCCACCCACTCTGCTTATTTGTTTAACTCTGTGTCACCATTAGCTGGCTCCGCCCCTCTCTGTGTTTAAAGAAACAAAGCCAGAGAGAGAGAAAGTCCAGTCTCACATATTTGTTTTTCTGACTGCATTCAGCCTAAAGTATGTGACCTTTCCACAAAAGTCTTTCCACATTTTAATGGCTCCTCACACAAAAATGTGCACATTTCACAACCTAGTGAATTAACAGTGTTTATGTGACCAAAAAGCCTGTTTATTTGCTTTTATATGTTTAAACAAAACATTTTAAAACATTTGAATCATGCATGCATATATATTTGGTTTAATAGGAGAGAAAAGCACTTTTGTCTGAACGTATGCGCGGGTCAGCATGTCACGGCGTGTGAGTTTTGCTGAGGTCTTTATGATGGAGGAATTTCGTTTGTTCAATCTCCATTCGGCTCTAATTGTTCTTCACAGTGTGAAACTCGCTCGGTCAGCACGACCCCAGAATAAAGCCGTTCGATAAATGTTTTCTGTCATTTGCAGCTGCAATAATAAATCAGCGTCTTTTGGAAATCAGTGAGTTTTATGTCAACACGGTAAAGAATACCATTGATTTACTGCAGTACATGCTCAAAAAACATCTATTTTGGCCATTTCAGACCAATAAATCAGCTATCCTTGACCTGCTGTCTGTATTTTTGTGTTCGTCAGATTTGCGCTCACCTTTGACGCCCGTTTCCACCCAGATTCACAGCGCGGTGCAAAGGACAAGTGTGAAATCGGCTCGCTGGACTGCATTCAGAGCGTCATGAGCCGCGGTTTACCTGGAAACAGATAAGAGTTTGTGCGGTTTAATGTTTTACTACGGTATGATGGTGAAATCACCAAGCTTTAATGTCTCAGTAGTTTCTCCCAGATAAAAAAATGGATCAAAGGAGAGCAGATGGAGAATCAAAACTCTGAAAAAGAGTCTAGTAACCTCAAGAGATTCAGAAAAGATTGATCTCGAAAATATGAACGCAGTCATTTCTCATATAGTATCCACATTCAATTCATATCTCTGTTTTATTACTGTATATTAGTGATTGTTTGATTTGTGTCTAAAGCTGTGTTGTGCTAGTATCACTGATATACTATTACAGTTTTTGTTAATAATTTATTTTTTATGATTAATTTTTTAGCAATTTTTTGTGTTTTTGCCATTTTTATTACTTAAAAATGTCTATATAGTTTTAATTACTTCTATTTATTAGTTTTAGTTTATTTAGTTTTAGTCATTCAAGTTAAACTAAATGAAAATAAGAAATGCTGTGAAATATGTTTATGAAATAAAATATTTATTTATTTTATTTTTTTAAATAATGAAAATGTTTATTTTATGGCTTTAGTTTTAGTTAACCTTTTTGTTTGTTTGTTTTTTTTTAGTATCACTGATACACTATTATAGTTTTTATTAATAATTAATTTTTTTATGATTTTACTTGTTTTGTGTTTTTGCCATTTTTATTACTTAAAAATATGTCTATATAGTTTTAATTAATTTATTAGTTTTAGTTTATTTAGTTTTAGTCATTCAGGTTAAACTAAATGAGAATAAAAATGCAGTTCAAATATGTTTATGAAATAAAATATCTAACTTTTTTTTTTTATAATGAAAATGTTTATTTTATGGCTTTAGTTTTAGTTAACCTTTTTTTTGTTTGTTTTTTAGTATCACTGATATACTATTATAGTTTTTGTTAATATTTTGAATTAGATTTTATTTTTATTTTCTATGATTTGAGTTTAATTTTAGTTAAAGTTTCAATAAATAATTTAGTTTTAAAAAATAAATGAAAATAAGAAATACTGCTATGGCAATTAGATGAAATAAAATATGTTTTTCATAATTTGAATTTAAAAAGTTAATGTTTATTTTATGGCTTTAGTTTTAGTTAACCTTTTTTTTAGTATCACTGATATACTATTATAATTTTTGTTAATACTTTGAATTGGATTTTATTTTTATTTTCTATGATTTTACTTTAATTTTAGTTAAATGTTTTTTTTGCTATTTTTATTATTTAAAAATGTATATATAGTTTGTATTAATTTTTTATTAATTGTATTTTATTTAGTTTTAGTTATTTTAGTCATTCAAGTGAAACTAAATCAAAATAAGAAATGCTGCTATGGCAGTTAGATGTAGAAAGTGTAGAAAGTTAGTAAAAAAAATTTTTATGGCTTTAGTTTTAGTTAACATTTTATTTTTTATTTATTTATTTTTGTTTTTTAGTATCACTGATATACTATTATAGTTTTTATTAATATTTTGAGTTAGATTTTATTTTTATTGATATTTTCAGTTTGTGTTTTGTATTTATTTTTAAATATCTCTGTTTTTATTAATTTTTATTTATTAGATTTTATTTTTATATCTTTATATTTTCAGTTTGTGTTTTTGTATTTATTTTTAAATATTTTATTCATTTTTATTTATTAGTTTTAGTTTATTTAGTTTTAGTTATTTTAGTTATTTCAGTTAAACTACATGAAAATAAGACATGTTGTCCTGGCAGTTAGATGAAATTAAATATGTTTAACTTTTCTTTGTTTTTTTTTAATTCAAATAATAAAAATGTTTATTTTATGGCTTTAGTTTGAGTTAACCTTTGTTTTTTTTGTTTTTTTATTTAGTATTACTGATATACTATTATAGTTTTTATTGATATTTTGAGTTAGATTTTATTTTTATATTTTCAATTGTATTTTTGTATTTATTTATATCTCTATTCTTATTAATTTTTATTTGTTAATTTTAGTTTTATTAGTTTACTTCAAGTTAAACAAAAAAAGAGAAATTTAGCCTTTTTAAAATGTTTTTTATGATTTATTTATTTTTATTAAAATTAAAAATTAAAATTTTATTATATTATATTTAATAATATATTTCAATATAAATGTTAAAATATTTTATATTTGATTTTATTTAGCATTATTTTATTTCAAATGATTTTATAGTTTTAGTTAAACTGGTCTAAAGCAGTAGTTTTCAACCAGGAGGGCCACAGGATGACTTAAAATGATTTAAAAGTTATGTTAAAATAATCAAACTTAACTAAAATGCTAAAAAATATTTATTTCTCTCCTCAACTACTGTTGTTTTTATTAAATACAGCACAGTTCTTGAAACTTCTGGAACCATAAAATAATTGTGGTTAAATCATTGAATACACTGTCACTCCCAGTCTCTGTTAGCAGCCAAAAACGAGCAGATTTGTCATCAAATACAGTGTTAGAATTACTAATCTAAAGCATTTTAGGAGAAACAAAGCCGATATGTAAAAATCAAGCTTTTGTGATTGATATAATGTTAGTTAAGTGGAACAAGCACTGCTGATCAACAATTGGTTAATCTACCAACTTCCTTCTTAGAGTGATAAAACCGCTCAATATGTTGGCATAAATAATCCTTCTGTTTATGAAACACTCTACGTTTGGCTTATGCGGCATGAGTGAGTGATTTTATTTCCCCATTTGTATTTACAGTAAACGCACTACACGTGTTGTGCAACCCGCTGTGTTTACGCGCATGTGGTTTCCAGCGAATTCAGCACGGTTCACA
This sequence comes from Cirrhinus mrigala, assembly GCA_036247105.1. Lineage (NCBI taxonomy): Eukaryota > Metazoa > Chordata > Actinopteri > Cypriniformes > Cyprinidae > Cirrhinus > Cirrhinus mrigala. The sequence continues at coordinate 1,601,922 of CM070017.1, read as the reverse complement.
GTAAACTCTCGGACAGGGCGTCCAGTAAGCGTTCACACACACACACACACACGCTGACCTGCAAACAGTGCGGCACAGCTGTAATTAGAGGTTGAGTCATGGGTTGCACAATGCAGGACGTGTAATCATATTACTGCAGCTTATCTGTCTCGCCAAGGGCACCTCGTGTACTCTGATCCCGCTTCAGGCCACGCGCTGCGTCTGTGTGTGTAAAACAGATCAGCAGAGAGAGATAACATGCGACAGATACATCCCGTTCACACAGGACACGCAGTAAAAACACAGCCTGGCAGGAAGTGCAGGCAAAGGACCACAAAACAAGTCTCTTGTGCTCAGCAAGGCTGCGTTTATTTGATCAAAAATACTGTAAAAAAATGTGAAATAGTTTTAGAATTCAAAATAAATGTTTCCTATGTGAATCTATGTTAAAATGTAATTTATTTCTGTGATCAAAGCTGAATTTTGTGCATCATCAGTGTCACATGGTCCTTCAGAAATCATTCTAATATGCTGATTTGCTGCTCGAGAAACATTTCTGATTACATCATACACTAACAATCAAACGTTTGAGGTCAGTAAGAGTAAAAAAAATTATTAATACTTTTATTCATCAAGGATGCATTCAATTGATCAAAGTGACAGTAAGGGCATCTGTTACAAAATTTTTCTATTTCAAATAAATGCTGTTCTTTCGAACTTTCTGTTCATCATGAAAAATAAAATGTTTGACAGTTTACACAAAAATATTGAGCAGAATGTGTTTTCAGCATTTTGAATGATCAGAAATATTTCTTGAGCAGCAAATCATCATATTAGAATGATTTCTGAAGGATCATGTGACACTGAAGACTGGAGTAATGATGCTGAAAATTCAGGAATAAATGACATTTTAACAGATTCACATTTTATTTATTTATTTATTTTTTACATTTTATTAATTTACATGACATTTGTTTATTTTTGTTTACCTTTTTTTGCATTTTATTAATTTTCATAACTTCCATTTTATTATTCTTTTTTTTATTTATTTACATTTGTGTCCATTTATTTTTGTTTATTTTTTTTTTTACAATTTTATTAATTTACATGACTTTCATTTTTGATTTTGTATTTATTTTTTAAATAATTTACATGACTTTTATATATTTATTTATTTATTTTATTAATTTACAGTGCTTTCATGTATTTTTATTTTTGATTTTTTTTGTTGCATTTTATTAATTTACATGACTTTCATTTTATTTTTAAATTTTTTTTAATTTTATTAATTTACATGATGTCCATTTATTTTAATTTTTTTTTATTTTTTTTTACAGTTTTATTAATTTACATGACTTCCATTTTTTTTTTATTTTAGTAATTTACATGACGTTTATTTTTGCATTTTATTAATTTTCATGACTTCCTTTCATTTATTTATTTACACAATGTCCATAATTTATTTATTCATTCATTTATTTTAATTTTAATAATTTACATAAATGATCTCATATATCAAGCTGCAGAAACCCTTATATAGTTTGAATTATATGTGTGTGTTTTGAGCAGCAAATCAGCATATTAGACTGATTTCTGAAGGATCATGTGACACTGAAGACTGGAGTAATGATGCTGAAAATTCAGATTTGATTACAGAAATAAATTACATTTTAACAGATAATCACATAGAAGATGGCTATTTTGAAATCTAAAAATATTTCATAATATGAATATGAATTTTAAATTAATTCTTATGCGGTATCTTTTAATCGCTGTCAGTGGCAGCTGTGATCATATCAGTCACTTCAGAACACAGGGTTTCATAATATGCTTTATAAAATGGAAAGTTGTGGTTTAGCAAGTTTGCTTCCTAATTTAGTTGCCTAATAAACCTGGTGTTGTACATTGCAAATATCGTTGGCTCTTTGACAAAAACTGCTTTTGTGAGTCCCTCACGTCTGTTAAAATCGATCTCACTGATACGGAAGAGCAAATAAAGATAGAAGGCCATTCAAATGATCTGCTACAGGAAGTACAGAGCTTTTGTTTTCACACAGATCTTCACGCCGGCGTCTCGTTCACTCCGGGCCGTTTCCATCTGCAGTCAATGAGAGCAACAGATAAGACTCGGCGCAGACAACGGCGCTCGCTGGCCTTCTGCGGTCGGCCCGTACGGCTCTCCGGAGAATCGTAATCTGGTCCGGATGACAGACGAGGAGGGAAACGAGTCCAGATACTGCAAACGGCAGTTTGATTCATGAGAGATGTGTAGCGAGAAGTGTTTCTCGACATGAGCGCTAGTAAAGAGGTTTAGCTTTAACACATGTGCTGCCCAAACCGCACCGATAAAACAGACAAGAACAGCGCGTAACATGATTTATCTGCTTCATAAATATCAATTAAATGAAGAATCTGTGTGTCTACAGCAGCCGTTCTTAACCTTTTTGACTCACAAGGTCCAACACTATAGTTTCTTAAAATTAAATTTAGGATTTCGACTCTTTTTAACATAGTTTTACATGATTTTTCCAGTTGGTCATATTTTTATTTAATTATTTTTATTTTATTTTATTTTATTATTTTATTTATTTACAATTTACAAAAAAAATGCTGTATATTTTTACTCGCCAATTTTTACTCTAGTAAATTTTTACTCTAGTAAATTTCACCAATAATTACAAAGAAACTGCATGTAACACATTGAATTAAATGTAAATTTTGAAATTTTGAAGGTGAAAGACTGAAGTAGTGTTTTCTCATAAAATGTATTCCAATAACCCTTGTTTTATTTACTTTGAAAACCTTTTTTTAGTGTACGTACTGTATAGCAATATCGGCTGCATGATTTGTTTATATCATTACAAAATGTAACTATATTATTGTCCAGCTCTAATCTGCTAAATGCAACTGTAAGGCATGAAGATATTAAGATATTATAAACATTAACATCATGATTTTCTGTAAAGCTGCTGTGAGTTGACTAGATTTAATTTATTTATATTCAATTTATTTATTTATTTTTTAAATTGTATTAATTTACATGACTTCCAATTATTTGTTATTTATTTTTAACATTTTATTCATTTACATGACTACCGTGTTTTAATATTTTATTTTAAATTTTATTAATTTACTTGACTTCCTTTTTTTTATTGTTTACATTTTATTAATTTATATGACTTCAATTTTATTGTTGACAAATATTTTTTAAAAATTGTATTCATTTAAATGAAGTCCATTTATTATTTATTTATTTTTTAACATTTTATTAATTCACATGACTTTTTTTATTTACATGACTTCCATTATTTATTTTTTATTTATTTATTTTACATGTAATAAATTTATATGACTTCCATTTAATTTTTATTTTATTAATTTACATGACTTCCATTTTATTTGTAAAAAATACTTGAAAAAATTGTATTAATTTAAATTGTCTTTTTTATTTATTTATTTATTTATTTATTTTAACATTTTTTTAATTTACATGAATTCCTTTTATTTATTTATTTATTTTTAATTTACATGACTTTCATTTATTTATTTTTTATTTTTAACATTTTATTAATTTACATGACTTCCATTTAGTAATTAAAATCTTTCATATACTTTTTTTAACATTTTATTAATTTAAATGATGTCCATTTATTTTTATTTACTTTTTACATTTTATTAATTTACATGAATTCCTTTTATTTTTATTTATTCTTTTACATTTTATTAATTTACATGACTTCCATATTTTTATTGATTTTTTCTAAATAATTTTCTTTTTAATTTACGTGACATTAAGGTCTAGAAATCCTATTTTTAAAGTGACCTCATTTATCAGGCTGCAGTATATATATCGATTTATAGCTGTTTTAACTTATTTTAATACTTGTTTTGTCTCATTTTAAATCATTCAGATTCATCTTGAATGAATCAAACCCCTGGTTGAGAACCACTGGTCTAAAACAGTGCTAGACCAAAAAAATCCTGTGGTAACCTACGAGGTTTCTGCCAAAACACCAACTGGAATTATTGCTTTAAGTCTCTTTTGGTCTCGGGTTCCTCCTTCAATGTGGGTTTTTCACCTGTTTAATGGTGAAAAAAGGCGAAACGGAGCAATCGTTGACGTCTGGAGCACAAATGCTGAACTTTCAGCCTGTGTTCTGCAGGTTTGATCATTAACAGTAACAGTAAAAGTAATGCTTGACTTATTAATCAGCACTAATTAACCCAGAAAAAGCGCATTTCCAGATGAATCACGGGCTAATCCGCAGAGAAGCGCGTGGCGTGTGGAAGGATAAATGTCATGTTGTGTTGTCACTAAACCCGGAGAGAGAGAGAGCAGAGAAATGGCAGTCTGTCTGGACGTTACATAAGCTGTCATTATGTGCCATTCTTGCTCCGGGGCTCGGTTACATCACTCTGAACTTTGCCGTGCTGCGCCGCTGTTATTTTTGGAAGCCGTGTGAGAACTGCTAATGTCGGTTACCTGAATGGTGCGCGTCGGCTTTGCTCTGCAGAGCCGAGAGGAAAAAAACGAGGGAAGTGGGGAAAGTAAACAAGAACAAAGACATCCGTCTTCCCGTCAGACGCTCCGGGGGAAAAGAGGGAGCGCGAGAGGAAAAAAACAACGCGGTTCAGCTGAGGATTGTTGATGAGTTTACAGTTTTTCTCCAGGAAGAAATGAGTGCATGGAGAAATCCACAGAAACAGGCGGACGCTCTATCAAACGCGCCGTAATGCGAGCCCGTCCCGTAAACATCACCGGCCTCGATAATAGATCATGTCATCGTGACATCAGTCTCGATCTGTTTCGTGTTAAATCTCCTTTGAGTCCAGATGTGAATCAGGAAACAGATTACAATAGACAATAGAGGTTTCACATCAGAAAAGATGATCTATTCGAGTGAATTCTCTTTATAATTTACAACAGCATTCACAAACCACTTTCATATTTGACGGAAACAAATGGAAGGCCAGACTCGATTATATCTATTAGATCAGGTGTGGACAAACCTCAGAAAACAAGTAGAAATATTGTTACAAATAAAAAATATTATGTTTCATAGCAAATATTGGCTGCATGACTTGCTTATATCATTACAAAATTATATTATTGCTATAAAAATAAATTTAAGTTGCCTAGAAAAATGTTTTTATTTATATAAATATATATATATATATATATATAAATTCATTTTATTGTTTATTTTAATGGAATTTTAAAACTGGATGCATTTACATTTATTTTTATTTATTTTTTTAAAATTGTATAAATTTACATGACTTCCATTTTATTTTTTTATTTATATTTTGCATTCTATTAATTCTTTTTTAAATCTTTTTTTCTTTTTATTTTATTAATTTACTTAGATGTTAATAATTTACATGAGATCTGTATTTTATTTATTTATTTATTTACATGACATCCAGATCTAGAAATCATAATTTTCAAATGACTTCATTAAAGGAAAAAAAAAAAAAAAAAAAAAAAAGAAAGGCCGATTATGACAAACAGATAAAACCAGTAAAAATATTATATCAAATATATCAAATGTTTCAGAAATATTTATATTTAATATGTATTAAATTAATATTGATATTAAATGTTTCTTAATAAAATTTAACAAATATATTTATCTATTCATTTTTTCTTGGAAAAAAAAAACAGGATTAGCACAATATTGTAAAACCTGGATAAACATAACATCTGTTTTGTGCAATAATAAATTTAATGTACTGTAATATGAAAATCAGCATATTAGAATGATTTCTGAAGGATCATGTGACACTGTAGACTGGAGTAATGATGCTAAAAATTCAGCTTTGATCACAGAAATAAATTGCATTTTAAAATATATTCAAATAGAGAACAGTTATTTTAAATTGAAATAATATTTCTCAATTTTTACTGTATTTTTGATCAAATAAATGCAGGCTAGGCGAACAGATGAGACATAAAACCTCACTAAATAAATAAATAAATAAATATTCCGATCTTTTTACTGGTAGTGTCTTAAGTTTTTGACCTTGGAAAGTCATGTAAATTAATAAAATATTTTTTTGAATAATAATACATTTTTCTAGACTTGCGAACCTCCACAATATTTAATCAGGAAGAAAATATGAGTGAAAATATTTGTAAAAGTCATTGGGCCTTTGAGTCAAAAAGGTTGAAAGCTGCTGCACTGGACATTTTCTTTAAGTAACATGCATGTTAATTCTAACATGAATGTAAGACTTCATGTTAGAATGTTAGCATATTTAATGGGTTGTATCTGTCCGCCGCTGCTGTTGTTGTTGTTCTCCAGCAGATGCGCCGCAGCTGGAATCTCTGGTGACTCATTGGCTGCGCCGCTCCAAAGTTCCAGCCTCCCGGCTGCCATGGCAACTGCAGGATGTTTGGCAGCGAGAGATGCGATGGATGCGGGCGCTGCGAGAGAAACAGGCCAAAACACAAACCGAAAAAAGCACGAGAGAGAGAGAGAGAAAGAGAAAAGAAGTGGGAGAGTCTGCGTGCTCGCGCTAGTTTGGCGCGCATCCAGGCCAGCCATAATGCAGAGACAGAAATGAGGCTCTTGGCGGGACACCAGGTCTCAGAGAACAAAGATGTGTGTGCTTCTAACGCCGGCAACTGGGGCCCGCTTGGCAGCGCGCGCGTTTTCCCATCAACCTTTGCCTTGGATGTGCGCCACTCCAGTTTCCAGGCCTGCAAAGAGGATTATGGCGAGAGCGAGAGGAGGGAAGGAGAGACAGACTGACATAAAAACACAGAGTGATTCAATCTGCAGCTAAACTCCTTCCCCAAAATGCGCCTCTTTAACCCTCATAATGCATTCGAAATCTGTAGGTGATTTTCGCTTTCCAGGTCCATGTGGACCCAAAGAATTGTTATTTTAGAAAACAGTCACAGTGTAATATTTTTTAACTAAAACCACATTGTATCTGATCAGCAAGTTCTCAAATCAAAGTTTAAGTTACCATATTATTACCGTTTTTAATGATTTCGTTGAAACTTCTAACTATGCATGAACCACACCCAAAAAATTATGATGCAAAATATATACATATTTTTTTCAATATTGCTGAGAAATCTTATATGAGTATATAATTGTATAAAATTTATAAGAACATATAATCTGAGAATTATTAACCCCATTGAAATCAATGGAATTCGGTTAATTCCACTGAATTTATAACTCACGTTTGCTCAAAAACAGTCCAAATTTGTGCAACCAACATATTTATATTTAACAAAAATATATAAATATTATTTTACAAAATAATTTACTTGCATATATACATTCAGTTTTAGGTTAATTTTTCATGTTGCTTTGTCAATAGACGTACATATTTATGTTCATTAACAAATTTCAGTCCCACAAGGGTGTGAGATGCAAAGAAAAGGCTAAATACATTTTTTTAAAGTTTTATTGACACGAATATAGATAATTTTACAAAAACTATTTTTGACACTAATTGTACTCCATACATACCCGGGTCAAAAATGACCCGAACACAAAATGTAACTTTTTTAACTCTTGAAAATAATTGTGAAATATCTGAATGAATAAATAAATAAAATAAATGATGTGTATTTTGAGCATCTGAAAAGTCATTCAAATGCTCAAAATGCATAGTTTTTAGTCCCTTACTAAAAACTATGCATCTTTTTCGGGTCAAAATGATCACTTGTGATTGCTAATACCTTGTTATGCTTATTAATTGTTTTCAAACCAAATCAATAAATTTACTTGCATAAACTTTCCATTTTTAGATTAAAAAAGTTTTTTTTTTTTTAATGCCGCTCCTCAATAGATGTACATATTTATGTTTATCAACAAAATTCACTCCCAAAAGTGTGTGAGATATGAAGAAGAGGCTCAATATACTTTACAAAAGTTTTTGACACTAATATAACTTCATAGGTAATTTCAAGTATTTTTGACGCTAATTGTGCTCCATACATACCTGGGTCAAAAATGGCCGAACACAAAACTTTTTTTTTTTTTTTGGGGGGGGGTTATATCTAAAAAACAGTCCAAATTTATGCAACCTACATATTTATGTCTAACAAAAACACATACATATTAACTCTAAAAGTTTTCAAACCAAATCAATACATTTACTTGCATAAACTTTCAATTTTTAGATTAAAAAGTAAAATTTTAATGCCGCTCCATGTGGCTTCATCAATAGATGTACATATTTATGTTGAATAACAAAATCCAGTCCCAAAAGTGTGCGAGATACAAAGAAAAGGCTAAATATACTTTACAGAAGTTTTTGACACTAATATAACTAATGACACTAATTGTGCTCCATACATACCCGGGTCAAAAATGACCCGAACACGAATCGTAACTTTTTCCATTGGTTATAGCTCTAAAAAAATAATTGTAAAAAATCTAGAAAAAAAGAAATGACTTTAAGCATTTGCAAATGTTTGTTCACTTACTAAAAATGCATTTTTATGCATCCCTTCTGAGTTAAAATAGACCCAGATGCATTATGCATTTATGAGGGCCAAGGCAGTGCATTGGCGGCGCTCCAGCATGAAAGTTTTTGTCTTTTTGAGTCCAGCACACTCATTCTTATGGGTTACAACATGCGACGACTGTCAGCAGGACAAATTTGCGCGGCCGACATCCTTTGCATTGATCTCTGAGATGTGCAGTTGTTTATCTTTCCTCCAGCGTGGCGTGTTTCTGTGCTGATTACTCTGAGAGAAATATTTATTTCTATTCCGCCCTTTAACAGCGTCCCATCAAGGTGATGCTGAGATTTACTGCATGCACACTCAGCAGCAGGCGTGTGGAAATCTAGTGCACGCATCAAATCAAAGGCTTGTGCATTCAGATGAGAACCAAACGTGGCGACCCTGTGTGTTTTCCTGTCGAACCACATGCGTATTTCACTACACGGGAGGTCTGCTCACATGAAAAGGGAATGCGACCAAAACACTGTAAACAGGAAGTGGTAAGTCACACAGGCTATCCAGATAAGGCCGTGGTCTCCATAGCTACGCCTTCCTGTGCGACGAGCCAGCCAATCGGAGGTGAGACTCTCACTGGGCAAGAGGTAATGTTCACAACATTAGCAGAACATGCAATTACATCACTGATTGGTTTCATTTCCATGCACGCGCATTCAGCGCACAGACTGGTTTTGAGAGAAGTCATCACGGTTAATAGAAGCGCTCGGCTGGATTAAGTTATTCACATTAAATGCTATTTGTATAATTCACTCTTCAGCACGCAGCAAGCACCTTTCCTTTGTCGAGAAGATTAAATTGGGAATGCTTAATTAGAAAATGTGCTATTTAAATATTAAACGGCTTTAACACATCAAAGTGTGCCGTACAAAGCTTTTTGTTTAATTATTAAAGGGTGGCAGTGTGTGTGTGTGTGTGTGTGTGTGTGTGTGAGTAACACGGGATCTGTGAGCGGATGACATTCATCACATTGCATCACAATAATACAACTCTAACCTCATGGAACTAATGTTTCACTAACAGTTTGTATAAACGTTCAGACAAAACGTTCTTAAAGTAATGTTTACGGAACGTTCTTATAACTTCATTAATATTTGAGAAAATGTTCTAACAACATTCTAAGCGTTATGTTATTTGTACTTGTTCATTATTTTTAAGAAACGATATCTAAATCATGATAAGAAAACTGGATATTTTAACATTTTTAGAATATTATACATGAATATTCAAATAATGTTATATATTTTTATAAAAATGAAGTTAGTAAAATGATGGAAGTAAAATTGTAAATGTAATGTAATGATCATAAAAAGAAAACTGGACATTTTATAGTTTTTAGAATGTTAAAAACAAACAAAAATAATGTATTTTGAAAATGTAACATTAGTAGAATGTTGTAGAAAACGTTTTTTGTAACCTTTAAATAACGTTCTAATTACGATAAGAAAACTAGATGTTTAAGATTCGTAGAATATTAAAAAGTAAAAATTCTAACAACGTTTTATTTTTGGTGAAAAAGTCAGTAAAATGATGGAAGAAACATAATCATGACAAAAAATACACATTTTAACGTTCTTATACTAAAAATAAATATTCAAATAATGTTATATTTTGGTTAAAAATAATGTTGGTAGAATGTTGGAAGGAACGTTTTTGTAACTTTTAAATAACGTTATAATCATTCAAAGAACACTGGACATTTTATAGTTTTTAGAATGTTAAAAATAAATATTACAAAATAATGTTATATATTGAAAATATACAGTAACAGTAGTAGAATGTTGTAAGAAATGCTTTTGTAACCTTTAAATAACGTTCTAATTATGATTTAAAAACTGGACATTTCACATCCTTAGAATATTAAGTAAAAATTTAAACGTCTTATTTTTGGTAAAAATAAAGTTAGTAAGAGCATTTTTGTAACCTTGAAATAACATTAGAATCATGAAAATGTATGCTAATGTTAAAAAAAAAACGTTAAAAATAATGATACATTTTTAAAATATAACATTTGTGGAATGTTGTAAGAAACGTTTTTTGTAACCTTATAATTACGATTTAAAAACCTGGACATTTAATATTCTTAGAATATTAAAAATAAACATTCAAACAACAACTTTTTATTTTGAAAATAAAGTTAGTAAAATGTTGGTAGAAATGTTTTTGTAACTTTTAAATAGTTATTATTGCGACAAAAAACAACATTTTAACATTCTTACATGTGAATTTTAACTTTCACATAACATTTTTTGGGTGAAAATGTTTGTGTAACCTATAAATAACGTTATAATTGTGACGAGAAAACTGGACATTTTAACTTTCCTCGAATATTAAAAAATAGCTGTTCAAGTAACATTTTTTGGGTGAAAAAGTTGAAATTGGATTGATCGTGTGAACTAGCTGGTCAGAGTTTGATTTAATTAAACCATTTCCCAATCCAGCATAGTTTTGTCTCGGTTCTCAGATGGCTGAGATCATCTAGACACCTGACCTGTCTCGTTCTCCATGTCTAACCCGATCTCTCCGGTCTGGATCTGTCCAATTCTTCCCATGTGACTCAGCTAAGCGGGACGCATGGACTCGGTCCTGCTGTCAGAGCGTGTGTGCAACGGATCCGTCTGGCCGACTATTCCAGGAAACCTCAGAAGGGGCTTATTAAAGTCTGTGGAACGCCGAATTGTTTTCTTGCTCCGCTTTCCTTGTGCTTGAATAGTTCCTGAGGGGAAAACATTGGATAGTAGTTTTGTGATCATTTTAAATATTTAAAATTAAATGAACAATTTCAGATATCAAGTTAAGCAGTGCTCATCTATAATGGATTAATATACAGGGTGGGCCATTTATATGGATACACCTTAATAAAATGGGAATAGTTGGTGATATTAACGTCCTGTTTGTGGCACATTATAAGTGGTCAGAAACTTGTAAATAACTCATGAAAGAATAAAGTTATGTTAAAACCAAGCACACCATTGTTTTTCTTGTGAAATTCCCAATAAGTTTGATGTGTGATGTATCCATATAAATGGCCCACCCTGTAGAATTCAAACAATGTGTGTGTGTGTGTGTGTGTGTGTGTGTGTGTGTAAATCAACTATTTTACAACAACTTTAAAAGTGCATCATCGATCAGTTTTATTGCTGTTGAGTGTTTTTGCGCTGATGTCATACCATTAATTTGACATGAATAATCAGATTTTTTGGCTTGCATCAGGGTTATTATAGTTAACTAAAACTAAAACCATTAAAAAATGTTACTTGAAATAAAATTTAACTAAAATGTTAACTGAAATACAATTTACAATACTGTATTAATTTAATTTACTGTATTATTTAATATGTTGTATAAAATATGTTGTTTAATTGTACAGTATGAATTATTTCACAATATTGTGATATATTTATACTCAAAAACATTTTCTTGCATTGTTTTTGGTTGTTTTTAGAGTGTACAATATATTATTGTGACGTATTATCATATATTATTGACGTATTTATCATGTATAACATATTTACATTAACATTTATTTATTTAGCAGATTCTTTTATCCATTCTTTTATTTTTTTTGCATTTTTTCTAATATTTCACAAAGATTTAACATAAACCGTCTGACCCAAACTGCATAAAAATCCATTCCAAATGATACTAAAATAAAGTATTTTATGTATATAAACCATCAATTGAATATAAAAGCACAAAAACTGCCAATCTGGGACATATATTTATTATGGAAAACATTCTGCAGTGGTCGCACCACATGATATTTCAAATTCAGTCAAAGTTTACAAGCATAGAATTGGCCACCTGAACAAAACAAGCTAGCTTCCCACAAAAGGTCACTATGAAATTTATAATAACCTAATATTCATTGTTTTTGAGGTCACACCACATGATATCCAAATGTGGTAGCTACAAACCAGCCGTTAAAAAGGTTATATTTTTCCAAATTTAAAAGAGAGTTATAAATCTGCTTGATGCTTCCATGGGTCATTGGCAAATTGTTATATGATGCAAAGTCCTATCTTTGAATGAATTTCAACATAAAAGTCCCAAAATGGTAGTTTCTTGATGGTCGCACCACACATTTCAAATTCAGTCAAAATTGACAAGCACAGAGTTGGCTACCTGAACAAAACAAGCTAGCTTCCCACAAAAGGTCACTATGAAATTCATAATAGAAATAAATGCTTTTAGAAATAACCTAATATTTATTGTTTTTTGAGGTCATACCACATGATCTCCAAATATGGTAACTACATACCAGCCGTTAAAAATGTTATATTTTTCCAAATTTAAAAGAGAGTTACAAATCTGTTTAATGCTTCCATGGGTCATTAGCAAAATGCTATATGATACCCAAAATGGTAGTTTCTTGATGGTCGCACCACATATTTCAAATTCAGTCAAAATTTACAAGCACAGAAATGGCTACCTGAACAAAACAAGCTAGCTTCTCACAAAAGGTCATTATGAAATTTATAATAACAACCTAATATTCATTGTTTTTTTTTTTTTTGAGGTCATACTACATGATATCCAAATGTGGTAGCTACATACCAGCCGTTAAAAAGGTTTTTTTTTTTTTCAAATTTAAAAGTTACAAACCTGCTTGATGCTTCCATGGGTCAATGGCAAATTGCTATATGATGCAAAGTCCTATCTTTAAATGTATTTCAAAATAAAAGTCCTAAAATGGTAGTTTCTTGTGGTTGCACCACATGACATTTCATAAAATGTAAATCATCGGGCAACGTTTGAATATTATGACGAAAATATAAATACAAATGCTTTGCAATTTTATACAAGATTACAAAACACTTTGGAAATCATGTCAAATAATGGAGAAAATGACTCAGAATAAATTTAGGATAACTTCAAAGAGTTTCCAAAACAAAAGTTATCAAGTCAAGTCAAGTCGAGCTTTATTGTCATTCTGCTACATGTGTGGGCATATAGTAGAACGAGATGTCGTGTCTCACAGGACCACGGTGCTACATACTAGTTAAGTATGGCCGGACGGTCGCACCACATAATATTTTGACACTTTGAATAACAGAAAAATTACAAGAAGTTGAGAAGTTGAAGTGAGTACATACGTAGGAGAGGTACTTCACATATATGCCATCTTTTTATATATATGAAGTAGTCATTATATTAATTACCATTTTATGGTTTTATTTCTGTCTTTAAGTCTGTGTTCTGTAGCGGCCAGTAAACTATGTCACTATCAACCCCCATCAAATCCCTGCACTACTAAACCACACGTCTGCTGGCCGTCTACACGCAATATCCCTGAAAGTAGATTGTGCAACATGGAGCGGATTCACAAGACTACAGAAATAAAATGAGCCGTCCGACGGAGCTAACCAGGGGTGAGTTTCTCAAGACGAGGCCTTAGGCGAGGGATGTTCCAATTCTACTAAACCAGCTTACCTAAGAGCCTTAGGAGGGGGAGGTTTACCTAGAAAACATGCTGGCATGACGACAAGGGAAAGCCTGCGTAAAGGACTGAGCCCAGAGAAAACGCCAGTAAGCAACATGTGCTCTAATCTCGCACGTTAGTCACCGGAGAGGATTACGTCTACGCAAGAAAGTGTTTATGCTGCACTTTGAAGCCATAACACAGAACAATGCGTTCCATTCGAACGCAGAAACGGCCGTCTTTGTTCTGCGTGTCATTCACATTCCCCGCTCCTGCTGCTGCTGAGTCGCGCGTTTAGGCGGAACTGAAATGCATGTCGTAAGTCATGGTGGTGCATTAACAGGCGTAATGTTACGCGTTGCATCACCTTGGGAGATTTACATGAGCCGTGCATTTACATATTTCCCTTTATCTCGGTTTTAGACGCATTATAGCTGCACGCTCCCCTTCCTGACCACCTGCTGTAAATTCTGCTGTCAAAACAGAAATGCAAAAAAGCAGCAATGATCATGTTTCTGGGCTGCGCCCAACATGCACTCGCTGTCAGCGTGTTTTTGGCTTTGCAGCGACTCGTCCAGCAGAGCATGTTCACGGATCTCTGGCCTGCTGCCAGTTTAGGCTTGGTTTGTTTTTCCACGGATGGGTGAGGTACGTGCCTAACTCTTTTACTTCCTCATGAGTGCCTGCAAAAACAAGTCCCGCTCGATGCCTGCGGCTCCTGAATCGCCTCGCCCGAGAAAATTGTGCGCCTTGTGCTCTGATCAGACAGACGGCGCGAAGGGAAAAACAGCATTGCTGCAATGTTGACATAATTCCCTATTTCACTGTGCGACATAATCGTAATGTTTGCTTTCATTTTGGAAGGGCTGCACCTATGACCTACATGCAGCCGAGCAAAATTATTGGCCAACTCACTTTCGGTCATGCATAAATGCGTGAAAAGAAAAAACGAATTTGGAGAGGCAGAACCACGTGGTCTTCGCTATGGGACTTTCCATAATTTTGCCAGCCGTCATGAATCACATGCTCTTGGCAGGCATGAATCAGGCTTTGAGGCTGAACGAAGTCCAGTGCGGATGAATAATCTACCAGTGTAGATATTCCAGACACACACGGCTCCCAAGTGCGCTGCTGCTTAAATCACTGATTAAATCAGTAAAAACTCCCCAAGAACTGCTGGGAAGTCGTCGGCTCATTCCAGCGGTTGTTTTGTTTTTTTGCAGTTTGAGGTTATGGAAGAGTTAAAGGGATGCAGTGGCGCGTGACGTTGCGTTGGCAGGCGCGCTGGAATGCGAGGGTTTTAAGATCGCATTTACTCACGGCCATCAGTGCTGCACTTAAAATGGTTTTGTGCAACCAGTTACCGTCGCATCAGAGCCCCAGTTGAACTCCACAACCTTTAAAAGTCAATAAAACTGATTATTTACACAAAACTGGATCCCAGACAGGATAGAAACAAAGAGCTAAATTTGCTCAAAAGATGGAAGTTTTGACATTTTGATAACTAATTTCAAACAGGATGGAATGTATTTGAGTGGCAAACCAAGTAACACCTCAAAATAACTCATAAACTGTACTGGAAATACTTGCTGTTGTTTGTTCCTGGAGAATGATTTTATTGTCTTTTGTATATATAATGAACAACACAGAAACACTATAAAATGATTAAAAGCTTGCGAGTTCAACATTTTATCCAAAATATTAGGACGTGCATGTTAGGGACATGGAAATAGTAGGAAACCTGTTTGATCTTTCTGTCAGAGAATGAAATATGTGATACAGTTGGTTTACCATAATAATCTAATGTCTTAATTACATACACATTCCTTGCTTTTTGATAACTTTTCCCATATTTGGATTGGATTTTTGGTTGCCCCTGAATCTGTAATTGGTTCATTACCGTTCTTCAGAACCATATGAACTCTACAACCTTTAAAAGTCAATAAAACTGATTATTTACACAAAACTGGATCCCAGACAGGATAGAAACAAAGAGCTAAATTTGCTCAAAAGATGGAAGTTTTGACATTTTGATAACTAATTTCAAACAGGATGGAATGTATTTGAGTGACAAACCAAACAACACCTCAAAATAACTCATAATGTGTATCGCAAATGCCCTGTGTTGTGTCTTTTGGATATTACCAAAGACTAACAGGATGGAAAGTGATGCTGACAACACAGACACACTATAAAATGATTAGAGAATGATTAATGTCCGGTTTGACCAAAGATTTCCATCTTTAAAGCTTGCGAGTTCAACATTTTATCCAAAATATTAAGACGTGCATGTTAGGGACATGGAAATAGTAGGAAACCTGTTTGATCTTTCTGTCAGAGAAAGAAATATGGGATACCATTTGTTTACTTTAATAATCTAGCATTATTTGCTTTTTGATACATTTTTCTATATTTGGATTGGGTTTTTGGTTAGCATTGGATCTGTAATTGGTTCATTACCGTTCTTCACAACCATATGAACTCTACAACCTTTAATAATAGTCAATAAAACAAAATTGGACGCCAGACAGCATAGAAACAAAGAGCTAAATTTGCTCAAAAGTTGGAAGACATTTTGATAACTAATTTCAAACAGGATGGAATGTATTTGAGTGGCAAACTAAATAACACTTTAAAATAGCTCATAAAATGCATTGCAAATACTTGCTGTTGTTTGTTCCTGGAGAATAATATCATTGTCTTTTGGATATTATCAAAGACTTACAGGATGGAAAGTGATATTGTCAACACAGAAACGCTATAAAATCATTAGAGAATAATTAATGTTCTGTTTGATTAAAGATTTCCATCTTTAAAGCTTGTGAGGTCAACATTTTATCCAAAATATTTCGCTTATTTGGATTGGATTTTTGGTTACCATTGGATCTGTAATTGGGTCAGTACTGTTCTACAGAACCTTATGAACTCTACTTTCTTTAAAAATCAGTAAAACTTGATTATTTACACAAAATTGGATGCTTTTTTACCATGTTTTGACTGCCAAACCAACTAATGCCTCAAAATAACTCCATTTAAAATGTGTTAAGTAGCACATTTTTTAAATCTCAGTGGTAAAAAGTGTCCCTGAATTAACCTTAAGTACTGTTGTTTGTGACGTCGTTTCCCCACACAAAGTTACTTAAGACTGATTTCATTGTTTTATGGATGTTATCAAACACTAACAGGACGAAAAGTGATACTGACCGCACTGAAACGCTATAAAATGTTTCATATTCTCTCTGATGAAAGATTTCCATCTTTAAATCGTGTCAGTTCCATATTTTATCCAAAATATTAACACGCGTATGATTGGGAATGTGCTGCAAACCCAATCAATCTTTCCGTCAGAGAATGAAATATGTGATACGTTTGGTTTACTTTAATAATGTAATTGCTTAATTACATCTACATTCCTTGCTTTCTGATACATTTTCACATATTTGGATTGGATTTTTGGTTACCACTGGATTTGTAATTGGGTCATTACTGTTCTGCAGAACCTTATGAACTCTACAACTTTTAAAAATCAATAAAACTTGATTATTTAAACCACGCTTTGGCATTTTGATATAATAAAACCAATTTCAAACTGTCAAACCAACTGATACCTCAAAACAACTCATGAAATGCATTCGAAATCTGTAATTGGGAATTTTTTTTTCCATCTCAGTGAAATAAAGTAACCTTAAGTACTGTTGTTTGTGACGTCGTTTCCCCACACAAAATTACTTAAGAATGATTTCATTGTTTTATGGACGTCATCAAACACTAACATGACGGAAAGTGATACTGACAGCACAGGAAAGCTATAAAATGTTTCATATTGCGTTTGATGAAAGATTCCCTTGTTTAAAACGTGTCAGTTGAACATTTTGTCCAAAATATTAACACGTGTATGATTGGGAATGAGCTGCATAGAAGGAAACCCAATCGATCTTTCTGTCAGAGAATAAAATATGCGACATAATTCGTTTACTTCACTAATCTAACGTTTAAATTAGTTTGATATTCCTCGCGGACGAACCTCCGTCGTGAATACACACTTTTCGATGCGTTTGTCGATGTTTTTCATCGCTCTTCGACACCACCAAATGACGCCTGCAAAAACACGCTCTCATTGAGGAGGGAGCGCAGCGCGCATGCGCAGAGCGAGTTGTCGAAGAATCAAGTAAATAGAAGCAGCGCGGTGACGTCACCGCTCCCACACCGAGAGCTCGCGGGCTGGAGCGCACACACTGCCATGAACTTCGGAGCGTAACTTCTGCGTTTTTCTCGCTTTTCGGACGGGGTGGGAAACTACGACGAGATTTATCTTTTTTTTTCCTCATCAGAGCAGGCAACATTCGGAGAATTTAGTTGCACATTTTTGCCCCTTTCCCCCGTTTCCAGCAGCATGTCGTCTGCGGCGGTCGCTGCCTCGCGCAGGCAGTCGTGTTATTTGTGCGATCTGCCCCGCATGCCGTGGGCGATGATCTGGGATTTTACCGAGCCCGTGTGTCGCGGATGCGTCAACTACGAGGGAGCGGACCGGATCGAGTTTGTGATCGAGACCGCGCGACAGCTGAAGCGTGCGCACGGATTCCAGGAGGGCAGATCACCGGGACCGGTGGGCAAACCGGGGAAGGACATGCAACCCGTGAACCACACGGAACCGGGCTCGCGCCCTCCGCAGCCGCTGGATCGCTACCCGCTCGCGTCGGACAGACCCCCCAGACTGGGTCCGGAGTACCGGCAGGCGAACGGGATCCCGGTGCCGAACGGCTTTCCGAAGCCCGACGAGCCCCCGGAGCTGAACCGCCAGAGCCCGAACCCGCGTCGGGCCGGCGCCGTGCCCCCCAACCTGGTTCCGCTGGTCAACGGGACCATCCCGCCGGTGCACGCGCTCAACGGGAGATCCGTGCAGATGGGGATCCCCCCGGGTGCTCTGGCGGCGGAGCATGTGGGCAAGCGCGGGGACGACATGAAGGACAAACACCGCGCCGACAGCATGAGCGACCCGAGCGACGGACACAAGCGAGTCGAGGACTGGACGCAGAAGGGCAAGACGGTGCGGGAACTGATGACGCTGCAGAGCCTCGACTCCCGGTTCAAGAAGGAGCATGCACCGCTGCCGCACAGGATGGGATACGAGAGCAGCTCCAGTGCCTTAAAAACAGGTACTGATCGATGCTTTTAAGCGTGCGTGTAGTCCTCAGAACAGAGACTGCTTATTTTAGACATCCATGCGTGCCTTTTGCGTCTAAAATATTATTTTACACATTCTTATTCTATATTTAGGGTAGTTTAAAACTAGATTTTGTGTTCACATTGCTATTCTTAACTGTTCGATCTTAAATAATGATGTAAAAAAAAATCACAGTCGTGTTTATGCATGCATTTGGCCTTTGAAACGTCAAAACATGCTTTTAAGCTCCAGACTTTGTGTCTGGAGTTCAATCTTTTGAATAATGTGAGACGTCAAAACATGCTCCGGATTATTCACAGTCGTATTTATTCATGCATCTTCCGTTTAAAACACTTTAAACTCATTTTGTAACGGTGTTCGACCTTTAGAATAATGTCAAAACGCAATCCAGGTTTTTATTTATACATGCATTTGATGTTTAAAACATCAGAATGTGCTTTAAACTTTACATTTTTTTGTCTGGAGTTCATTTGAATAACGTGAGACGTCAAAACATCCTCCGGATTATTCACAGTCGTATTTATTCCCCGTTTAAAACACTAGAGCATGCTTTTAAACTCATTTTTAACCTTTAGAACAGTGCCAAAACACGCTCAATGTTTTATTTATGCATGCATTTGGTGTTTAAAACATCAGAGTGTGCTTTAAACTCGATTTTGTGTCCACATTTATGTTTTTTTTAACTGGATTCAGTCTTTAGAATAATTTGAGCAGTCAAAGCATGCTTTAAAGCTTTGTGTTATTCTTATTTGCACATGCACTTGTGTTTAAAACGGTGTGAAAACATCAAAAGCATGCTTTCGACACTAAACTTGACTAGACACTAGACTTTTTAAACTAGAATCAGTCTTTAGTGTAAGTTAAAACATGCTGTAAAACTCCAGATTATTATTTAGCCATGCATTTGGTGTTTAAAACATCAGAGCATGCTTTTAAACTTCGGAAATGCCAAAAAAAATGCGTGCATTTGCATGTTTTCGAGCTCTAGATCATGCATCTTGATTGCTTTTAGTTTACTTTATACTTGCATTCTTCAAAGCATGCTTTGAACTCTGTAGATGATGCATTCGTAATGTTTGGAAGCGTAACAGATGCCCTTCGCTGCGATTTCATCATCCGGTGGTCGACGCATGGCACATTTTGTCTAGAGCCAGAAAGTAGTGCCAACAACAGGTCATGCATGAAGCGCTGAACTAGTGAAGGGTTGTTTAGTCAAGTATTGCGTCTCAAAGTCGAGTGTTTATCTCTCTCTCTCTCTCTCTCTCCCTGCAGACCGCGGTAAGCACTCTCGGGGCATTAAAAGGAAACCCTCTCCCGAGCCGGACGGGGAGGGCAGCGCCGTCAAGCTCAACGGCGAGGGTCAGCCGTGGTTGCCGTCTCCATCCGAGGTGCTCAAGATGCCCTCGGCGGCCCTCCCGGGATTCGCCGCCGCTCCCCCCTCGACGATCTCCCCGCATTCGCGCACCACCCCGCCGGAGGCGGCCACCGCCGTGCAGAACGGCCAGTCGCCGATGGCCGCGCTCATTCTGGCCGCGGACAACGCGGGCGCCGGAACCGGCTCGCCTAAAGACGCCGGCAACCAGGTGCACTCCACGACCACGTCGGCCGCGGGACGGCGGAACAGCGGAAGCCCGCAGTCGCCCTCGGCCGGACAGAGGCGGCTCACGCTGGGCGCGTCGGGAACGGCGACCGCGCACATCCCGGGCATGGACCCGCAGGCCGGGCACCCGCAGAGCATTCCCGATTCGTCGGTGCCGCCCGGCAGCGTGCCGCTGTGCTGCACCCTGTGCCACGAGCGACTCGAGGACACACATTTCGTCCAGTGCCCGTCCGTGCCGTCGCACAAGTTCTGTTTCCCGTGCTCGCGCGAGAGCATCAAACAGCAGGGGGCGACGGGAGAGGTTTACTGCCCGAGCGGCGAGAAATGCCCGCTCGTCGGCTCCAACGTACCCTGGGCGTTCATGCAGGGCGAAATAGCCACTATTTTGGCTGGGGACGTAAAGGTTAAAAAGGAGCGGGACCCTTGATTTTTCTTGTTTTTCGCCCGTAATATACACCAATCATATTGCATACCATCCAAACGTGAACTAACGGACATGTACATATGAACTTAAGGGAACTGTACACTTGGTAAACATGGCTGTATAATTTTTTTGATTTTCCCTTTTTTGAATACGTTGTGTTTCTATATTTTTTTTCGAAGATGAAACGGTATGTACGCACTATAACAGAACCCCCCCACCTTTCCTCCATTCAGTGGTTGTTCAGAGCGAACGCTCTGTGTACTAGTAGACCTGGTGGCAGTCCATGTTTAAACACAGAATGTGACTAATACTCTTTAAGCACTTGGCAAAAACTGAAACGCTTTTAGCTGTATTGTATGCACTTGTTTAAAAATTGCCAAATACAATTTCTGACCTTGTAATAACAATCTGACGTGTCTGTGGTTGGCTTATTGTCTGGCCTCGCTGAATCATGCGACGCGGATGATGCAACGACCTCGACGAGCGCAAAAAGGGAACTAAGTGGCACTTCGGGAGATTCTATCCCGGTGCATGCCGGGAGTTCATCGCCTCCATAACGGTAACCGATATCGTGTCCGTTTGCAAAGCTAAAGTAACCTGAGAATGCTTGAATTTGGAAGAGTATCTGTGGGTTTTTTTGTCCTCTAACACGCAAGCTGTGACTTGTCGCACATTGTTTTCAGCCTCCATGTGGAGTAACCTAATGCTGCGTGCAAGACGACACTCCACGTCTATTTTTACTCACATGCGGTGCGTTAAGGAGCTCGTAAACAATCTTTCCTTTGGCCTTTTTTGGTGGATAAAGACCTGCTACGTTAAACATTACAGCTGCGTTAGGATGGCATGCTCTCTAAAAAGGCTAGTTCATGCTTCAGAAATACATTTATTGGTAACTTAGAAAGCATAAACTAACAATAAAATGCTTCCAAAGCAATTATTAATCATACTTTCAGAATCTGTTAATATTATTTACACGTTAGACTAACAATAAACAAATGCATTTTTAATTAACTAACATTAGGATTGTAATTTAACCTTGTAAAAAACAGGTAATGCACGTTGCTTGT
The DNA here is from genome assembly GCA_036247105.1 of Cirrhinus mrigala. NCBI lineage: Eukaryota > Metazoa > Chordata > Actinopteri > Cypriniformes > Cyprinidae > Cirrhinus > Cirrhinus mrigala. The sequence continues at coordinate 1,579,757 of CM070017.1, read as the reverse complement.
TGTTTTTAAGCATGCTTGTAGTTTTTAGAATAAAGTGAAACATGCTTATTTTAGACATCCATGCATGTAATTTGCATGTAAAATATCATTATCCAACATTTAAAACTAGATTTTGTGTCCACATTGTTATTTTTAACTGTTCAATCTTAAATAATGCTGGAAAAAAACAACAAAGAGTCATGTTTATACATGCATTTGGCTTTTGAAGCATCAAAACATGCTTTTAAACTCTAGATTTTGTGTCTGGAGTTCAATCTTTCGAATAATGTGAGATGTTAAAACTCACAATTGTATTTATTCATGCATTTGAAAACACTAGAGCATGCTTTAAAACTAAGTTTTAACAGTGTTGAGCCTTTAGAATAAAGTCAAAGGACAATCCAGGTTTTTATTTATGCATGCATTTGATGTTTAAAACATCAGAATGTGCATTAAACTCGATTTTGTGTCCACACTTGTGTTTTTTTTTTAGCTGGATTCAGTCTTTAGAATAATTTGAGGAGTCAAAGCATGCTGGGAAACTTTGTATTAGTCTTATTTACACATGCATGTTTTGCTTTGTGCATAATTTATTTCAAGTCTCAGTAACACTTTACACTTTAGTTAAAACTAACATTAACTTAAAATGAGCTTACGTTTGTTATAGCATTCATTTTTGTTCATTGTTAGTCAATTAGATAATATTAGCAGATAGAACTTTTAATTTAATAATGTATTTGTAAATGAAATTGACTAACTAAGATCAAATGCATGCTTCTTTGTCTCAAACTTGCTATTTTCCAGTCTTGCACTAATCGGCTTTTGTTAGATTGAATGAGAGCTGTTCGAATTCATTCATTATTGTGCATTTCAACATTTAACAATGCATTCAACAGATTAAACTCATATTATTTACGTTTATTTTTTTTTATGAACTAGCAATGAATAGTTGTATTTTTTATTTAAAAAACATGGATAAATATTGTTTTGCACATGTTAGTTAATGCATTAACTAATGGAAACACTCAAGCTTGTTGTTTTCCAGTCTTGCACTAATCGGCTTTTGTTAGATTTAATCAAACTGAACTGTTCAAATGCATTAATTATGCTGCAGGCCTAAACCGTCGGCGCTGGCCGTCGAGCTCTATTATCTGAGGCGCGCGGTAGCATATGCTTAATAAAATGTGGCGGATCACGTGGTCGCTGTGCTGGAATTCCTGAGTCACGGTCGGTCGCCCGCCTCCCTCTTCACTGTTCTCACACAGCACTCAAATGAATGGAGATCTGTTCTTACACAAGTCACATGCACTCCGGTTAACCCTTTCACAGCCGCGCTGACCTGGAAAACAGATTTGGCTTCTAACTGGAATATTTCGATTGCTTCTTCATTTTTAGCCATCTGACTGAATGTTTTTGTGTTGCGTGTTTGTTTTTAGCCATTTAAACTGGATCGACAAGCATGCAATACGAAATACGTCATCATAACACGCTGGCAACCGGCAGGTATTTGTATCCAAATCAAAGGCAAATATTGATCGAATGATTCAGACGGCATGAGCTGTGGTCGCCTGGAGAATTCCAGCCATGCCAGCACGTCTTTTTGGCGTTCGTCGAAACTCAACACCCCGAGGGGGAAAAGACTCTCGTCAGAGATGAATCGCTCTACTCCGGTTACGCTGCAGCTCTTTCTGTCTTTTGTTTGCGCAGCTGTCCCGCCCTCCTTTGCTGGTTAGCGTCAGATGGATGTTTTCAGCCGTCACACGAATTTCACAACTGACCTTTGAGATTTCTGAGAATTTTGTCATATGCACTTTTATTTTAAGCATGCATGCACCAAAAAATCCATGCAATGCAAGTTTAAGCATTGTTTTTTTTTAAGCTCACCTGACACATTAATGGACGTTATGACGTGTTTTGAAATGCTTGAAATAAACTTTGCATTGCCTTAAAAGGCAACAATACAAACACTAGGCCACTTGGAATTCAGGTTGGGATGGTGCACGGGTGCATTTTCAAAACAAACGTACTTTCGATTGTTTTATCGTGAAGTGCTTGGAACATCAAACTTAGAAGGTCAATGGAATATCGTTTTTCATCTCCGTTATAATTGATTTGATAAATATTTAATCATTTCCAAACTTTGCGAAGCCGTATCGGTGCAGAACTACTCATTCCCTTCAAAAGAGACCTTTTGAGTTTGGAGTGCGTTCACCTCGAAGTACGTGTTTATGGTTGGGTTGGTTTGTTTAGACGAAAACCCTTGATTCCTGATTAGCAAGGAACAGTATCTCACAGGAATACAGTGCAAAAGTCCGTTTCTGGAAGTAAAAACCCATTTGAGAGATTGAGTTTTAACAGCACATTAGGTGATGCCATTAAAGAACCATTTTGGTTTCATGCAACAATTCATAAAAGAACCAGTAAATAACTTTTTAATAATCTGAAGAACTTTTTTTAACTATAAGAAGGTTTAAGAACCATCATGGAACAATCAATGCCACTAAAGAACCTACTTTTTTTTTTTTAAAGCGTAGCATACAAACCTTTGAAGAAAGGCCTATTGTTATGTAACTACAGTTCAAATATTTAGTTTGTATAGCAGCTACAAAAATATGTTCTAAGAACATTTTGATGACATTCCCATTTAGTTGTTTCTGAATGTTTTTAATGTGAGATTTTGCCAAAACATCCAATTTTTTCATTTTACAAACATTATGAGAATGTTACTTTTGAATGTTCTCTGAATGTTATTATAATGTTTTTTTCTAGTTTATATATTACCAAAAATATTAAAGGAACAATTTTTTTTTATTTTACAAATGTTATGGGAATGATACTTTTGAATGTTCTTTGAACATTTTGAAACAAGTAACATTTAAAAAACATTACACAAACATCCTAAAACAACTAAAATGTTCCATGAACAATATGTTATTTGAAACATTTTTTCCTGTTTATGTGAGGATTTCATTTTTTCATTTAACAAACATTATGGGAACGTTACTTTTGAATACAATTCGAATGTTTTGAAACATATAGTAACATTTAAAAAATACATAAATGAATGTCCAACTAAAACGTTTTTAGAAAAACATTCCATGAATGATGTATAAATATTGGTTTGAGAATGTTATTAAAAGCATTTTTTTCTTGTTTATATGAACGTTACCAAAACATTAAACGAACTTTTATTTTTTTTATTTTACAAATGTTGTGGGAACAATACTTTTGAATGTTCTTTGAACATTTTGAAACAAGTAGTAACATTTAAAAAACATTAAACAAATGTCTAAAATGTTTCAGAAAAAACGTTCCATAAATGATGTATGAATAACGTTTTGAGAATGTTATTTAAAAACTTTTTTTTATGCAAACGTTCCATATTTCTCATTTTACGAACTTTATGGGAATATTACTTCTCTGAAGTAATGTTTAAAAAACATTAGACGAACATCCAACAAAAACGTTTTAGGAAAAAGGTTCCATGAAAGATGCATAAATGTTTTAAGAGTTATTAAAAACTTTTGTGTTGTTGTTTATATGAATGTTGCAAAAACATTAAGGGACTGTTAAAGTTATTTAATTTTATAAACATTATAGTAATGTTACTTTTAAATGTTCTCTGAATGTTTTGAAATGAGTAGTAACATTTAAAAAACATTAGATGAACCTCCAACCAAAATGTTTTAGAAAAACGTTCTATGAACGATGTATAAGTAACGTTTTGAGAATGTTATTTAAAATATTTTTCTTGTTTATGTGAACAGTGCGTTTTTTTACATTTTACAAACAATATGAGAATGATATTTTTGAAAACAAGTAGTAACATTTAAAAAACATTAGACGAACGTTTAACTAAAACGCTCTAAAACGATACTTTTGAATGTTCTTTAAACATTTTAAAAACAAGTAGTAACATTTAAAAACATTAGACGAACGTCTAATTAAAACTTTCAGAAAAACGTTCCATTAACGATGTATGAATAACGTTTTCAGAATGTTATGTAAAACATTTTTTCTTCTTTATGTGAACATTACCGAAACATTAAAGGAACATTTAATTATTTTATTTTACAAATGTTATGGGAACGATATTTTTGAATGTTCTTTGAATGTTTTGAAATAAATAGTAACATTTAAAAACATTAGACGAACGTCTAGAACGTTTCAGAAAAACGTTCCATTAACAATGTATGAATAACGTTTTGAGAATACTATTTAAAACATTTTTTCTTGTTTATGCGAATGATACGTTTTTTGTTTTTTGTTTTTTTGCATTTTACAAACAATATGGGAATGATACTTTTGAATGTTCTTTGAACGTTTTAAAACAAGTAGTAACATTTAAAAAACATTAGACGAACGCCTAGAACGTTTCAGAAAAATGTTCCATGAACGATGTATAAATAATGTTTTAAGAAACTTATTAAAATTGTTTTTCTTGTTTATATGAATCTTACCAAAAACATTAAGGAAAGGTTAAAGTTTTTTCATTTTACAAATGTTATGAGAATGATACTTTTGAATGTTCATTGAACGTTTTGAAACAAGTAGTAACATTTAAAAAACATTAGACGAATGTCTAACTAAAACGTTTCAGAAAAACGTTCCATAAATGCCGTATGAATAACGTTTTGAGAATGTTATTTAAAACATTTTTCCTTCTTTATGTGAACGTTACCAAAACATTAAAGGAACATTTAATTATTTTTATTTTACAAACGTTAGGAAACGATACTTTTGAATGTTCTCTGAACGTTTTGAAATGAATAGTAACATTTAAAAACATTAGTTCCATTAACGATGTATGAATAACGTTTTGAGTGTTAATTTAAACATTTTTTCTTGTTTACCCGAACATTCCATTTTTATGGGAATGTTACTTTTAAATGTTCTCTGCAGCAGTGTTTAAAAAGCATTAGACTAACGTTACATAAATGATGTATGAATAACATTTTAAGAACGTTATTAAAGACCACATAAACATTACATTCAGTTAACATAAAAAGAAAGAACATTTGTGCCAAAACATTAGTCAGAGTTCCGAGAACATTTCCTGCTGGATTGTACCATCATTTCTGATTTGATTACATCACTTTAAGTGCTTCACGGTATGAAGACTTAATCCTTTCATAAAAGTCAAAACACCTTTGTGTGTTTATGATTTTCACTCCTTATTTGCATAATATGTTGTGATTCATCACTAAACTGGTTGGTTTAGTTCCTGGTTTGGAACTATTTACTAAAGAATTCTATGTAATCCATCAATGAGAGAAACTCAAGGCCGGCGCTCGCATAATGTCTGCAGAGTGAAGTAGCCCGTTTGCCACGTCAGCACTTTTGGCCATTTGGCCTGAGGGCTCCTGGTGTGTTACACGAACACGCACACATGCACGGGAGGGGAAAGAAAAGCCAAACACCCCAGATCACATTCCTGGGCCCCTGCGCTGACAAGAAAAAAAAAAAAAACAGAAAGCGGAGAATGCAGGGGGAGCGAGCGGGGCGGATATTTCCAGCAGTTGCTCTCACTATAATTAGACAGAATACAGGCGAACCTTCACGGCCATCAATCACACGCGCTGCAACACCAAGAAAGGAACTCGTGTCCCGGTGACTGCAGGCCTTTATCTGGAGGAAAGCTTTTTATGTCGCACCAAATATAGCGATCACACACGCTCTGAACCTGGGACGTGTCATGAAAGGGCGCATTCGTTGCTGGGTTACCTGCCGGGAGAGCAAACAGAGGATGTGTGTGACGTGCCACGTCAGTCTGAGAGCAACACGCACATGTTCGCTGGCCTGAAACCGCTCCTGAGGATAAATAAGGAAAAAAGACGGACATGCGATAAACAGAAGTCGACTCGCTAAATCAGTGCGGATGAGATACTGAATACAGCAGCACTGTAAATCTGCCCTAAAACCCATAAAATTAGTATTTTTAATGCCTACACTTAAAATAGTTAGTGTACTTAAAACTGTTGATTTATGTTCCCAGCTAACAAAAATATATTTACAAACGTTTTGATAAATAAAGTTTCCATTAAGTTATGGAAACATTATTCTTCCACAGGAAACTTTCTAATTTTTTTATTTTACAAACATTATGAGAATGTTACATTTGAATGTAACATTTTGAAACAAGTAGTAACATTTAGAAAACATTAGACAACGTCTAACTGAAATGTTTCAGAAAAACATTTCATGAGTCATGAATAAATGTTGAAACTGTTACTGTTACTGACGTATTGTTATTTATGTTTCCAGCTAACAAAAATATGTTTTAAGAAGATTTAAAGGAGAAGTTCACTTCCAAAACAAAGATTCACAGATAATGTACTCACCCCCTTGTCATCCAAGATGTTCATGTCTTTCTTTCTTCAGTCGTAAAGAAATTATGTTTTTTGAGGAAAACATTTCAGGATTTTTCTCCATATAATGGACTGATATGGTGCCCCGAGTTTGAACTTCCAAAATGCAGTTTAAATGCGGCTTCAAACGATCCCAAATGCAGTTGTAAACGATCCCAGCTGAGAAAGAAGGGTCTTATCTAGCGAAACGATTGCTTATTTTAATAAAAATAATACAAACGCTCATCTTGTCTTGCTCTGCCTGGACTGTTTTTGTTCTGGTTCATGTCAGTTAGGGTATGTCGAAAAACTCCCATCTCATGTTCTCCCTCAACTTCAGAATCGTCTTTTATCGCTGTTTTACCTTTTTTGTTAAGGGTGTTTGATCTTCTTTGCATGTTCACTTTGCAAACACTGGGTTGGTGCTTCTGCGGTGATGTAGGATGATTTTGAAATGATTTTTGAAGTTGAGGGAAAAAATACAATTGGAGTTTATCGACATACCCTAACTGTCTTGAGCCAGAATACACAGAGTTCAGGGAGAGAAAGGCAAGGTGAGCATTTGAGATTAAAAAGTATTTAAACTGTATTTTTTTTTAATAAAAATAACTGATTGTTACGCTAGATAAGACCCTTTTTTCCTCAGCTGGGATTGTTTACAACCACATTTGGGATCGTTTGAAGCCGCATTTAAACTGCATTTTGGAAGTTCAAAATCGGGGCACCATATCAGTCCATTATATGGAGAAAAATGCTGAAATGTTTTCCTCAAAAAACACAATTTCTTTACAACTGAAGAAAGAAAGACATGAACATCTTGGATGACAAGGGGGAAAATGTTTTTACTGAATGTTCTCAGAATGTCCTGTTTTTATTTTGTGTATGCATCTTTAGCCAAAACATTAAGGGAACATCCATTTTTAATTTTACAAACATTAGGGTTACTTTTGCATGTTCTCTGAATATTTTGAAACATATTATTTTACTAATATTTTACAAACATTATGGGAATGTTACATTTACAAACAAGTAGTAACGTTCATAAAACGTTAGACAACGTCTAACTAAAATGTTTCAGAAATCATTTCGTGAGTGATGTATAAATGTTGAAACTGTTACTGTTACTGACTTATTGTTATTTATGTTTCCAGCTGACAAAAATATGTTTTAAGAAAAACATTTTTTTTTAGAGTTACTTTTGAATGTTCTCTGAATGCTTTGAAACAAGTAGTAACGTTTAAAGAACATTAAATGAACGTCCAACTAAAACGTTTCAGAAAAACATTCCATGAACAATGTATAAATAACATTTTGAGAACGTTATTGAAAATCAGATAACATTAGCATATTAAATTAGTTGTATTTTATATGCCTACACTTAAAATAGTTAGTTTGTGTACTTAAAACTGTTGATTTACAAATATATGTTTTAGAAAGTTTTTGATAAATTCCCAGTAAGTTATGGAAACATTATTCTTTCCATTTTTTTTTTATTTTACAAACATTATGAGAATGTTACATTTGAATGTAATGTTTTGAAACAAATACAAATGTTTAGAAAACATCAGACATCATCTAACTAAAATTTTTCAGAAATCGTTTCATGAGTCATGTATAAATGTTGAAACTGTTGACTTTTTGTTATTTATATTTCCAGCTGACAAAATTGTTTATGCGAGCTTTAGCAAAAACATTCCATTTTTAATTTCACGAACATTAGGGGAATCTTACTTTTGAATGTTTTTGAATGTTTTGAAACAAGTAACATTTAAAGAACATTTAATAACATTCAGCTAAAACATTTTAGAAAAACATTTCATGAACGATGTATAAATAACATTTTGACAACGTTACTGAAGATCAGATGATAATAGTATTTGTTGTATTTTATATGCCTACACAAAAAAAAGAAAAAAAAAAAAAAAAAAAAAAATATATATATATATAATTTTTTACTTGCTTTCCAAATAAAAAAAAATAAGTTCTGGAAACGTTCTTTATGAATGTTCTCAGAATGTCCTGTTTTAACATTTTCAGAACATTTTTCTTGTTCATGCAAACGTTAGCAAAAAGGAAACGTTATGTTTTTTCAATATACAATCATTATGGGAATGTTACTTTTGAATGTTACTTTTGAATGTTCTCTCAAACGTACATACAAATAAAATGTTTCAGAAATATGTTTCTAGAAACAATGTATAAATAACGTTTAGAGAACGTTATTGAAGACCACATTACTTCTATTAACATTAATGAAAGAACATTTGTTCATAACTTTGAGTCATCATTGCTAGAATGTCAGCCAAAGTTCTGGTTTGGTGACTTAAAATAGCTGGACTACCTAATTGTAAAATACAAGTTTTAACAAGTTTTTGCTTAAAATAAAGGTACTTCTATTTTGGTTATGCATATAGATGCAGTGCAGTGCAAATCCATGCTATATGAGCTGGCGATTTGGTGAAATCGCTGGAAAATGTCTAGTCTACACATATTAATTGAACCAGTGAACATTATTGAAAGTTTTGCATGTTCTCCAATGAGTAAAATCACATTTTTAGGTAATAATTATTGTTCCTTAGTTTAGAATCATATGCAATATAGATTTTAAGAGTGAAATCTCATTTTTCATGAAAGCTGGTCTGAAATATATGTGTGTGTGTATATATATATATATATATATATATATGCTAAAAAGGATTTATTTTGCTCTTACTCAAAAAAAAAAAAAAAAAAAAATATATATATATGCTAAAAATAAGAAAAAGTAAGAATTATATTTTTCATAAAATATAAATAAGTATATGAAAATTAATAAGCATCTTACTTTTTTATTTTATTTAAAAATAAAGACATAATAAAAACAAAATAAATAAATAAAAAACATAAAAAACATTAATCATCCTAAAATTTGCATTTTGTTTTTACTTAAATATACAATATCTTACTTTTTTATTTTATTTAAAAATAAAGACATAATAAAAAACTAAATAAATACAAGTTTTAACAACTGAACATTTTGATGTTTTGCAGCGTCGCCATAAAACAAAAACCATAGAAATGCTTAATATAAAAGTACTTCTATTTTGGTTAAGCCTATAGAAGCAGTGCAGTGCAAATCCATGCTATATGAGCTGGCGATTTGGTGAAATTGCTGGAAAATGTCTAGTCTACACATATAAATTCAACCAATGAACATTATTGAATGTTTTGCATGTTCTCCAATGCGTAAAATCACATTTTTAGGTAATAATTATTGTTCCTTAGTTTAGAATCATATACAATATAGATTTTAAGAGTTTGGTGAAATCTCATTTTTCATGAAAGCTGGTCTGAAACGCTTAGAAATGAACTTACGAACGCTGTGGATGTATGTGGGTTACTGAGAGTTTTCGGATGGTAATATTTTAGGCTTGAATGGAGAATAACCAATCAAACGGCCAGACGGAGCTGAAACATGAAACGGGCCTCCAATAATTCTAGTAGCATAATTAATCAAAGACTTCGCCTCATCAGAAATGCTTTATGTAGTTTCGTCTGTACGTGTGGCCGACTTGTCTTTTACTTTTTCACGCCAAGTTCAGAGAGATCGTGTGAAATCTTTCCCCTGCGATTCTGGCCTGGCGTCTTTCATAACGAAATCCTCCCTTAATTATTCGGCAGCGAGATGACAGTTTTCCTCTGAGCGCCGCGTCTGAAGAGGCCGGTTTTGGGAGGGGGACTGAAATATTATTCCAGAGCGTTTTCAACTCCGGCCTCGTTCTCCTGAGCCGTGTGGCAACTTTGAACACGGTGTCCCGTTACAGGAAGCCAGATCGCAGAGATTGGCCCTTTAAAGTGGATCTCTCATATCCTTCCTTTTTGTTAAGACGCCTTTCAAGGAGACGGCCGTGTTTTGGCGCAGATGGCATTGGACTTCCTGTAGGAGCATTTGGAGGGGTCGGTGTCAGATGTGTTAAACAAAAGCTTCGCAGTGAAATATTCCAGGAGACGAATTTAGGTGTGTTTTACATGTTACTACAAAGTTATTGTGAGGATGTATATCAAATATTAATGCCATATGGACATTCCATAAACATGACTTTTGTCCTAACGTTTATATAACTTTGAATAAACATGAGTGAAAGTTGTGAGAACGTTCCCAGATAGCTGGGATCCGCCCAGCATGGGCCGAAGTCATGAAAGAAGAAGGAGCGGAAAGAAAAGAGGGAGTACGAGTGTGCTCTGACCTCATTTGTTAATGTGTAGCAGGCCTTTCCGTAGGCTCTGTTTGACAAGAGTTGCACAACACAGAGCTTTGCACTTTGGCTGGCCTGCGGGCCGCTCCGGAGGCGGGGCGTGTGGGTGTGGTAAAGCGCGGGTAATGTTCGGCCTTGGCAAGGGCGCTCTCGCAGAAACTCCCGTCGCTCAACCGTCACCGTCTGTGTGTGCGTTTCAGTGCTTTGTTTTTGTTTTTTCTTGGTTTTGTCTGCAACAGTTGCTACGTGCAACAACGGGCCAAAACGCTGCACTGTTTTTGTACTTTATGGTAATTGTTTCAAGTACAATAGTTCTGGGATTTTCAGGCTGGAGATGAGAGAACGAGAATCAAATGAAAAACACCAGTGAGAATAATGAGAATTATGCAACCACCTAAACGTATTAAATTAACTGAGCATGTATAATATATATATATATATATATATATATATATATATATATATGCTAAAAATAAGAAAAAGCAAGAATTATATTTTTCATAAAATATAAATATGTAAAAATATGAAAATTAATAAGCATCTTACTTTTTATTTTATTTAACAATAAAGACATAATAAAAACAAAATAAATATAAAAAAACTAAAACATTTATCATCCTAAAATTTTCATTTTGTTCTTACTTGTATCTTACTTTTTTATTTTATTTAAAACTAAAGACATAATAAAAATTAAATAAATATATAAAAAAAAAACATAAAAAAGCATCCTGAAATAGGATTTATTTTGCTCTTACTTTATATATATATATATATATATGTGCTAAAATTGAGAAAAAAATTAAATTTTATTTGTCATAAAATATAAATATGTAAATATATGAAAATTAATAAATATCTAATATCTAAAAATAAAGACATAATAATAGTTTACTCAACTTAAATATCCACGTTTTCCATGTAGTACAACTTAACATTTCATGTTGACTAAACTTAAAATTTTAAGGCAGCACGAACACTTACTTTTTCAAGTTGAAAACTTTTTTGTAAGTTGTTTTTTTACAGTGTTGGCCGAGATACAACTATTTGAAAATCTGGAATCTGAGGGTGCAAAAAAATCGAAATATTGCGAAAATCGCCTTTAAAGTTGTCCAAATGAAGTTCTTAGCAATGCATAACACTAATCAAAAATTAGGTTTTGATATATTTACAGTAGGAGATTTACAAAATATCTTCATGGAACATGATCTTTAATTAATATCCTAATGATTTTTAGCATAAAAGAAAAATTGATCATTTTGACCCATACAATGTATTTTTGGCTATTGCTACAAATAAACCAGTGATACTTAAGACTGTTTTTGTGGTCCAGGATCACAAATGTTCTTTTGTTTTTGGGCTGGTATAGACCAGGAAATGTTTTCATGAGATCCAAATATGTCTTGATGTCATCACCAAACTCAAAATGTTATGAATTAACCAGGATGATAAAGCACATGGTAGTCATTAACCAGTGAGGCATGGCATGCCCCGCCCCTCTCTCCTCATTGGGCAGGGTTTATCTCACAGTCACTTGACCTTTGGCCCTGCAGATCTGTGGGTAAGAAAATAAACACAAGCACACCCATCACATCTGGAGAGCAGCGGCGCTGAACATTGACCACTGCTTAACAAAGACGCCTTCAGGCCATGTGAGTATTAGACTGTCAGGAACACAAAGTCCACAGTGTGTGTGTGTGTGTGTGTGTGTGTGTTTTGGGGGTCAGAGTTAAAAAAAAAAAAAAAAAAAAACACTGGACACATATCAGTGTTAGCTAGAAACTATGTTATGAATGGTTAGTGTATTAACTCTGTGCTTGTCATTGAATCACCATTGAGAAATCTTTCACCTTTAACCCTGTAAATACAGAGCAGTAACAGTTACAGAGGGTTTGAGCCCCAATTTAGTCTCAACAAAGTTAAATTCACCCTGTGTTGGACTATGAGTATTTATTTTACAGAATACATAAGGCATATTTTATCAGTGTCATGAAACAATGTTTCAGTGACCACAACATTTTGACTACAAATGTAACGTTCACTACAGAAGGTACAGAAGCTTGTTTCTGACAAAAGATACAAAAATAACCTTTTCACACACAATTCTCTCACAAATTTGAGATATAAAGTCTGAATTATGAGAACAAAACTCAGAATTGAGAGAGAAATTCAGAATTGAGAGATGTAAACTCAGAATTGCAAGGTGTAAACTAGAATAACAGTGTAAACTCAGTTGTGAGATGTAAAGTAGGAGTTGAGTATAAACTGATAATAGCGAGATGCAAACTCAGAATTGATGTAAACTTCAGAGATGTAAACTCAAAATTGTAGTGAAATTTGCAAGATGTAAAGTCAGAATTGTGAGATGTAAAGTCAGAATTGCAATGTAAAATTGTGAGATGTAAATTCAGAATTGTGATGCAAACTGAGATATAGGCTCAGAATTACATGATGTAAACTCAGAATTGCGAGATGTAAACTTAGAATTGATGTGAAATTGCGAGATGTAAACTTAAAATTGATGTGAAATTGCGAGATGTAAACTCAGAATTGTGATGTAAACTCAAAATTGATGTAAAATTGTGAGATGTAAAGTCAGAATTGATGTGAAATTTGCAAGATGTAAAGTCAGAATTGCAATGTAAAATTGTGAGATGTGAATTCATAATTGTGATGCAAACTGAGATATAGGCTCAGAATTACATGATGTAAACTCAGAATTGCGAGATGTAAACTTAAAATTGATGTGAAATTGCGAGATGTAAACTCAGAATTGTGATGTAAACTCAAAATTGTAAGATGTAAACTTAAAATTGATGTAAAATTGCGAGATGTAAACTCAAAATTGATGTGAAATTTGCAAGATGTAAAGTCAGAATTGTGAGATGTAAAGTCAGAATTGCAATGTAAAATTGTGAGATGTAAATTCAGAATTGTGATGCAAACTGAGATATAGGCTCAGAATTACATGATGTAAACTCAGAATTGCGAGATGTAAACTTAGAATTGATGTGAAATTGCGAGATGTAAACTTAAAATTGATGTGAAATTGCGAGATGTAAACTTAAAATTGATGTGAAATTGCGAGATGTAAACTCAGAATTGTGATGTAAACTCAAAATTGATGTAAAATTGTGAGATGTAAAGTCAGAATTGATGTGAAATTTGCAAGATGTAAAGTCAGAATTGCAATGTAAAATTGTGAGATGTGAATTCATAATTGTGATGCAAACTGAGATATAGGCTCAGAATTACATGATGTAAACTCAGAATTGCGAGATGTAAACTTAAAATTGATGTGAAATTGCGAGATGTAAACTCAGAATTGTGATGTAAACTCAAAATTGTAAGATGTAAACTTAAAATTGATGTAAAATTGCGAGATGTAAACTCAAAATTGATGTGAAATTTGCAAGATGTAAAGTCAGAATTGTGAGATGTAAAGTCAGAATTGCAATGTAAAATTGTGAGATGTAAATTCAGAATTGTGATGCAAACTGAGATATAGGCTCAGAATTACATGATGTAAACTCAGAATTGCGAGATGTAAACTTAGAATTGATGTGAAATTGCGAGATGTAAACTTAAAATTGATGTGAAATTGCGAGATGTAAACTCAGAATTGTGATGTAAACTCAAAATTGATGTAAAATTGTGAGATGTAAAGTCAGAATTGATGTGAATTTGCAAGATGTAAAGTCAGAATTGCAATGTAAATTGTGAGATGTGAATTCATAATTGTGATGCAAACTGAGATATAGGCTCAGAATTACATGATGTAAACTCAGAATTGCGAGATGTAAACTTAAAATTGATGTGAAATTGCGAGATGTAAACTCAGAATTGTGATGTAAACTCAAAATTGTAAGATGTAAACTTAAAATTGATGTAAAATTGCGAGATGTAAACTCAAAATTGATGTGAAATTTGCAAGATGTAAAGTCAGAATTGTGAGATGTAAAGTCAGAATTGCAATGTAAAATTGTGAGATGTAAATTCAGAATTGTGATGCAAACTGAGATATAGGCTCAGAATTACATGATGTAAACTCAGAATTGCGAGATGTAAACTTAGAATTGATGTGAAATTGCGAGATGTAAACTTAAAATTGATGTGAAATTGCGAGATGTAAACTCAGAATTGTGATGTAAACTCAAAATTGATGTAAAATTGTGAGATGTAAAGTCAGAATTGATGTGAAATTTGCAAGATGTAAAGTCAGAATTGCAATGTAAAATTGTGAGATGTGAATTCATAATTGTGATGCAAACTGAGATATAGGCTCAGAATTACATGATGTAAACTCAGAATTGCGAGATGTAAACTTAAAATTGATGTGAAATTGCGAGATGTAAACTCAGAATTGTGATGTAAACTCAAAATTGATGTAAAATTGCGAGATGTAAAGTCAGAATTGTGATGTAAACTCAAAATTGTAAGATGTAAACTTAAAATTGATGTAAAATTGCGAGATGTAAACTCAAAATTGATGTGAAATTTGCAAGATGTAAAGTCAGAATTGTGAGATGTAAAGTCAGAATTGCAATGTAAAATTGTGAGATGTAAATTCAGAATTGTGATGCAAACTGAGATATAGGCTCAGAATTACATGATGTAAACTCAGAATTGCGAGATGTAAACTTAGAATTGATGTGAAATTGCGAGATGTAAACTTAAAATTGATGTGAAATTGCGAGATGTAAACTCAGAATTGTGATGTAAACTCAAAATTGATGTAAAATTGTGAGATGTAAAGTCAGAATTGATGTGAAATTTGCAAGATGTAAAGTCAGAATTGCAATGTAAAATTGTGAGATGTGAATTCATAATTGTGATGCAAACTGAGATATAGGCTCAGAATTACATGATGTAAACTCAGAATTGCGAGATGTAAACTTAAAATTGATGTGAAATTGCGAGATGTAAACTCAGAATTGTGATGTAAACTCAAAATTGATGTAAAATTGCGAGATGTAAAGTCAGAATTGTGATGTAAACTCAAAATTGTAAGATGTAAACTTAAAATTGATGTGAAATTGCGAGATGTAAACTCAGAATTGTGATGTAAACTCAAAATTGATGTAAAATTGCGAGATGTAAAGTCAGAATTGCAATGTAAAATTGTGAGATGTAAATTCAGAATTGTGATGCAAACTGAAATATAGGCTCAGAATTACATGATGTAAACTCAGAATTGCGAGATGTAAACAAGAATTGTGATGTAAACTCAAAACTGATGTAAAATTCCGAGATTTTAAAGTCAGAATTGTGATGTAAACTCAAAATTGTAAAATGTAAACTTAAAATTGATGTCAAATTGCGAGATGTAAACTCAGAATTGTGACGTAAACTGAGATATAAGCTCAGAATTACATGATGTAAACTCAGAATTGCAAAATGTAAAGTCAGAATTGCGATATAAACTCAGAATTACTAGATGTAAATTTAGAATTGCGAGATATAAAGTCAGTTACCTTTATATAATTATTTACTCAGTTCTGACTTTCTATCTCATAATTCAGACTTTTTTTCTGAACAATTTTCCAGCAAATGCAACAATACACGCTTGTTACCATGATATAAAATTACTTGTAAAATACACACGTTTTGATGGGCAGATGCTGGTGTCTGTTATTGCCAAAAAAGACATAAAGTGCATGAGAAAAACGGCTGCACGTCTCATTTCAAAGTAACGAGATGAGTCGACCTTGAAGAGCACGGCAGCGCCTCTGTTAGCGTGGAGATGGCTCTGAATAATGAGCGAGCCGTGTTTCAGCTGTGTCCCATTAACCTTCCCATCCATATGAGATCAAAGATGGCGGCGGGAGGGGCCGCACGGAGATCAGCTGTTGCGCGGTTGTTGCACCATCGCTTGGGCCGACATGAGAGCGTTTTCTCACAGATGTTAAAATATGTATAAAGACGATTTCACAGACCTGCCGGGCAAATCGAACGCCGAGACGCAACGGGAGGATACACATCACAGCCGAGTGAAGAAAGTCCAGAAAAAATCAATGCAGAAAGGCTGTCTGCAGTTCTATGAGGCAAAAGAGTGAAATAAATGAAGGCCTTTTGAGTGGAAAACGCTCAGAGGTAATGAAATCACCTTTTTAAAGACATTTCAGTCTCTCAGATGGAACATCTGATCTGAAGACTGTCTTGGAAACCTTGTGATCCAAACAAAATGGACTCTCTTTGGCTCTTTTCCAGAGCAGAATCCCTCGTCCTCGTTCCCGGCCTGTTATGACCTGGTTTTCCTCGCAACCTTCTGTATTTTTTCTGTCTGCCGAGTGCTGCGAGAGAGAGAGACGGAAAGAAGATGTCAATAGGGTATCATGAAAGCAGCAGACGTGAAGAAAAACTACAAAGAGCAAATGAAAACACAAACTCAAGCTTTTATGTAGAGACAGAGTTATTTTTTTGTTTTTAAAATTAGTACTTCTTTTCTTTTTCTTTCTTTCTTACTTTTTTTTAAACATATTTATGTACTATTTTATATTTTATGAAAAAGATAAATTCTTGTTTTTTTCTTATTTATAAATTATGTTCATATATTTGTTTATTTTATGAAAAATACAACTTTTTTCAAAACTTTTTCTTGCAATTTTAAGGGAAAAAAAGTCATGCAGGATATATTTAATTTCACGCAATTGAGTTTATATCTCACAATTCTGACTTTTTTCTCAGGATCGCAAGTTCATTAATCACAACTCAGACCTTTTTCTCACAGTTTGAATTTTTAGATTTTAAAAAAGTCACAATTTCCTTTATATATATATATATTTTAAATTCCATGTTCGTAAAGTTTGTAATTATGATATCAGGTGTGTTCAAGTCATTTGTTTAAATCTAGACGGTGCTGTACCTTTTCTTCAAAAAACTCACTACTTAATAAAAAAATTGCTTTTTGTTTATTTTATTTATTTTTATTTTTATTTTTGCTTTTTAAATGTTTTTATTCAGGTTATGACGTTGCTGTAAACAAAATTGCTGTTCTATCATAAGTGTACAGTACTATTGTGTTTAAGCTAGTTTTAGTGTAAATAATAAAAAATAATAATAATTACATAATTTCAAGAAATTTACCATCAATACAGACACTTTATGTGCCTTCAACTCTTAAATACAGCCTTTTTAAATATGATCTGAACACATAATAATGTAATAGTTGATTCAGGATTAACAGTATACATTTTTCCCAGTTCAATGGGAAAATATTTCCCAGTTATATTTATAAAATAAGCTATAGTGGGGTAAAATTCTACATGGGAGTTCATGGCAAATATAATTTAAACAACAAAAGTCAGCTAAAATGCACTATTGTGTTTCCACAGCTTTCCAAAATAGATTAGAAACCTGTTTTTTTTTTTGTTTTTTTTGTTTTTAAACACATTTTTATAACACAATTAACCCAAAATTGGTGTATAAATGTACATTTTTAAAAATAAAAATATATATAAACTAGATGTACTACGTTTTTATAGCGGAAGTGCGTCATCGGAGTCAGCGAAAAGTGTCCGTTGGAATCGCGATTGCGTGAACGCGCGTAACCGATGTCAATCTCCGCTTTTCGCGCGCCAGCAGAGCTAACCATAATGACAATGACTAAAGGAAATGTCAAAGATATTGATCTCCTTAACAATGGAAAGTCTTAATACAGCTGACGCGACACTTGAAAAAAGAGGCGCGAGTTTCAAAAACTAACCGACAGCGGCGTTCCTGGACGGAGAACGGAACATTGGAGTCGCATGAAGACCACAAAACTGACAGGAAAAGTTCCGGTGGACGTCCGTGACTGGATCTAAATCCTTCAGACGTCTGTTTCGGTAAGTTACCGATAAGACGCAACACATCAGACATGACAGAAAACTTGTCCCGTTCACATAGCAGGTGTTTGCCGAAAAACGCAGTTGTGAGTACCGATAATATACGGGTGTGAGTTCGGTTACATAATGCGGTTGTCACTCCGTATTGTACATTCAAATACATGACTGGCAATCGAATTCTACTGCTGTATGAACGTGTCCTGCAACAAACTTGCACTTGTTGCACACAGTAGCATTTTGGGAAAATTTTACATGCATAAATGACACACTTGTGAAGCTGTTTTTGCACAGATTCCACACTTATTTAATTGATACCAGACGTTATTTTATTATTGCCTTTTAGTTTGCATCCACCAAGTTTCAAATACAAAAGAAACTAAATAAGATGAAGCACTTTCATTTCAGTAAACAGCAGAACTAAGGCTGTAAATCACACTTTCATATTTCAGAGTTATTCTGCATCATAAACAATTGAATCTGTTTTGCATTGTTCCTAATGATCCAACTTAATTTTAAGTTCAGTTTTGACGTTATAGTATGACATGTCCGTGTTGTCTTTTGTACTTGTGCATTACTTTTTCTTCAGTACTCATATTTGGATATCCAGGGACTTTTCAAGGTTTTGCAACCTGAAATGACAGAACTTTCCATGTTTCTTAAAAAAAAAAAAAAAAAGATGGCAATATTTATAGATATTTTTGTGCATAATTACTGAATTTGTGGGTCTGGTCCCAGTGTTGACAAAATACTCATAATTATGCTTTGCTGAAAATGCAGAATTGTTTTACACAAAATACCTGGAATCAATACAGTATGAAATCAGTTGGGCCTAGTTTTTAACAAATATTATTGTCTGTTGTTGTAATGTGACTTTGGACCACAAAATCAGTCATAAGGGTAATTTTTTTTAAAATTGAGATGTATGCATCATCTGAAAAGGTAAATAATTAAACATTCCATTGATGTATGGTTTGTTAGGATAGGACAATATTTGGCTGAGATACAACTATTTGAAAATCTGGAATTAGGGTGCAAAAAGAAAATCCAAAATATTAAGAAAATCACCATTAAAGTTGTCCAATTGCAGTTCTTAGCAATAGATATTACTAATCAAAAATTAAGTTTTGACATTTACGGTAGGAAATTTACAAAATATCTTCATGGAACATGATCATTACTTAATATCCTAATGATTTTTGGCATAAAAAAAAAGAAATTGAGAATTTTGACCCATGCAATGTATTATTTATTTATTTATTTATTTGCAATTTATAATGACTATCAGTTATTGCATGTCCAGTAAAATAATGTACTTAGTTAAATCTAATCTACTGTAAAGTTGTTGTTTTTTTTTTTCCAGAAAAATTGCTAAAGTAGGACAAAAATGCAGGCTGCTGCAAATAATGCAGAGTTTGCTCTATTTTGTGTTTTACAGTATAGGAAAACAGACACATTTCCACCGTTGAACCGTACTTTTCTCCTGCCCTAGGTGCAGATTATGTTCCCAGACACACATTTTCTTCTTTTTCCTCCTTTGCATGATAAATGCCCTCTCGCCCTGCCACCAAACCGCTCTATTTTTAGCCCTGATGTCAAAAAGAGGCCTGCAGGAATCTCTGTGGGCCGCGATTCACATGACGGATGAAATCATCACAAAGTACAGTCTCTCTTTTTCACTCCCTCGCTGTGACTGGAGTCTGTGAAATGGAAATGAGTGTTGCTTTTTTGTCCTCGTGACTCGAGAAACTAGGCTCTCATGTGAACGATGGCTCTCAGACGCTGGAACGCCGTCAAATCCGCCGAAAAACTGGAGCGCCGATGGAGGGAGGGAGGGAGCGAGAAAGAGAACAAAAACAACTTAGAGGACCAAAACAGATTTCGACAAGAGAGAGGGGGAAAGAGAAGCAGACAGGCGAGTCTTTTGTGCGCTAGACAGACATTGTTTTGGGGCGAGGAGGATTCGATCAGCTGATAATGTGAGGTGATGATAAAAAGCGCTCTGTTGTTTTTGTGCCTAAACAAAGATACTGGCAAGGGTTTTTTTTAGATTGGCACACACTGGTTGTTTAGTCAGATACTGGATCAGGACAGGGGGTTCACCAGAACTGCAGACAGGTCCCAACATGGCTATCCTGTTACGGTGGCCATTTCTATAACGCCAAAAAGGAGGATTTCAGTGACAGAAACGAACTTTTGCATTAAAGAGGAATATTTACCTGCTTAAATAGATTTAAATAGGCATTTTTTTACCTTTTAGGGGCACATTTTCTAACCTTAGTAACAATTTCATTTTTCTTGCACAATGGCATTCAAAAGTTTGGGATCAGTAAGATTTGTAATGTTTTTAAAGAAGTCTCTTCTGCTCATCAAGACTGCATTTATTTGATGAAAAAGTACAGAAAAAGCCATAATACTGTGAAATGTTTTTGCAAATTAAAACAATGGTTTTCTGTTTTAATATAATTTGATATAAAATTTATTTCTGTGATACAAAGCTGAATTTTCAGCATCATTACTCCAGTCTTCAGTGTCACATGATCCTTAAGAAGTCGTTCTAATATGCTGATTTGAAAGAAGGGCAAATAAGCATCTGGCTCAAACCTGCATGGTGTTTCGAAACCAGACTGTCCGACTTAAACCGGACAGTTGACCACCCTACATCCTACTCAAAACATCAACTTAGTTAGCAGTTAACTTATTTTGCAGACAGTAGATGGTGAGGCTAGGAACAGAGTCTGAGATAAACATATTATTTGGATGGAAGAGGAGAGAGTTTTAGAGCAGAAGATGAGAGAAAAGATGGATAAACTCATAGCTCACTCTCAGCGCCTGTTACATAATCTCTTGAGTGTGAATAATAGAGCTCTCTATCTGTCTCTCTCCATCACCAGGGTCTCATTAGTGTGCCAATCTGAAATATTAGTTCATTCCTCCTCATTCCTCCTGCTCTCGACACACGGTATCCTGACAGCCTGATTATTCAAGAGCGCCGGAGCGGCTTTTTCAGCAGCCAGACACAGAGATTTAGTTTAGAGACACTGCATGAGTGGGAAAAATTCAGAACTGAAGAGCAGACATGAGAGGAAGTGGAATTTGCTATCTGTCCATCCATATATGTCTCCATCCATCATTTTATCTTTGTATCTGTCTATCCATCCGTCGTCTTGTCTTTGTACCGGTCCGTCCGTCCAATCATCCATCCATCCATCGCTCCATCCATCGTTCTTTTTTTTTATATCTGTCCATATGTCCATCAATCCATCATTCTGTCTTCGTATCTGTCCATCCATCCCTCGATCCATTGTTCTATCTTTATATCTCTCCATCCATCATTCTTTCTTTATATCTGCCCATCCATCCGTTGTTCTGTCTGTCTTTGTATCTGTCCATCCATCCATCCATCTATCCATCCATCTTTGATCCATCCATCAATCCATCATCCATCCATCCATTGTTCTTTCTTTATATCTGTCCATCCATCCATTGTTCTGTCTGTCTTTGTATCTGTCCATCCATCTTTCCATCATCCCTCCATCCATTGTTCTGTCTTTATATCTGTTCATCCATCCATCTGCCCATCTGTCCATCCATCCATTGTTCTTTCTTTATATCTGTTCATCCATCCATCCATCTACCCATCTGTCCATCCATCCATTGTTCTTTCTTTATATCTGTCCATCCATCCGTTGTTCTTTCTTTGTATCTGTTCGTCCATCTATCCCTCCATCCAAACATCTACTGTTCTGTCTTAATATCTGTCTGTCCATCCATCCAACCATCCGTTGTTTTATCTTTATATCTATCCATCCATTCATCTATCCATCCATCCATCATCCATCCATCCATTGTTCTGTCTGTCTTTGTATCTGTCTGTCCATCCATCCATCTTTGATCTATCCATCAATCCATCATCCCTCCATCCATTGTTCTTTCTTTATATCTGTCTATCCATCCATCCATCTATCCATCCATCTTTGATCCATCCATCAATCCATCATCCCTCCATCCATTGTTCTGTCTTTATATCTGTTTGTTCGTCCATCCATCCATCCATCCATCCATCTTTGATCCATCCATCCATCTTTCGTCCATCTTTTTTCTTTACATCTGTCCATCCGTCCATCCAACCATCGTTCTATCTTTGTATCTGTCCGCCCATACATCCATCCATCCATCTTTCTTCTGCCCATCCATCATCCATCCATTGTCCATTATTCTGTCTTTGTATCTATCATCCAACCATTTCTCATCCATTCATCAATCATTCTTTGTATTTATCCATCCATAATCTATCCATTTACCCATGTATTTAGCTATCTATCTATCTATTGGTCATTCTGTTGTTCTCTGTCTGTCTGTCCATCCATCTGTATGTCAGTTGTTCTGTCTGTGTATCTGTTCATCCATTTATCCGTGATGATTCTTCCATCTAATCTACAGTACTTGTTTCAAGCTAAACTTACTTTTAGAGAATACAAATATCTATCTATTGTTTTTTTTTTCCTCTAGTTCCAGTGAATATTTGCATTGGCTGATCTGAGCCCTATGTTTCCGCATCAGACACAGTAAAAAGTGTGCATGATAAACAGAGCTGCGGTGCAGCATCAGCGTCCCGCGGCTCATTGTATCCACATCCTGCTCTATATAATTCCAGACGATTTCTCCGAGGCATGCGCTGGACTGCGGCCCAGAGCGAAAGCTATGCACGTCCTCTTCCATTCCTAAACAAAGAAAAATGTTAATAACAGACCTCGCTTGGACACTTAAGAACGCGAGTATGAACTTTCTTTCATTGTTGTTTGTGCACATCTGGATTTCGGTAGGAAAGGCCGTGTGGCGTCTCCTCCTCCGCTGGCAGTCGGGCTCAAGTTTGTGGGAAGAAAATAATCCAGTGTCATCCAGTGCAGCCCGTGGCCGAGTCAGGCAGGATATGCCGCGCTGGGCGGATGCACTGGATGCTTGAGTTCAGCAGGAGCTTTGCCAGGAGAGCGTGTGTGTGTGGATGGGGCTGTGGTTGCGCTCTTGTGGTTGTGTACATGTGTGCTGGCTCTCGCTGAAAGCAGTCTGTATTTGTGCATGCGTGTTTGTGTAGGCAACCGTGTTTGTGCATTTTTTATGAGTGGCTTTGTGGCAAGTTGTGTCTAAAAAATATAGCTTTGTGATTTTAAATGCATGTGTGTTGGGGTAAGAAACTTTTAGCGTGCATTAAATTGGCACACGTTTTAAATAAACATTTTAAAGTGAGGGTTCATCAACAAATTAACATTCTTTCAGAAAATAAATTGTTTTGACTGTTTCGTCCACAGTCAGTTGGGTCAAATGTTGTTTGTTTCCCAATGTTCTTTAAAATATCTTATTTTTGTTTCAGTGAAGAAAGTAATTTAGGTTTGGAATGTCATAAATAATTTTAAAAAATTAACTTTTGGCTCTATTGTCTCTTTCCAGTTTTTGGATCAGACTTCATTAAGATTTATTTATTTTATTTATTTATTTTTTATGTTTTTATTTATTTATTTATTTATTTTCGCTTTTAAGAAAATAGACCAAAATATTAATGACATAATCTTGTATGGATTTATTATAGTTAACTAAATCTAAAAAAATAAAAAAACAGTCATGCCTTGAAATAAATAAACATTAACTGAAATAAAATTATATATAAAAACACTTAAACTGTTCATTTTCATTTGATTGAAGTATTAAAATGACTAAAGCTAAATAAATTAAAATTAAAAACTAAGACTTTAAGCTAATAAAAAGACACAACAAAATAACTAAAATTGTAACTAAAATTAAAATGAAAACAGAAAATATAAAATAAAATATTTAAAAAACTGTAGTAGTATAAACTGAAATTAAAAACTAAAACAATTAAAACTATAATGTATTTTTTTTAAATGAAAAACTAATAAAAATGACAATAACAACAAAATTTCTAATTGTTAAAATAAACTAAATGAACTAAAATTAACAACTTGAAATGAATAAAAGCTAATCTTTATTTAACAAATAATGAAAATGACAATCGCACATAATATAAAAAGTTTAGTATATCAATGCTTCTAAATATAAAATAGTATATCAGTAATCTTAAAAATAACACTTCCTCCCCCTAAATTATAAATTTACCATCTGACTTCAAATAGCTTCCAGTGGAAATGTCAACTTTACAAAGAAAATACATCATTCATAATTTCATGGTCAGTTTGTGGCGATTAAACAAATTTATTAATAATTGTTGAGGACTTTTTGAAGTATCCAAACTCAAACATGACTGTGAGAACTTTGAGCGATAACTAAAAGCTTTACCACCCAGTATCGAGTTTTCTCTCATGAGAGCGTCCCTCACAAGCTCAATCTCTGACCTTTCTTCTGAAGTTTTGTTGGCCGTAACCCCATACGGGGGCTTCCAGCATGGCAAAGCTGGCTAGAATTTCCTCTGGAGAGCAAAAAATTTTGATCCCAGGTGACCAGACTTGACATTAGCTTGAGATAAGCATGTGTATTCAGTATTTAGTCACTGGAAAGCATGTCAACTTGTTTACATCTTTGTATGTAGGTGGAGACAGGAAACTAATGCTTTCGAACAGACTCTTGATATTAGTAACACTCCACCACGCTTCTCTCTCCACGTGTGTCCTGTTATGGTGGGCGGCGTGTTAAAAACCAGCTCTTAAACCGAGACGTTTGCGTCTGTGACTGGGCTCCCACAGTTTGTAGATGCTATTTTAACCGCACACGTCCAGTAAACGTCTCTAGGCCTGTGTGCATAAATATCACATTGATTTGCGGCTGGTTAACGGAGACGTGCCACTGAAAATGCTCCTCAGACCTTCATTAAGTGGTGCCTATTTAGGGAAGTCAAACTAGACGGGTGGTGCGTGAAGCTATAGCAGGAAACACACCTTCAGATCGGCTTTTTCTGAACGGAAAGGCCAGCAGCGACCGAGCCAAGTTTTGTCTGCAAATAGCAGCGCTGGTTGAGCTGGTATTTTGAGCGTTGGCTGATGTCTGACTGCCAGAGGATCATTCCAGAAAACGCTTACCAACATACAGTGAGGTACACTACCCTTCTGAAGACTGGGGTCAGGAAGGACACATTAAACTGAGTGACAGTAAAACTTAAAACTTAAAGACAGTAAAGACAGTAAAACTTAAATATTTATAATGTTACAAAAGATTTCTTCATATAATAGATAGATGGATGGATAGATAAATAAATAGTCGTTAGATAGATAGAAAGATAGAAAGTCATTATATAGATGGATAAATAGTCATTAAAGATAACTAGATAGATATTCACATTGATAGACAGTAGATAGATATAAATTATATAGATGGATAAATATACAGATAGATAAATAGATAGATAGATAGATAGATAGATAGATAGAAAGTCATTATATAGATAACTAGACAGATATTCAGATAGATAGACGATAGATAAATATAGAAAGGTAGGTAGATAGATAGACAGTCATTATATAGATAACTAGATTGACATTAGATAGATGTTAGATAGACATTCAGATAGATAGATGATAGTCATTGTATGGATAACTAGATAGACAGTTGTTAGACATTCAGATAAATAGACAGTCGTTATAGATAACTAGATAGATATTCAGATAGACAAATGATAGTTGATGTATAGATAACTAGATAGATAGATAGATAGACAGTTGTTAGACATTCAGATAGATAGGCATTATATAGATAGATAGACATAGATAGATGTTGGATAGACATAAGATGGACATTTAGATAGATAATAGTCATTATATAGATGGATGGATAGATATACAGACAGATAGATAGATGGATAGATAGATAGATAGATGGATAGATGTTGGATAGACATTAGATAGATAAACAGATGATATTTGTTATATAGATTGATAGATAGATAGTTGTTGGATAGATGTTGGATAGACATTCAGATAGATAAACAGATGATAGATAGATAGATAGTTGTTGGATAGACAAGATGGACATTTAGATAGATAATAGATAGTCGTTATATAGATGGATGGATAGATATACAGACAGATAGATAGATGGATAGATGTTGGATAGATATTAGATAAACAGATGATATTCGTTATATAGATTGATTAGATAGATAGATGTTGGATAGACATTCAGATAGATAAACAGATGATAGATAGTCATATAGATGATGGATGGATAGATAGATGATAGATAACTAGATAGATATTCCCATTGATAGACAATAGATGGATAGATATACATTATATAAATGGATAGATATTCAGATAGTCATTATATAGATAACTAGATATATATTCAGATAGATATACATTATAAGGATGGATAGATATTCAGATAGATAAATAAATAGACAGATAGATGGATACTGTCGTTATATAGATAGATAGATAGATATTCAGATGGATAGAAAGATACATAAAAACTTTGTGGTTACATAGATATTCAAATAGATAATTTTGTCAAATTTAATACACTAACTTTTGTATATCAGGGCATAAAAACTTTGCTTAAAAAAAAAAAATAATAATTCTTCAGTTCTGAATTTTGCACAACTGTATTATCATCATAGAAGAGTTTAATCTTACTCGTTTGTAAGATTAATAAGGCATAAATAGCCTGTCCTTTTTCTCTGAATGTCGTCTTGTTCTAACGTTTCTGTACTTTCCAGAAACACACACACACACACACACGTCTGTCCTGTGTGAAAGGGTTATATTTAGCGGTCAGTGTCCGTCATAGAGGACTGAGATCTGCTGGAAGTGTGCTTCACCAGCGCGGCGTCGCATTTCAATGCCAGAGTTCAAGCGTCCGGATCGTTTGATTTCCCCAGAAGGAGGTGATTTATAGAAGCGATCGGGTGTCCGCCTGACGGTTGAACCGGTCAAGGACGCTTCTCTGACACTGGCAGCCTAAATAGGGCGCATGTCCGGGGAGGACACTAGATCCGCTGCTGGGAGAAGCGCCAGGCGGTTGACTAAGCAGGAGCGACTCGGGTTCAACTAGAGGAACCAGAACCACAAAAATTCACCTCTGCATACTGAGCATCTTTCTCCTCTGAATGATTCTCCAGCTGTGCTATTTCTGTAGCATTTATTTATGAATTTTTATTTAAATTTTCATTAAAGTTTTAGTAATTTTATATATATACTGTATATATATTATTTCAGTTAATTTATATTTTATTTTCAGGTAACAAAATTGGTTTTAATCTTTGTTTTAGTTAACTAATAACAGGTTATTAGTGTTTACTTAAACTGAAATGTAAACAATTTTGTTGATTGAAATAAAGCTGAAATAAAATAAAAAATAAAAATACATATAATAAAAGAAAAATGAGCACATTTCTAATTTGCAATATTTTAAGTTGAAGCACTAAAATTAGTAACTGGAAATAAAATAACACAAAATAGTTACTATTTAAAGTACTAAAACTTTAACTAAAATTGATATAAAAACTGAAAGCATGCAAGAAAAGCAAATTCAAAATATCAATAAAAAAATAATATATATAACTATTATTAACTAATTTTCATTTAGTTTAAGTTGAAGCACTAAAATGAATGGAAATAAAATAAATTATAAAACTGAATTAATACTAAATCTAAAAAATAAAATTCATTAAACATACATAGTAACATTTAAAAAAATAAAATGACTAAAGCACCTAACTATGAAAGAATATAAATAATACAAAAATAACACTGAACCACACGCTAATATTGGGCACAATTGTCTGTTTTTATTTAGATAAAACCATTTTTATTGGTTCTGTTTGTTTCTGTTGTTCATCGTGGTGCATTCTGGGATTGCATTCTCCAGCAGTTACACGTGATACAGGCATAATTAATCTGGCACAGGCGTCTGCCTGTGATACCCTTAAAAATGCTGCCTACGTAGGCAGTGCACTAGGGTTTGGAGCGGATCCATGGTGTCCGGCTTCCTGGAAACATCCCGTCGTGTTCTAACAGGAAAAACTGTCTGCCTGCCAGTTCAGCGGCCCTGCTGAGCTCACACACACTTACACACACACTGTGACACACACACACACACACTGTGACACACACACTCCTCAGCTGGGCCGAAAAGCAAAACATCATGTGATCTTCTGACTGGCAGCCGCAGGCGACGGATCTCAGCTTGATTCTGACGCTCGTACAGTGCGGTTCAAAAATGTTATGTTCTTATTTTTCGTTATATTTCATTAGTTAAATGTACGTCAAAGATCAAATTGAGAAAAAAAGTGTGATCTAAGGTGATCCAAAGAGCATCTTGAGCTTCAGTTTGATTGTCTGTACAGTCACATGATCAATGACTGTGTTATTTTAGTATTCATTTACATGTCATTATAATATTATTATTTTTTTTTTTTATGTTTTGATTTAGCATTTATTTATTATTTTTTCATTTTAATTTGTTTTAGTAATTTTATGTGATTTTGTCATTTTAATTATTTTGTTTAAATATTTCTATTTTTTTTTTTTTTTGGAAATAAAATAAAATGCAAAAATTTGATTAAAAAAAAAAAAAAAAAAAAAAAAATATATATATATATATATATATATATATATATATATATATATATATATATATATTTAGCTTAAGTTGAAACACTAAAATTCCTAACTGGAACTAAAATAAATTAAAATCTAAAACTAAAAACTGAAAATAAACCTAAATAGTAATAATTAGAGAATTGTTTTATTTAATGTATTGCCTGGTTAATATTTAAAATTCTTTTTGTTATTATTATCATTTTTTTTTTTTTTTTAGATAAAACTGAAATAAAATAAAACACATAAGATTTTTTTTTCTAAACTTAAACTCATTTTTAATTTTTATTTAGTTTAAATTTAATCTAACCTGAACTAAAATGAATAACTAAAAACTGAAAACAAACCTAAATATTAATAATTAGAGAAACAAAAAAGAATAAGTCAAAACCACATAAAGCACAAATTATTACATTTAAAATTAAAATTTAAACTTATTTCATTTATTTCTGAGGCAAAATTTTTCCTAATTCTATTTTTTAAGTGTGAGTTTTTCATCTAGTATTTATATTTTTTTAATATTCAAGCAGATTTTCGTTTCAGTGTTTGTTTACAGTAACAACAATGCAGAGACTCCCATTTGGATTGGTCAAATAGAAACAGCTCTAAATTCTATTTTCATTCATTTTACACCATAACTTTGCTGGGTGTTTAATATTTTTTTGTGAACTGTGTGTGTTGGTGGTGTGTTGTCAGATTTTTGGACTTTGAAATGTAAGTCCATTTCTTATGAATAAAATCACCATCCAACAGTGTGAAATAGCATTTTTCCATTTGTCTCGTGTGGTGTTCTGGCAGTTTTTCTGTTGCAGTTGTGATGCTGCTTTCTGAACTCTAGTAACTAGATTGATTTTCAGTGACAAAAAGAGGCTGCGTGAGGGAAAAGTCAAGTCATGATTGCTTCAACTCAACATTCCCCATCGATTTCAGAAGGGAAGTGTAACGTCACAGGAAACTCCCTGCAAATGTGTGTGTGCATGCCTTGACAGAGCGGGCTGTGTCTGATTAGCAAAAGGGAAAGTTGCAGATATAATGAGCCGGCCTGTCCATCCATGTCTGGAAACGCTGTTAGTGCACGGCAGCCCAGTCACACAATGGAAAAGTCTGCTTATATTTTCCTGTGCTCCACCAAAATCTCTCTGAATGACCGTCTTTAACCTAGTTTCAGAGGATTTCATAAGTGTTGGTTATCTTTGCAGGTTATCATGTGACGACACAAAAATAAGGAAGTATTTTGTTAAATCATTAGGTGGGTTGATGTTTACGTTTGAATGTTGACATCATTGTACTTCTTGGTCTAAAAGTGCAACATTGTGCAACAATTTTAAGAAAAACAAGTCAAAATTTTGAGCTATAAACTCACAATTGTGAGATATAAACTTGCAATTCTGAATTTATATATAGTATTTATTATTGATTAATCATAGGTTTTTTTTTATATTTTCAGTTATGCAATTTTGTCTTTTTTTGTCAAATTTTAATATGTATACTTTAATATGAGCTTTAGTCTTTTTCATTTTTATAATTTTTATATTATGATGTAGTCATTTTGATACACCAACTTAAATGTATTGTATTTCAGTTAGTTGCCAAGACAACATTTCTTTCATTTCAACTTTTCTTTAATTTTTATTTAAATTCTAGGCCTAGAATTATCTATTATTATCTATGAGAATTTTTTTTGGATTATTTAGAATTTGATTTAGCTTTTAGTTTTATATTTTCATTTTTTTTTTTTTTGTCTTTTTGTTAAGTTTTAGAAATTTTGTCATTTTTATTCTTTTATTTCTTTTTAGCATTAGTTTAAGTTTTAGCTTTTTTTAATTTTAATATTATAATTTTATAATTTTGGTACGCCGACTTAAATTGATTGTGTTTCAGTTATTTGCCCGGGCAACATTTCACCGTTTTAATTCTAAATTCTAAATATCTTATTCAGAATTTTTATTTAGATTTTGATTTAGAATTATCTAAGTCTTTTAATTTTGTGTGTTTGTATTATTTTTATTAGTTTTTTTATCTTTCTATTTAGTGTTAATTTGTTTTTAAGTTTTAGCTTTTTAATTTAATAATTTTTGTATTATGATGTAGTTATTTTGGTACACCAACTTAAATTTACTGTATTTTAGTTAGTTGCCAAAGCAACTATTCTATTTTTTCTTACATTTTTATTAAGATTTTGGCTTAGAATTATCTATTATTATGTAATAGAATTATTTTTAATTATTTAGATTTTTTTTTGTCTTTTTTGTTAAGTTTTAGAAATTGTGTCATGTGCTTTTGTCACTTTATTCTTTTTTTTTTTTTTTTTTTTTAATATTTCTATTTCTTTTTTTAATTTGAATAATTTTAATATTATAGTTTAATTTTGGTACACAGAGTCACCAACTTAAATGTATTGTTTAAATTAGTTGCCCGGGCAACATTTCAGAGTTTTAATTATAAATTCTAAATATCTTATTCAAAATTTTTATTTACATTTTGATTTAGAATTTTTTTTAATATTTCTATTTAGTGTTATATAATTTGTTTTTATTTAAGTTTAAGTTTTTTTAATTGTAATAATTTTTTATGTTATGACGTAGTCATTTTGGTACACCAACTTAAATTTATTGTATTACAGTTCTAATTATTCTTTGATTTAGAATTATCTGTTATATGATTAAGTTTTAGAAATTTTGTCATGTGCTTTAGTCATTTTTATTCTTTTATATTTCTATTTATCAGTTTATTTGTAATTAATTTGTAGCTTTTTTTAATTTTAATAATTTTATAGTTTAATTATTTTAGTACAACTTTTCAGTTAGTTGCCTGGGCAACATTTCACATTTTTATTCATAAATTCTAAATTTCTTATTTAAAACTTTTATTTAAATTTTGATTTAGAATTATCTAACTTTTAGTAATTTTATGTGCTTATGTCATTTTCTTAATATTTTTTATATTTCTGTTTAGTCTTAATTTGTTTTTAAGTTGTAGCTTTTTAGTTTTAATCCTTTTTTTAAATTATTATTTAGTAATTTTAGTACATCAGCATAAACTTATTGTATTTCAGGTAGTTGCCAAGCAACATTTCTAATTTTTCTAATTTCTGATTTTTTTTTTTTTAACGTTTAAGTTTTTAATCTAATAAAAAGTTAAAAAGTTGCAATTATTTTGCAGCAGAAAAAAAAAAACAGAATTGATATGTAGACTCAGAATTGTAAGAAAAAAAGTCAAAATTGTGAGACAAAAAGCCGCAATGACCTTATTTTATTGATGGAAACAAGCTTCCATTCGAAATACATCTGCTGCTTCAGAACTACGTGCCATTTCAACTAATATAATAGTTTGTTAATATATTTATACAGTTGGTTTCAAGAATGAGTTTATAAATATCTGAAATGTGAGTGATTTAAATGAGAAGTAAACGAGTACAGCATGTTCACAGCGTCGCTCTTTCATCAATTTCTCCCGTCGTTTGCCCGAACTGAACCCTTTCGTCTAGATCGGCTCTCACGGGACCCGTTCTGTAATCTTCACATGTGGAAACATCATTTCCACACGCATGTCGTCATCCGCAGACACAAACATGCCCTCAGCGGCTGGCAGCAGATTTGAGCCGCATTACTGTAATGAGAAACTCATTAATACTGCAGAACCCGAGCGTTTATGATGGAAAAAAAGATGGGAAAGAGTTCAGATGCCGTCGAGAGGTGAAATCAGGCCTCGAATCCAAACGGGCTTGAGTTTCTGGAAATGATCGGCCTTCAGTCAAACCCTCAGAAATCTTCAATATCGGTTTTGATCTCAAGTGCATTTCTGTCCTAAAGAAAAGTGCAAGGCCAAAAGATTTATTTTGGCTGCCATGTTTATATAAAGATAGATATAAAGATATGAAGTATTGTTAACTTAAATATGACTCAAGTAAACGTCCTCCTGTTTTAAAAGGCTGTAATTCCTCTTTCTAGACCGCATGAAATCAGATGTTTTGTGGCTTTTAGATCATATTTGGCAACTTTGAGCTCATCTGCTGTATATGCTAGCTTATTACCAGCATTCATACAGTAAGATTGATTAATTTAGTAGACAATTTAATCCAATGTGACTTAGAAACAATAAGCAGTTTGTCACAAAGCCAACAGTAGTAATTATTATAATATTTTATTGAAAGAATTTTAAGAATGTTTGCTAAATTCTTAACATTAATGTACAGTCCAGTGTTGTTTTAGTGTCAGGGTTAGGTGCTGTTATAGTTTCTATTAATATTTTGATTATTTTAATATATTTTAGGTTTTCTGTTTTCATTTTAGTTTTTTTCATTTGCTTTTATTTTATAAGTATTGGTTATTTTGGAAACTTTTTTTTTATAATTTTATAAATTTTAGTGTTTTACTTTAATCTGTGTTATTTAAATAAAATTGTATTTTAATTTTACATTTTTATAATTTTTTAATATATTTATTTTTGTTAAATAATTTTATAGTTGGTTTTCATTTTAAATTAATTCATTTGATTATTTAAATTATTGAAAAAATATTAATTTAATTATTTAAATTATTTTTAATTTTTTTTGTTTAAACTTTTTATGTTTAAATTTTGCATTTTTTTTATTTTGATTTGTTTTTATTTTGTAATTATTTAATTATTAATAATTATTTATTTATTTACAGTTTTATGATGTAATTCTTTTTTTTTTGTTTGTTTGTTTAGGTTTTGGTTGTTATGATTTTTGTCAACACCCTAGATCTCAAATTATTATATTATTTTATTTAAAGTGTTTTAAGAATATTTGCTAAATCCTTAACATTAATGTACAATCCAGTGTTGGACTGTACATGTTTATTTTTTATTTTTTATATATATTGTATTAAGTATAAGTATTGGTTATTTTGTTAACTTTTTTTATAATTTTATACATTTTAGTTTTATTTTAATTTGTGTTTTACATATTTACATATTTATATTTTAATAATAATTTTTTTATTTGTTTCAATTTTGTAAACGTTCAATAAGTGTTTAATTTATTTTAAAACTTTCTATTTATTTATTTATCTATTTATTTTAATTTTACATTTTAATGTTTAATTTTTTTAAATAGTTTGTTTTTTATTTCAAATTAATTTTATTTATTCCACTTTTAATGTTTTTTATTTTATTTATTTTGTTTAACTTTTTAATAATTGTATACTTGTATCTATTTTTATTGTATAATTGTGTGTATTTTTAGAGTTTTATTTTGATTTGTTTTTATTTTGTAATTATTTAAAAAATATATAATTGTTCATTTATTTATTTTTAATTTTTATGGTGTAAATCTTTTTTTTTTTATATATAAGGTTTTAAGTCACAGATCTCAATTTGAACTCAAACATTTCTAATTAAAGATGGAATGACGTGAGCTGCAGCTCTTCATGTGCGACGTGTCGATCTGCGGTCATTGAAACTGTGTAACATCATTGTACACAAATGATTAAAAACCAGTCCAAGTCTTGCAGAGAGACGTGTGATGAGATGATTACTGTGGTACAGTACAGGAACAGTATGTGCGGGTCAGAATGACCCAATGTGTCGCTGGTTTGCTGTATTTCAGGTGACAGTCGCCCACACGTGTCACAGCAGCCACAAATAACCAGTGTGACAGATAAAGCCACTCTCATCGTTAGCATGTCAGCGCGGCTTTCTGTCAGATCTGGACCGGATCTCAGCTCTGGATCATTTCACCGGCGCTCAGGAGATTTTATTCTCATGCATTAATTTTCTCTCTGTCCACAGAAAGAGCAAAAAACTGACTGTGGAGCGGCTCAGATCACTGTTTGAGTTCATATTGAGATTTTTGACTTTTGATTGCAGACTTTTTCTTAGCAAGTTGAAGCATACATAGATCCCTTTGGGCTGAACTATTTCCTTAAAGTCCCCCTGAGATCCAACATTAATATTTCAGTACTTTAACAACATATTTGTATGTTCATGATAAAAAACCAGTGTTTTATTTTGATGGTTTATTTACATTTGTATTATTTTTAATATATATATATATATATATATATATATAT
Source organism: Cirrhinus mrigala (assembly GCA_036247105.1). Classification (NCBI taxonomy): domain Eukaryota; kingdom Metazoa; phylum Chordata; class Actinopteri; order Cypriniformes; family Cyprinidae; genus Cirrhinus; species Cirrhinus mrigala. The sequence continues at coordinate 1,544,776 of CM070017.1, read as the reverse complement.
ATATATATATTATTTTTACTTTTTTATAATTTTATAAATGTTTAGTTTTGATTTTGTTTTTATTTTACAATTATTTATTCATTTTACCTTATAATTTTATACATTTATAGGGTTAGAGTTTTATTTTTTAATTTTGTATTGTAAAATCATGTATTCATTTTATTTGTAAATATTGTTTGTTGTTGTTGTTGTTGTTGTTGTTGTTGTTTTTACATTTATAGTTAGTGTTTTGTTTTAAATTTTTTATTTAAAAATTAATTAGTTTTATTAAAAAATATAATTTATTTTGACATGTTTATAATTTTATGGGTTTTAATTTGGAGTTTTATTTTGATTGTTTTTTATTTTAAAATAATTTTATTTGAAATATTTTATCATTTTATATTTTTAAACAAGTGTTTTGGTTTCTATATAATTTTCTTTAATTTTAAAATTATATTAATAAAATCTTATTATTAATTTATTTTCATTTTTATAATGTAAATATTTTTAGCATTTAAATGATTAATGATCATAAATTATTCATTTGATTTAGTTTATTTAATTAATATTTATGATTTTATATATTTTTAGTAATTGTTTTATTTTGAATTGTTTTCATCTTAAAATTATTTTAATAAAATCTTATTAATTTATTTTCATTTTATATTTTTGTAATGTAAATATTTATATTTGTTTTCATCTTAAAATTATTTTAAGTTAAAATTTTAATTTTTCTTAAAAAAAATCTTATAATTATTCATTTGTTTTCATTTTAGATTTTTATAATGTATTTTTTTTAGCATTTAAATAATTTAGATTTTATGAAATGTTAACCTTTTTTTAATCTACCTAGTTTGGGAAACTCTAGTTCAGAAGAGACATTACTGGAGAAACGTCTGAGAAGCAGGAGACTCATTGCTGATCTATTAAAGAGATTTAATCATTCAGTATTTATTCTGTTTAATCATATATCTGTCTATAATTTAACAGACACTTTTATCCGGTTGTTTTCTCACAGTGACGGTGATTTCAGCAAATGGACGGTGAGACGTGAGGACGCTCGTGTCCTTGACTCGTGATCATCTCACACCTGATGTGACATCTGATTGGAGCCATATGGCCGTCCGCATTAAGCCGAGCCCTGGGTGGCACAGAAATCACCGGCCGTCACGTACGCCGCTGACAGATTCAGGTGCTGATGAACAACCTTCATATCAGCACTTCTCCAACGACTCTCAGATCACACACCACAAGATTAAATGCAAACAAAATGAACCATGTATTCATGAATATTTAAATAAACTTAATTTTTGTTTTTTATTATAATTTTGTATTTCTATAATTTATAAATTTTTAGTTAGTGTTTCTTTTTTTTGGTATAATATGAATATTTTTTGTTTGTTTTTTTTATGCTGTTATGTCATACATACTTATACATCTATGTATCTTTATTCATTTTATATTTTATTTTTAGATTTATATATTTATTCATATATTTGTATATTTTTGTATTTTTCTTTAATTTCATACTTCAGGTTAAACTAAATAACAATGCAATATGTTGCCTATTTTGAAATGTTAAATATTCTGTATATCAATTTTTATTTTATTTATTTATTTTATTTTATTTTTCTTACAACTAGCTGAAATAAAATACCTGTAACTGCTCTCAGATCGTAGACCACAAGATTAAATGAAAACAAAATGAACCATGTAATCAAGAATATTTAAATGAAACTACATTTTTATGTTTTTATATGTATATATATATATATATATATATATATATATATATATATATATATATATATATATATATATATATATATATATATAATTTTTTTTTTTTTTATTATTATTTTTCTTTTATTTATTTATTTTTTTATTCATTTTTATTTTTATTTTTTTTTAAATGTTATATTCATTCATATATATTTTTATTTTTTTATTTTATTTCATACATCAGGTCAAACTAAATAACAATGAGATGTTTTTTTTTTGTTTGTTTTTTTTGCTTTGAGTTGAATCACCCTGGTCAGACTCAGACAAAAGACGTGTTTGTCGGTCTTATCGCTCTCAGATCCCGTTAAGCGTAAAGATCAGGGCGCGATGTGAATTTCAGACAGGCACGTTTCTGTCTCAGCCAATCGGAGGCCGTCGAGACAACAGTGATGTGCTTTACATCCCAAACTTCCTGTCCTACTTTTAGAGCGCTTTGAGAAATTGCAGTTGGATGAAAGATGGAGTCGAGATGAGACGAGAGTGAAACTGTGAGAGAAAGATGGAGTCGTGTTATGGCTGCTGTGTTTATCTTCATACAGATACAGACACGTCTCGCGGGACGCAAACACACTTCTGCACTTATGATGCTTGTCACTGGCGGCCCAGTTAAAAACAAAACATGTTTTTTTTTGTAGAAAGTCAGAAAAATCACGTATGAGATCTATTCAATAATTATTATGATAAAAAAAAAGTAACATATTACCATAATAAAATACTACTAATATTTTTCATTTTGATTATTAAATGCAAAATCAAAAAAATGTTTACAATTATTTTTAAATTGTTCATTATAAAGAAACACAATAAATACTGAGATCTAAACTCACAAAAATTATTTAAATTATTAAATATTACTAACCTTTCCTTTGATATTTTTATTTATTAGTTTAGTTTTTTTTATTTTTTATTATTAGTGCTTGCTTTATTCCTAATGCTGATATTTAGTACTAAACTCGTGCTGTACATGTAATGAGCAGCGCATATGAAACAGGCCATGCATAAAATGAATAAATAATGAGAGACAGATCATGTAGACATTTCCTGACACAAACAACTGTTGAACTGCTGCTTTTCAGAGATCAGTGACGCTTCTGTGAATGTTAGACGACTCTGTGACGTCATATAAGAACGCATTTGTTCACTAAACGAATGCACGGACTGATTCAGATTACGGCAAATGACAGCAGCTGATTTCAGATCAGCATGGAAGAGATTTCTAATCTCTGTGTCGCAGTGTATACACAAATATAACGTAAAATTATAAATGAGATCTCCTTAACATCTCTGTTTACTAAAATAAACCTCAGATGTTGCATTAAATGGCTCATTTTAATTTGATTGCATTTTTAAGCTGTTTTTGCTGTAATTTTATGGTAGTTTAGGGTTTCTTGAGTTGATTTGATTTGTATCGCGCTTTTGTTTCAAAGCAGCTTCACAGAAAATGTTTCATATGCCGATATCTCATACAAGTTCTTTAGATCAGTGTTTTGGTTTTTGGGGTTCTTTTAAAGCACCAGAACATGGATTTTTCTTTTCTAAAAAAAATAGAAAAAAAAATCTTAAAAATAAATGAGTGATTCCCAATTATTGTTACCCGAACCCATTTGAGTTAAAAGTCCTCCTGAGGGTTTTAAGTTAATATTTCAATAATTTAACAACACATTTGCATGTTCATGGCTATCCAATGGTGGTTAATGGTCACATGAGGCAGGTGTCCAAATGAAATTTTCATCTTTTAGTCAGTGTTGTATTTTGATTATTTTTTAAAATGTATTTTTTTTTATTATTTTTATTTTATCGATTGTTTTTATTTATTGATTGCCTAATTATTTGTTTATTTTAATTTTACATTTTTTAAATGATTTATTCAGTCATGAGATTTTTTTTTAATCATTTATATGACTATTTGCAGTTCCCTCATTAAAATTTATGAGGGAGAATTGTAATAAGAATTATTTACTTATGATTTTTCAGAACCAGATCCTGTTTATTTTTTTATTTGTATATTATTTTAGATTTTTATTAATTAATTAATTAATTTATTTATTTATTTGTTAGTTTGTTTTATGTAGAATTGCATAAATTTGGATTACTTTCTAATGCAAAGCATCATAGTACTTCAAAAGATTTAGAATCTGTGTTATTTTATTAATTTATATTTTAATAATATTTATATATAATTTATATTTTTATTACTAATTAATTAATTAATTAGTTTATGTAGAATTGCATAAATTTGGATCATTTCTAATGCAAAGCATCATAGTACTTCAGAAGATTTAGAATCTGTTATTTTATTAATTTATATTTTCATTATATTTATATATAATTTACGTTTTTATTTATTTATATTTTATTCATAATAATATTTTATTAATATTTTGAGTTTTCATATTTTGAATTTTTAGTTTATATTTATATTTTCCATTTTCATTTTAAAATAAATGTAAAGTTTTAGTAATTAAAAAAAGTGAACTTTTTTATCTGTTTTTTTTAAATACATTTATGCAGCTTTTATTCATTTTTGTTTATTTATTTATTTATTTATTGTAGTATATCAAATCAAACTAAATGAAAATGAGAAATGCTGCCTGAACTATCTGAAAAAATATGTATATAATTTTTCACATATGTTTTATTTTATTTTTAGTTTTTGGAATATGGTCAAAAGCCTTGATGATACATTTTATGATGCTTTTTTTGGGGGGTTTTGTCTTTTTGAACCAAATGAATCTGTTTCAACAGTTTGTGTACGTGAATAAATTCTAACTTTTTTGGGGGGGGTAAACTGTCCCTTTAAAGGTGTTTCCGTATAACGTAATGTTGTAATTGTCTCTCTGTGTTTCAGACGAGTGTTTTGGATGCTAATGATGCGTGTCGCTGTGGTTTTGTTCGGCCCGAGCGCGTCACGTCCACAGCGAGCGCACCTGTGTTTGGATCGCCGTGTCGCACCAGATGGATTGTGGAAACTCAGCCCATAATGTCAGGTGTTGCTATGGAAACCCAGATGGACACCTGCTTCCTGAATCCAGACAGCGGGAAGAGCTGAAGGAAGTCTGAGAAGAATGAAGCGCATCAGAAACACAGATTATCTCCTCTGATAAAGGCCGAGATTCGGGAATCTCCATGACAACCGGATTCCGAGTTTGCCGTCGGATAACGGATCCATGGAAACCGTCTGGAGAAACATAGACAGATAAGAGTGAAGCTGCTGTAAAGAGAGACACACACACACACACACACACTCACTATCAGTCATGTGATCGCTTGTGTGAAGCTGATTTTGAGCCCTCTGGCTTCATATCACTGAACTGAAGTGTCTGGATTTCACACATTATGTTCCGTAATGCGTCACGTTTCATAACGCTCATAATCATTTGTTCATTCATTCTGTCCTTCCTTTATTTGTTTTTATCTATCCATCTATCTGTCATCTATCTATCGTCCGTTCGTTTGTTTGTTCGCTTGTTCATTCGTTTATTCATTTGTTTGCTTGTTTGTTTGTTCATTTTATCTATTTTATCGTTCGTTCTTTGTTCTTTCATTTGTTCATTCATTCATTTTATCTATCATTAGTTTTTGTTTGTTGATCCATTCATTTATTTGCTTGTTCGTTTGTTCATTCGTTTTTAGTCTATTGTACGTTCGTTTGTTCTTTTGTTTGTTTGCGTTTGTTCTTTTTTTTCTTTTGTTTTATCTATTATGTATTGTTTGTTTGTTTGCTTGTTTGTTTATTTGTTTTATCTATCATTTATTCATTCGTTTGTTCTTTCATTTGTTTGCTTGTTTGTTTGTTTGTTTATTCGTTTTATCAAACTATCTATCGTTCGTTTGTTCAGATGTGTTCGTTTGTTCATTCATTTTATCTATTTATCGTTCATTCTTTCTTTCATTTGTTTGCTTTGTTACATTCATTTTATCTATCGTTTGTTAATTTATTTGTTTGTTTGTTCATTTGATCTATTGTTCGTTCTTTGTTCTTTCATTTGTTTGCTTTGTTTCATTCATTTTATCTATAGTTTGTTCATTCATTTGTTTGTTTGCTCATTTTATCTATTTATCATTCATTCTTTATTCGTTTGTTTATTCATTAATTTGTTTGCTTGTTCGTTTGTTCATTCATTTTATCTATTTATCGTTCATTCTTTCTTTCATTTGTTTGCTTTGTTTCATTCATTTTATCTATAGTTTGTTCATTCATTTGTTTGTTTGCTCATTTTATCTATTTATCATTCATTCTTTATTCGTTTGTTTATTCATTAATTTGTTTGCTTGTTCGTTTGTTCATTCATTTTATCTATTTATCGTTCATTCTTTCTTTCATTTGTTTGCTTTGTTTCATTCATTTTATCTATAGTTTGTTCATTCATTTGTTTGTTTGCTCATTTTATCTATTTATCATTCATTCTTTATTCGTTTGTTTATTCATTAATTTATTTGCTTGTTCGTTTGTTCATTCGTTTTTAGTCTATTGTACGTTCGTTTGTTCTTTTGTTTGTTTGCGTTTGTTCTTTTTTGTTTCTTTTGTTTTATCTATTATGTATTGTTTGTTTGTTTGTTTGCTTGTTTGTTTATTTGTTTTATCTATCATTTATTCATTCGTTTGTTCTTTCATTTGTTTGCTTGTTTGTTTGTTTGTTTATTCGTTTTATCAAACTATCTATCGTTCGTTTGTTCAGATGTGTTTGCTTGTTCGTTTGTTCATTCATTTTATCTATTTATCGTTCATTCTTTCTTTCATTTGTTTGCTTTGTTTCATTCATTTTATCTATCGTTTGTTAATTTATTTGTTTGTTTGTTCATTTGATCTATTGTTCGTTCTTTGTTCTTTCATTTGTTTGCTTTGTTTCATTCATTTTATCTATAGTTTGTTCATTCATTTGTTTGTTTGCTCATTTTATCTATTTATCATTCATTCTTTATTTGTTTGTTTGTTCATTCATTAATTTGTTTGCTTGTTCGTTTGTTCATTCATTTTATCTATTTATCATTTGTTTGTTCTTTCGTTTGTTTGCTTTGTTTCATTCATTTTATTTATCGTTTGTTTGTTCATTCATTTGTTTGTTTGTTTGTTCATTTTATCTATTTATCGTTCATTCTTTGTTCTTTCGTTTGTTTGTTCATTCATTTTGTTTGCTTGTTCGTTTGTTTGTTCATTCATGTTATCTATTTATCGTTCGTTCTTTGTTCTTTCATTTGTCTACTTTGTTTCATTAATTTTATCTATCGTTTGTTTGGTTATCTAACTATATAGTTTGTTTGTTTTTGTTCATTCGTTAGTTTGCTTGTTCGTTTGTTCATTCATTTTATCTGTTTATCGTACGTTCTTTCTTTTGTTCGTTTGTTTTTTCATCCATTAATTTGTTTGCATGTTCGTTTGTTCATTTGTTTTATCTAACTATCTATCTATCATTCGTTTGTTCAGACGTTTGTTTGCTTGTTCGTTTGTTCATTCATTTTATCTATTTATCGTTTGTTCTTTCATTTGTTTGCTTTGTTTCATTCATTTTATTTATCGTTTGTTTGTTTGTTCATTTTATCTATTTATCGTTCGTTCTTTGTTCTTTTGTTTGTTTGTTCATTCATTTTGTTTGCTTGTTCATTTGTTTGTTCATTTGTTTTATCTATCGTTTGTTTGTTCGTTTGCTTGTTCGTTTGTTCATTCATTTTATCTATTTATCGTTCGTTCTTTTTCATTTGTTTACTTTGTTTCATTTATTTTATCTATCGTTTGTTTGTTCATTCATTTGTTTGATTGTTTGTTCATTTGTGTTATCTAACTATATAGTTCGTTTGTTTTTATTTATTCATTTGTTTGCTTGTTCGTTTGTTCATTCATTTTATCTGTTTATCGTTCGTTCTTTCTTTTGTTCGTTTGTTTGTTTGTTCATCCATTAATTTGTTTGCATGTTCGTTCGTTTGTTCATTTGTTTTATCTAACTATCTATCTATCATTCTTTTGTTCAGACATTTGTTTGCTTGTTCGTTTGTTCATTCATTTTATCTATTTATCGTTCGTTCTTTGTTTTCATTTGTTTACTTTGTTTCATTTATTTTATCTATCGTTTGTTTGTTCATTCATTTGTTTGTTTGTTTGTTCATTTTATCTATTTATCGCTTGTTCTTTGTTCTTTTGTTTGTTCATTCATTTTGTTTGCTTGTTCATTTGTTTGTTCATTTGTTTAATCTAACTATCGTTTGTTCGTTTGCTTGTTCGTTTGTTCATTCATTTTATCTATTTATCATTCGTTCTTTGTTCTTTCATTTGTTTACTTTGTTTCATTTATTTTATCTATCGTTTGTTTGTTCATTCATTTGTTTGATTGTTCATTTGTGTTATCTAACTATATAGTTTGTTTGTTTTTATTTATTCGTTTGTTTTCTTGTTCGTTTGTTCATTCATTTTATCTATTTATCGTTCGTTCTTTCTTTTGTTTGTATGTTTGTTTGTTTGTTTGTTCATCCATTAATTTGTTTGCTTGTTCGTTTGTTTGTTCATTTGTTTTATCTAACTATCTATCGTTCGTTTGTTTTTGATTATTCGTTTGTTCGTTTATCTATCTGTTGTTTGTTTTTGTTTGTTCATTCATTTTATCGACCTCCTTATCTATCATCTATCTGTTTTCATTCTAATCATTTCAGGCCTTAAATCATATTTACTACAAATAATAAATCCAGCAGCTAACACCATATATTTTGTTTGTCATGGTTGCAGGTTGAGACAGAATCTCCTGCTTTACCGTCACTGTAGATGGATGCCTATTTTTCACCTCAGACTCCTAAAAGTCATATATGACTGTGATTTGAGACGCATCTGATTTATATTAGCAACTCGTTTTATCTGCTGAATTTCCGTCGACCATCTCACCTAATTTGTAACCAACCTCAGAACGAGAAGATCGACCACGACTGACCTGATGCTTCACTGGACAGACGTTTAGCGAAGTTCAAAGTGAACAGGAACACAAAACCAGAATGTTGTTCTTTATGTTTAAATATGGCAGCTGAAATGAGCCGTGAAATGATTTTCCCCCATTTAATGGAGCTGAACTTGCCTTTAATTACGCTTGAGTGAAATCATCATCGGCTGCTTGGAGGAAAAATAAAGAGAGAGATGAAAAGGAGAACAGAAACAAAGACACAGACGGATGGAGAAGAAAAAGGTAAAACCTCATTTGATTTGTAATTGTAGTCAAGCAGACGTGAACCATGAAAGAACAGAAACTCCTGAGCTCACATGTGTTTACTGGGTCGTTCCTGTTTTGCAGAAGCTTTCAACTTATTCTGGTGTAAGGAAGTGTTTCTAAAACAGAAAAACAAAACTGGTAGTTTTCACTCAGTATTAGCTAGCAAATTTCACAAATAATTACAAGGAAACGGCAAGTAACACATTGAATTAAACAGGACATTTTAGGAAATAGAAATAATATTTTTAGAATTTTTTTAATATTTGTACATTTTAGACAGACTGAAATTCTCATAAACAGGGTTATTGTAGTTACTTGAAAGAAATTAATTGTTATATATATATATATATATATGGTTTTGCTTAATGTTAATTAAATATATATATATATATATATATATATATATATATATTATATTACAAAGGACAAAAACAAAAAAGTGAAAAACTAAAAAAAAATGGAAAAATAAAAACAAAAACTGGCTCAAAATATTAATAAAATCTATAATTTTGTATCAATGATATTAAAATAGCATACTTGTAAAACAAACTCCAAACTCCTCTTTGTTTTTCACCTTTTACAACATATTTACAAACTTATTTTTTAAGTAATACATATCTTTAAAAATATTATCTTTGATTTTTAAAGTATTATTTAATAATAATATTATAATTATAAAAAAAATTAAAAATGAAAAAAATCTGAATATTCAGAACTCAGAATATGAATAAAATCTATAATATTGTATCAGTGATCCTAAAATAACATACTTGTAAAACATACTCCAATTTATTTACTTTCATTTTAAATGTTATTTTTAAAATTACTCTTATACTCTCAACAAACTTTTCAGTATAACTTCTTGGTGCTGTTGTTTTCCAACCAGTAACAATTTAGTTTTGTTAAAAAATAGATTTTTTCTAAAATACCAACATAAAAACAATATTCTGCTTGTAAATTTGTCAGAATTTAGAAGAAACACTTTAAGTCTTTCTTAAGAAATATTTGATTCATTGTAGAAGTGAAAATGAAAATCAACTCGAACCAAAGTATTTAAAAACTGTGATATGATTTCCAGCATTAAGAGTTGTGATTTTAATATTTTGTTCAGCGTTTTTTAAGCGGTATCGAGATGTGAAACTGTGCTACATAGTAGGAATGACCCACTGATTTCATTTTCAGAAGTGAAAGTGACATTTCGAACGGCTCTCGCTGAACTTTACGTTTCTTCCTATCTTGTGACGATCCGTAACAGTCTGTCCGTCATTCCTCGGAACGAAGCGGTCTCTCGCAATCCGAGTGAAACTGGTGCGTGTCCTGTGTTGGGGCTTGTGTGTGTTTGTTTTGCTGCAGGTGCTTTGTTTCTACAGTAGTTACAGTGTTGGTGATTCAGTGGCCGGATTCGAAAGCGACACTAGAGAAGTGAAAGTGCCTGATGGGGATTTCATAACTGTTACTGGGACTTTTCTGAGGTCACACCAAGTGTGCCATTACCCACAATCTACTGCCATACGCAGCAATAGTAGTACAGATTCATCTGTGTTTACATTCCTGTAGATCAAACCGTACTGTAGATCCTGACGCTTGCAACGCCAAGGTGATGGGGTTTGATAAATGTACACTTTGAATGCAATGTTTAAATAAAAGCGTCTGCCAAATGCACATTTACATACAGCAGGGATATTATCATCATTAACTAAAACTAAAACCATTAAAAAAAAAAAAGAATTTCTTGAAAAAAATTATAATTGTTTTATTCAAGCTAGTTAAAGCATCATTTCTTTCTTTCTTTTTCTTTTTTTTTTTTTTTTAGTTTAAGCTGAAGTAGTAAAAGAACCAAAACTAGGTCTGAAATAATAAAAAATTCATAGAAATGTGAAAAACATGAAATATATAGACAATTTAAAAAATAAACAAAAACACAACAAAATTGCTAAACTTTCAAAAATCAAAATGGAAAATGAATATAAAAATAATATAGACATATTTAAAAAAAAATTTATAAAAATGACAAAAGCACACAGCAAAATTGCTAAAACTTTAGCTAAAATTAAAGTAAAAATGGAAAATTAATATAAAAATATATTAATGAAAATAGTAATAATGTAGACATTTAAAAAATGTATAGAAATGACGAAAGCACACAACAAAATTGCTGCAACTTTAGCTAAAATTAAAACAAACAAAATTGAAAAAGTAATGGAAAAAATATAAAAAAAAGCACACAACAAAATTGCTAAAACTTCAGCTAAAATTCAGATAAAAATTAAAAATATAAATATAAAATATAAAAATATTTAGAAAATAATAAAAATGACAAAACACTTTTTTTTGCTAAAACGTTAGCTAAAAATAAAATAAAAATAGAAAATTAATATAAAAATATTTTTAAAATAATAAATAGACATTTTAAAAATTAATAAAAATGGAAAATGAATATAAATATATGACAAAAAAAATAATATAGACATTTAAAAAAAAATGTATATAAATGACAAAAGCACACAACAAAATTGCTAAAACTTTAGCTAAAATTAAAGTAAAAATGGAAAATTAATATAAAAATATATTAATGAAAATAATAATAATGTAGACATTTAAAAAATGTATAGAAATGACGAAAGCACACAACAAAATTGCTGCAACTTTAGCTAAAATTAAAACAAAAAAAATTGAAAAAGTAATGGAAAAAATATAAAAAAAGCACACAACAAAATTGCTTTAAAAATTATAAAAATATTTTTAAAATAATAAATAGACATTTTAAAAATTAATAAAAATGTCAAAACAACAAAATTGCTAAAATATGAGCTAAAATTAAAATGGAAAATTAATATAAAAATATGTGACAAAAAAATAATATAGACATTTAAAAAAATGTATATAAATGACAAAAGCACACAACAAAATTGCTAAATTGCTAGGATAAAAATAATTTGGATTTGGATTTTTTTTTTTTCTCTCTTCATTTGCTATGCTTGTAGATGTTAACTTGAGGCTGACAAGTATATTATTATATAATACTAATACATGTTTTACTAATAAATATTTTATCTGAATGACAGTATTGTAGGTATAGGATTGTCTTGATCCATATGTCAGATGCATTTTATATTTTAATCCCATTTAACGCCAAATAATTTTCTGCTTAACAAGCAATTAAATTGAGAAAACACACTGCTTGCAACAAACACTTAAGCTTTCCTGTGCAGTAGCTTAAACAGTAGATCATGGCGTTAGCAACATCATGGTCAGGTTCAAATCCCAGGGAATGCTACAACTGATCTTAAATGCAATCTAAATCACTTTGGATTAAAAAAGCATCCGCCAAAAGCATGTTAATGTAGTGACTTTTAGCCTAGAGTTTATAATGCTGAGCTTCTGCACCGCTGGCGTGTTTGTGTTCATCATCAGCGACTCTCGTGCCAAGACAGATGAAGTTGCCAACTGGGCCGAAAAACTACTGAAACTGGAGCAGATCTATATGAGAATGAGGATCTGGCAACCCTCTCGTCCACACACAGTTCCTAAATGTCCAGTTTGAGAGGCCTGGCTTCCTCTGGGTTTCCATGGCGCAGCCGTAGGAGACGTGAAGGCGTTATTGGAGGATCCCTGAGAGGCGACAGTCCTGCGGATGTTTGGCAAATGTCTGAAAAACACTTCTGTTTTTCTTCCCAGTTTAAAGTGCGGCACCATATTAAACCGGGTCAGGATATTTTCTGGCTCCTTTGGGTTTGTTTACGATGAGAACTGAGGAGACGAGGGTGAGATTGAGACGTTCTTGGCAGAGACAGACTGCTGAAACCTCGTGAGAATAAACTACTTCCTCTCTCAGCCCAACATGCAGACTGACAAGTGAAGACACACAAATATCCTGCTGATGATTTCAGAGCTGAATAACGAGGTAACGGATTATATCGCTACATAACATGGCCATAAAACAGTCATGCTGAAAATATGTTCTGAGAATCTGTTTTAACCATCATTTAAGTGGTCATTTCTGTGATGCGTTCACATCGCACTCGTCTCGTGTCATGTATGGCAGCGTTAAGTGAGTGTTTCTCTGAGAGCATGAGCTCATCCTCCATTAGCAGCAGCCGGAGGGAGTGATTGAATCTGCGGGCAGCCGGTCTCGGTGCCGGTTTGGCTCGGGTTGCCAGCAGACAGCTGGCCTGTGGAGGTGATTCACTCGCCGCGGGAGCAGATCTGTGTCTGGAGAAAGCCGATCCGGTGCTGACGGCGCAGGAAAGCCTGAAGTGAGCGGATGATGATGCCGTCAGACTGCAGCTCCACATCAGAATCAGCTGCTGCACAAACACAGTCTGATGTCATCCGTGTGTTACTGTAATTACTGTAAAACTGCATTCCTTCAGTTACACACACACAGCAAACTGAATTAGAATTTTATACAAATAAAGAGATTAATTTAATATAATATAATGTAATATAATAAAGATATAGATACAATTTTTGTTATTCAAAGTACATGGAAACTATCCAAAGTTCTGTTCATCCTAAAGCAGTGAAAACTGCTACTCTCTTTTTTTCTTTTTGTTTTTTTTTTTTTTTAACTGTACTGCCTTAATGGTTTGATGTTTTGTAATTTTTTATTTAAAAAAAAGAGAAATTAGAAAAAAATGATTTGCAAACTCAAGCCTTGATTCAAGTCCTGTTTTGATTCAAATGACTCATGAACCCGATCCGAAGTCCCAATCTGAATTAAATGATTCACAAACCCACTCCAAAGTTCCAGTCAGAACCAAATGATTCGCAAACCCGATCCGAAGTCCCGTTCTGATTCAGATGATTCGCAAACCCACTCTGAAGTTTTGATCTGAATCAAGTGATTCGTGAACCCGATCCGAAGTCCCGATCTGAATCAAATGATTCACGAACCTGATTTAAAGTCCTGATCTGAATCAAATGATTCATGAGCCCACTCCGAAGTTCCAATGTGAATCAAATGATTCGCAAACCCACTCTGAAGTCTCAGTCTGAATCAAATGATTCATGAGCCCACTCCAAAGTTCCAATGTGAATCAAAAGATTCGCAAACCCACTCCGAAGTCCCAATCTGAATCAAATGATTCGCAAACCCAATCCGAAGTCCCGTTCTGAGTCAATTGATGATTTGCAAACCCACTCCGAAATCCTAATCTGAATCAAGTGATTCACGAACCTGATTTAAAGTCCTGATCTGAATCAAATGATTCATGAACCCACTCCAAAGTTCCAATCTGAATCAAATGATTTGCAAACCCGATCCGAAGTCACATTCCGATTCAAATGATTCGCAAACCCACTCTGAAGTCTCAATCTGAATCAAGTGATTCATGAACCCGATCGGAAGTCCCGATCTGAATCGATTCACAAACCCGATCCGAAGTCTGGTTCTGAATCAGATGATTCACGATCTGCGCTCAGAGTCCCAATCTGAGTCAAATGATTTGCGAACCCACTCCGAAACCCCGATCTAAATCTAATGATTCGCAAACCCACTCTGAAGTTCCAATCTGAATCAAATGATTCACAACCCTGATTTGTAGTCCCGATCCGAATCAAATGATTCTCAATCTGCACTTAAAGTCCCGATCTGAATCAAATGATTCACGAACCCACCCCAAAATCCCAATCTGAATAATGACTTGGGAATTATTATTTCAAATCGGGATTTCGGAGTGCGTAGCGTGGATTGTGAATCATTTGATTCAGTTCATTCAATTTGCAAAAAGATTCACGAACCCACTCCTAAGTCCTGATCTGAATCAGTTGATTCACGAACCCAATGAGAATTCCCGTTTTGAAATGTATTGCAATACGCGATCCAACTGAAGTGCTTCAAAATGATGCAAAGCTCATCTGGAGTTTTTAAAAAGCTTTGTTATATGTCCATTTTAAAATCATTGCAAGCTGTGTCGAAATTTGAAAACTAATGGCTCTTTTGATCTGGTTTTTGCTAGTGAATCACTTGAAAGGAATGATCGAAGTCACAAGTTAATTGTCAATTGAAAATCAATTGTAGCGGTTTCAGCGTAAATGACTCAATTGATTCGGTTTGTCTGAAACACTACTGTGACTAAAGAGCTTACACATACTGGTGGATTAACCATTACAGAAACATAAAAAACGACTTTTGTAATCAACAATACTGTTAGTTTAGAGCAGGAATTGAATCAGCATTCTTTTTACCAGGGGCTAAAATTCAAATGCAATACAAATGTGCAAAATGAATGCAATTTCCAGTGATAATTGGAGGAAGGAAACTGGATCAGATCAACACACAGCCGTGAGCGAATCTTCAGCTACGGAAATGAGCGACAAATGACTTCAATGGACCTGAACAGGTCGGAAACTCCAGCAGAGTTTGTTTACGCAAACATCTGCCGCGATCGTCCTGTAAAAACAACCTGAACTTGACCATTTAAAAGGAGTTGCTAAAGCAGAACCGAGTCCAATGTGATTTAAGATGCGTGTGATATCATAACGGATGCGTTGCACATGTGAGTTAAACCGCTGCTCGTTTCAGTTTTAGAAGACATTTAAGGACAGCATGGAGTAGGTGACACGCGTGAGATGTAAGAGCTGAACTTTTGAGTGATTCTGCAGGTTTGGCAGCGGTTTGTCCTCTGCGTGTCTGGCTCTTCATCAATGGAAATGAGTCTATATATCAGAGTGACACGCGACTCGGCAGGAAAGCGCCGCATGCGGGCCAAAAAACGACCTGATTTAAATAAGGGCAGGGAGGAAGCCCTGAAAGCGGAAAAGTATGGAGCGTACTTTCCTTCGGTGATCATTCTGATTTATTTTCAACCCGGAAAGTTTGGCTACAGCTTTCGGAAAGCAGAGACACAAATCAAGCGACCTTGAACATCTGCAGCAGCGGCTCTGCTGTCAATCAAACAGCAGGTGCAGGATTGAGCCTAGAAAACACTCAGAGGAACACAAAGCGACTATTTACTGTATTAATACACGCTCCTGGTGTTACTGTGAATGATTCATCAGCAGCGTTGGGGGTAACGCATTAAGGTAACGCGAGCTGTGGAATCAGATTACTTTTTCAAGTAACTAAAGTAACACATTAATTTACAAGGAAAAAAAAGTAATACAAAAGTAATGTGACGCATTACATTGCATAAAAAGTAACTAAGCATCGTATTTAGTTTTTCTTTCTTTTTTTTTTTTTTTTTAGGGATTATTGCTTTATTCAGGGTTCATACAAGGTGCTTGAAGTACTTCAATTTGACTTTTTAAAATTGAAGGCCTGGAAAAGCCTTGAAAATAGCAATATTCCTGAAGAGGTGCTTGAAAAGTGCTTGAATTATTGACAATGTATCTGAGGAATAAATGTAAATTTTTTTTCCTCAATAATCACATATATTTTCATGCAAAATTCGTGGAATTTAAAAAACAACATACTTTTTTGTCTGTTATTTCAGTTAATGTCATAAAGCTATCGAGCTAAGCCAGTAGTAGTACTGACAGTGGCAAAAAGACGAACAAATGAACCAAATCATTTGAGTGAGTCATTTAAGCTGGAACCGCTCCGATTGATTCAAACTCGTGACTTCTTTTCATTTCAAGTGATTCACTAGCAAAAACCAAATCGAATTAAAAAAGCCATTCATTTTCGATTTAAAAAAAAAAAAAAGATTCCTGTTTTGAATCAAATGATTCACGAACTCTATAGAAAAGTCCTGATCTGAATCAAATGATTAACAAACTCGATCCGAAGTCCTGATCTGAATCAAATGATTTGTGAACCTAATCCAAAGTCCCGATCTGAATTAATTTGATCCGTGAATGCAATCCGAAGTCCCGATCTGAATCAAATGATTTGGGAAACCTATCCAAAGTCTCATTTTGAATAAAATGAATTGTGAACCTGATCTGAAAGTCCCAATCTAAATCAAATGATTTGCAAACCCAATCCGAAATCACTATCTGAATCATTTGCTTCCCAAACTTGATTCGAAGTCCCGATCTGAATCAAATGATTTGCGAAACCGATCCGAAATCCCGTTTTGAATAAATTGATTCATGAATCTGATCTGAAGTACCGATTTAAATCTGATGATTCGCAATCCCTGCTCCAAAGTTCTGATCCGAATCGAAAGATTTTCTAACCTGATCCGAAGTCCTGATCTGAATCAAATGATTCACAAACTCGATCTGAAGTCCTGATCTGAATCAAGTGATTCACGAACTTGATCCGAAGTCCTAATCTGAATCAAAAGATTTGCTAACCTGATCCGAAGTCCCGATCTGAATTAAATGATTCACGAACCTGATCTGAAGTTGTGTCTGAATTGTGTTGCAACATAATTCACTGTTTTGAAGCACTCCAATCGGATCGCATATCGCAAATCACTTGATTCAGATCGAGCCTTCAAGTCGTGTATAGCAAATTATTTGGTTTAAATCAGGACTTCGGAGTGGATTCGTGAATCATTTGACTTGGATTGGAAGTTTGCATATCACAAATAAACTGATTCAGACTCAGGTCGCGTACTACGAATCATTTGATTCAGATCGGGACTTCGGAGGCCTTATCATGGATTATGGACTTGTATTTTAGTTAAAAACATCTTTAACTAGATGTTAAAGACAGTTAAAGACAAAAGCTGAAACAAATCCATCATTAAGACATTTTTAACTAAAATACATTGAAAAAGTGGTCTGTCTGAATCAGGAGAGAAATCTGCACAGATCAAACACCATTTTAATGATGGATTTGTTTCAGCTTTTGTCTTCTCAAGATGTTAACTGATGGACTTGAGTGGTGCGGATTATTGTGATGTTTTCATCAGCTCTCATTCTGACGGCACCCATTCGCTGCCATTGGTGAGACCGTGATGGAATGACACATTTCTCCAAATCTGATGAAGCAGCAAACTCATCTACATTTTGGATGGACTTAGCAAATGTTCATTTTTGGGTAAGTTCTTTTAAAAATGCATTAGCATTTGTCTTTTAAACAGTGCACTTTATTGAATGTAATCTAATTTATTTTCTCTCATTATTGAGGATGGATATGCGGTTTGGGACTTTAAATCAGATCTGACCATCTTCAGCTGTCGGACACTGCCGAGAGGTCAGTTATCATAGCTGCGCTGACCTTTGACCTTTGACCTTTGTGTTTTCTGGGATCTCTGGAATTTCATGTTGTGAACAAAACAATAACAACAGCTGTTGCTTATTATTTCCCCGCTCAGGGAAAGCTGAGTTTACAGTGGCTGACGTCCAGAGGTTATTTGCTCGGATGGATTTCGGAGAACTTTATCGCTGCGTTCTTTCTCAACGCTCTAAATATAGTCATATTAGCAGCGCCGCTCCAACTCTGAGACCGCAAACATTTCCATATTTAACAGAAGGTTGCGAAGGTTACGTCTATTAATTTCACAGCGAAGTCGATCGAAAGCTGAGGTGAAATGGAGAGTGAAATCTATTGTCCTTTCGGTGATGAATGTGATTGTGTGTTGCAGTAAATCTGATGGAGAGTTTCGGCATCGCAGGCAGACGCTCCTGACGGACACACAGTAACACTGATGCATCGCTTCCAGGAAAGTCCTCCATGATATCGACCCCTCCTGTGTCTCCTGACTCGCTCTTGTGCTTTAAACAGCAAGGTACAGAATACAGACAAGCTTGTTTGTGCAGATGTTTACAGTGTGGAAACATAACGTTATGTAAATTGTTGCCAAAAACACTGTGGAAATGTTACATGTAGGCTGCAAAAGCTTGTTTTGGCGACATTTAAGATTATGTAGTAACAAAAAACAAACTAATTAAAAATGGGAAAGAATTGTATTTATTATTATTATTATTATTATTATTATTATTATTATTTGTGTGGCACTGTTTTCAATCTGCTAGTGCAGTTACTGTATCATTTATTTAAAGTGCATATCTATATACTGGTCTATAAAGTCTTGTTTTAAACATATTTTGTTTACTTTATCTAAATAACATTTTACACTTTTATTAAATCAAATAACACTCACGTAGGAAAAAAAAATGTTTCAATTATATTTTTACTTGACACCAGAGTGTTGATGTATATACATAATATATGGATCATCTTTTCTGCTATGTACTAACATTAAATTAAATTAAATTAAATTAAAGTGAATTAAAGTAAATTAAATTAAAAATGAATAAAATAATATTTTAGTCTCAGTAAATCAGATCCAAAGTTCCGATCTGATTCGAATGAACCACAAACCCAATCTGAATCAAATGGTTTGCGAACCCGACGGGAAGTCCCGATCTGATTCAAATGATTCATGAACCTGATTTTAAGTTCCATTTTGAATCAAATGATTTGTGATTACGATCCAAATCAAATGATTCGCAAACCCGATCCAAAGTCCCGTTTTGAATCAAATGTTTTGTGAACCTGATCCAAATCAAATGATTCGTGAACCTGACCAGAAGTCCCGATCTGAATCAAATGATTTGCAAACCCGATCCAAAGTCCCATTTTGAATCAAACGGTGAATCAAACTTATCCGAAGTCCCGATATGAATCAAATGATTCGCAAACCCAACCTGAAGTCCTGTTTTGAATCAAATCATTTGTGAACCCGATCAAAAGTCCCAACTGAATCCGATGATTCACGAACCTGATCCAAAATTAAATAATTTGTGAACTCAATCCGAAGTCCTGTTGTGATTCAAATGATTTGCGATATGCAAAGTTCCAATCTAAATCAAATAATTTGAAGTATGCAATTGGAGCGCTTCGAAACACTGAATCATTTTGAGACGCAATGGTTTAACTGATTCAGAGTTTTGAAAAACTCAGTTTTACTCATCACTAAATTTATATATATAAAAATTATTTTATATATTCCGAAATTAGGAACTAAATGGCTCTTTTGTTCTGGTTTTTGCTAGTGAATCGCTTGAACTGAATGATTGAAGTCACGAGTTTGAATCATTTGGATCGTTTCCAGTGCAAATGACTCACTTAATTGATTCGGTTTGTCTGTTAGAAACACTACTGTGACTAAAGAGCTTACACATGCTGGTGGATTAACCATTATAAAAAAATAAAAAGTTATTTTTGTAATCACCAATACTGTTAGTTCAGGGTCAACTGTGGCAAAAAGATCTGATAAATATTTTTGATTAATATCAAATCAAAACTGGAATAAATATAATTTAAGAAAAACAAATATGTTTGGCTGTAACACATTTTAAGTTGGTCCAAAGTATGATTCATTTTCAGTGCATGGTACATGTTGAAGCATCAGTGTTTTGAACACTCATGCTGTCAGTTTAATTGGTTGCATTATGCGATGCTATGCAAATGAACCTTGTTGTTTATTACCAGAAAAGCAGCAGCAGAATCACTTTCATCCGTAATCCTCGTGCATAATCGACAGAATCAGGATAGCGGGATTGATTCGCAGTCTGCTGGAAAAACATCACGTGATGCGTGTTTTCCTGAAACACAGACACACAGATTCTCCCCGCGACTCCCGCCGGCGCCCGATTGGGCGGAATCCCGCCGCCGTAACCATGGCGACCGCCCACAGAGCACCTGGAGTGGTGACGCAGGCGTCGCCATGACTCCTGAAGGACGGAGAGGCGATATAAATAGAACGAGGGATGAGAAATGGGGGGATATTCGGGGAGGATGATGGCAGCTGTGACCCAAACACACACACACACGAGAGCCACAGGTGTGCCACTGTTCGAATGCCAGTGGGAATGGCTCTCAATGTGACTTTGGAAACTCGTCTCCAGCAGGGATTTCACTGTCAATCCAACTGTAACAGGAGATGTGGAGCACTAATGTGTGTCGTCCCACAGGAAGATGCTGGATGTTGCTCAGAGGAGGCTCTCTTACAGCTCAAGAGAGTCTTGTTTTGAGAATGAGCTTTGTTTTAGAAATAGAAGTAAGAACTAGAATATGTACATTTTCTAAAGAAAATATGATGGTCTTTAAATATGTAAAAAATCACAATACTAGCGTGAACTGGGTGGCAGGGTTATTATTGTTAATAAAACTAAAACCTTTAAAAAAATGCTAATTTAAATAAAGAACTTTAATTAAAAATAAAATAAAATATATAAACTTTTTCAGCAACATTTCTAATTTTCTTACTAAAACTAAAACTGATATAAAAATAATTTTTTAAAATACATATTTGAAAACATATTTAAAGACAATAAATAAATAAATAAATAAATAAACAAGTGCTGAATGCACATTTAAAAACAGCAGAGTTATTATTGTTATTTAAAATTAAAATCTTTCATTGAATTTTGTTACTAAAAATGTTTAAATAAAGTATGTATATTACATTTTTTTTTAATTTTATTTCAGCAGCATCTGTAATTTTTTAGATTAAAACCGATATACCAAAATAACTAAAACTAAAACTGAAATAAAAATTCATTAAAAACACACACACACACACACACACACACTAAATAAATAAATAAATAAACAAATGCGCATTTAAATACAGCAGGGTTATTGTTGTTATTTAAAAAAAAAATCCAAAATTTAACATTTTATTTAAAAATGTTAAAAAGTGAAATTAAATATTTTTAAAAATGTAAACTTAAATTCAAAACTAATTTTCATTTGGTTTAAGTTTAGGTAATAAAATATCTAAAACTGAAAAATAATTAAAACTATGTAGACAATTAAATTACAAAAATTACAAAAACAAACAACAAAATTACTAAAACTTTAACTAAAATTAAAAAATTAAAACTAATTCAAAATAAATACTATAATAGCATCTTTATGATGCTGTTTTACTGCATTGCTGTTCTGTTGCGAGGATGTTATTGGTAGTTGCTAGGCCGTTGCTAACATATGAGTCACTAGTTGTCATCCAGTAAGAGTTTGGAGCTATGAAATGCAATGTTGCTCAGATTATTTAATGAGAAATGTTAGACTTCATATTGAGTTTTGATTGCAGACTTTGGTATTTTGGAGAGTTTGAGATGTTCTTGAGACTCATGTCAGTTTACTCAACTTTTTTTTCAGGAGAAACAGCTGAGAAGCATAATCTCATTGCTGTGTTGGTGAAACAGCCGAGATGTTAAAAAGATGCATCAGACATTTCTTTCTTTTTTCCATGTTTTTTTAATGTCAGACAGTTCAAAATGAACGTCTGCGTTGTCACCGCAGCATCTCAGAGACGGGGGTCCAGCGCCATGGCAACCGTCTCACGGATGCGCCTAGAGACGGTCAGCCGCTGCCAATAGAAGTTTGAAGTTTCAATAGCAGGGCTTGAATTATTCCATCAAACGTTCCGTTTCATCATCATCCTCCCGCTTTTATCCGGTTGTAGGCTGTCGTGTTTGTTATTTCATGGATTCACGGTTGTTGAGCACGTTTGTGTCAAATCTTCACAGATGAAAACAGATCTAAAGCACGAGTTCTGTGTGAAGTATGCAAGTGTGTTTCTATATTCAAACACTTGGATTGATTTCTTTATTTCAGAAGCGGATTACGCAATGTCTGGCAACCCTACTGCTGTCTATATATTAAACTGTGTTCAGTGTCAGTGTCTCTGACAGAAAACGTGACGAATACGTGAAAATGAAAGCATTAAATCAGTTACGTAGAACTGAGTGTCTGGGAAACATGTTTGCTATGTTTAAAATTTGTTTTGGTAAAAGAAAAAAATGTTTTCACATATGAAAACTGAGAAATAATGTGGTTTAATCAGCAGAAAAAAAAAAAAAAAAAAAATATATATATATAATTATAAATAATCATTATGGATAATATATAATAATACTAGTCTTGTGAATGGAAATATGTTTTTATAAGAACTTGAATCAACAGAAGTCAGAGCCGTGAGGGTCTCACAGCAGATTATACAACATTTACACACGTGACCTGTGACCTTTCACTGATGAAACATTTACTGTGGAAAAACACACGTCGGCAAACAGACTAAATGAGCCGGGTTCCTTATGTCACACACATGAATAGATGCTTGGGTCAGGCCGCTCTTATCAGGGAGGCATGACGTGTGATTGGTCGGATAGATCAGGTGACCAAACAGCCTCTCGGGAGGAAAAGTTCAGGTTTGTGTCTCGGGTTTCCTGTGCGGCTCGTTTTTCATTGGTTAATTATGAAGTGTGGGAAAGAGCGGTTCACGGGGTGGGGAGAGACACGGCCGCTTTCAGATCCATTGTAGGGCGACAGAGGACTCCGAGGATACCGGTTTCATTCCACGTAGCAAGCGTGTGTGCGTGTGTGCGTGCTGCTCTGAGCTTTACGTGTCATGGGATTGTACAGCACATTGTGTAAATAAGTTCTTCCCCGTGTAACCCAAATACGTCTCCATTCACGACAGGAGACACTCCTCCTGCATTTAATGTCAGCTTCCCAAAGCTATCGCTTTTCATGCGGGTACGTGCTTTACGCTCATTTTGAGAAACCAGGCCTTTTCCAGTGATTTGTAAGCTATAGTTGTAAATGTTTTTCAGGCAAGACACCACAGGTGACTTCCCCAGCTGATTAATCACAGATTACATTTGTATAACAAGTTTTCTGGAATGTTATTCTTAAATATGCAATAATTTGCAATAATTTCTAGAAGATTATTATGAACATTGGATAAAGCCAGGTTCAAAAATTTTATTTGGTTTTGTTGACATATTAGAGTTAAATGTTTTAGTAGAGGGGATTTTGGATATCTCTTCATAAACCCATAAACCCATAAATAAATACAGAAAGACATTTTCATCGTGTTTTTAGGAATAAAATGTCACACTAATGATATATGAACAAACTCCTCAGTAAAAACCTTCAGAATATAGAGAGGAATAAAACTGCTAAGTTTGGTGTTTGTAAGTGCTGCTGAAGTGGAGGACAAAACTTTTGAAAGATATTTAAAGGCTGTTGTTTTATTACAAGTTTAAATATGCAGTAATATGCTGTAATTTGCTTTAATTTCCAGAAGATTTATCTGAAAATTGGATAAAGCAAGGTTCAAAATTCTTGTTTGACTTTGTTGACATAATAGAGTTAAAGGTTTTTACAGAAGGGATTTTGGATTTCTCTTTTTATCACTGCATAAATCAGAAAATACTGTGAAACATACAGGAAAAAAAAATCCTGTTTTGTCACGTCTTCAGTAGTAAAATGTTGTTCAAAAAATAAAAAATAAAAGAAACAATATACAAACAAACCCTTCAGGAAAAAACTTCAGAATATAGAAAGGAATAAAACTGCTAAGTTTGGTGTTTGTAAGTGCTGCTGAAGTGGAGGAGAAAATTTTGAAAGATATTTAAAGACAATTGTTTTATTACAAGTTTAAATATGCAGTAATATTCCATAATTTGCATTAATTTCCAGAAGATTTATCTGAAAATTGGATAAAGCAAGGTTCAAAATTATTGTTTGATTTTGTTGACATATTAAAGTTAAAGGTTTTTACAGAAGGGATTTTGGATGTCTCTTTTTAACACTGCAGAAATCAGAAAATACTGTGAAATATACAGAAAAAACTCCTGTTTTTACGTCTTTAGGACTAAAATGTTTTAAAAACCCAAACAAACGATATATACAAACAAACCCTTCAGTAAAAACCTTCAGAATATAGAGAGGAATAGGACTGCTAAGTTTGGTGTTTGTAAATGCTGCTGAAGTGGAGGAGAACATTTTAAAAAGATATTTGAAGACAATTGTTTTATTAAAAGCTTAAATATGCAGTAATATGCCATAATTTGCATTAATTTCCAGAAGATTCTTTTGAAAATTGGATGAGGCAAGGTTTAAAATTCTTGCTTGATTTTGCTGACATATTAGAGTTAAAGGTTTTTACAGAAGGGATTTTGAATTTCTTTTTTCATCACTGCAAAAATCAGATAATACTGTGAAACATACAGACATCTTTAGGACTGAAATGTTATAAAAAAAAAAAAATTAATAAAAATAAAGATAAACGATATATGAACAAACCCCTCAGTAAAAACCTTCAAAATATAGAGAGGAATAAAACTGTAAAGTTTGGTGTATGTAAGTGCTGCTGAAGTGGAGGAAAAAGCTTTTAAAGATCTATATTGTAATTGAAATCTACAGACGCAAATAGATAAGGTGCAATAAAATAAACACTTAAATATATATTCTGGATGCTTTCTTTCTACTGGTCTGAAAGAAGACAAGTTATGGATGCAAAAACTCAAAATTGACTTGTGCATGGAAAAAAAAATGCTATGTTTGTGTGAAACTTGTAAGTGATAAATTGCATTGCGCCTTTTAAAACTACATTAAAATACTGTTTCTGTCTTCAGAAATGGTGAAAGATTGGAAAATTACAACATCCTTCTTAGAAAGAGAATTTAATGTTCATATTTCTATAAATATCAGCTGCTCAATTAAGCTGTCAGTTGTTTACTAAGCAAATTCATGGTAACAGTGTTTCCATGGTAACTGTTTTCTCTGTCTCTTTTCAGGTCACGCTGACTGATTGTCGTCTACAGAAGCACGTCATCATTAATAATCTCCTGGTTTATACTTTATCACTAAATAGTATTTTTACTTCTAGACAGAGCTTAAATTCAGTTCTAAAACTCCTCTTTCTCAGCACACAGAAAAGATTGAATGATGAAAGAGTGAAAGCAGACACTCCCAAAACCCCCACACACATACAGAGCAGCACTATGGCCTAGTAAACAGCGTGACGGAGAACTCTGAGCAGCATTACTCAACGCCTGATGATTATTTACACAAACATGCTGTTGGGAAACGAGGTGATGATGGATCCGGAGGAAAAGCGAAAAGCACAAAGCATCTGCTGTCCATCTGATAGTCGAGTGACCGAGTTCAGTGACCCTTCCTCACGTGTGAGATCTCTTTAAATGCTCAGTTGTTTCTCGTTGATCACAAGATTCATGATTATATATGTTTCTTCTCAAAAGAGAGGCCAGAATCTCACATGCTTCAGATCTCAATGTCTCAAACTAGGCTCAGATCGGCCAAGATCCAAAATCAAGTCATATTTATTTCTACAACACTTTATACAGAGCTTCACATTAATAAACAGGAAAATAACAGTGTTAATGTAGCAGAATTATTAATTATGAGACTAATTCAAGTTCAGCTGTAAAGCAGCTCTACAGAAAACACACAAATAAGTTATGACTTTTTATATTACAAATCTGACCTTTTTTCTTCATAAAAAAGTTTACACATTACAGTTACGGTTTTATGTTTCCACAACAGGGAAAAAAGATAATTGCGACTTAGAATTACAAAATATAAACTCAGAATTGCGAAATAAAAGAATTATGAGATATGCACTCAGAATTCTGACTGTTTTCTCACAATTCTGAATTTGCAATTCTTTTTTTCCCTGCAATGGAATAAAAAAAAGGAAATTGCAACTTTTATCTCACAATTCTGGCTTTTTCTTGCATTTGCAAGTTAATATATTACAATTATTTGCAATTATGTTTGTTTATTTATTTATTTATTTTAAATCTCATGGTGGAAACAAGCATCATAAAGCAATCAGAATCTCAATAAGATCTCAAACATTGACTCATTTGTGACTCTTTTTATTTCTTTTCAGGATTTTTAGGAGAAACAGCAGAGACAAAACTGATACTTAAAGGAAACATAACTGAAAATCTTTTTTTTTTTATAATTTAAATTATTTTTCAACATTGTACACAAACAATGATGCTTAATATAGATCATATCTCACAATTCTGACTTTTTTTCTAAGAAATGTGAGGTATAAACTTGCAATTCTGAGAAAAAAGTCCGAACAAAAATATGCATTTATGCTTTTTTTTTTTTTTTAATCTGTGACCGTTTTTTATTTCTTTTCAGGATTTTTAGGAGAAACAGTGGAGACAAAACTAATACTTAAAGGAAACATAACCGAAAAAATATTTTCTGACTTTTTTCTAAGAAATGTGAGATATAAACTAGCAATTCTGAGAAAAAAAAAAGTCAAAATAAAAATGTGCAATTATGTTTATTTTTATTTTTAAATCTCATGGTGGAAACAAGCTTCATAAAGCAATCAGAATCTCAATATGATCTCAAACATTGACTCATTTGTGACTCTTTTTATTTCTTTTCAGGATTTTTAGGAGAAACAGTGGAGACCAAACTGATACTTAAATGAAACACAACTGATATTTTTTTTTTTTTTTTTAATAATTTAAATTATTTTGTAACATTTTACACAAAACATGATGCTAAATGTAATTGTAAACAGTGAAAGTGTATATTTCAGATTTTCCAGCAGGGAATGTTTGTGTTTTTTGAAACATGTACTTTTGCATGCTTTGAAACACTCTCAGCTGTGTGTGTGTGTGTGTGTGTGTGTGTTTTTCTCCAGCATGCGGTTTATAATTACACGCATTCTGTGTCCCGCCGTAACGCATTCCTTCCTGCGTCCTTTGCACGCTGGCCCTCCATCAGCCAGAGTTAATCCCAGGTTTGGAATTCCCCTCTGTCAGCAGACCACACACACACACACACACACACAAACACACACATCCCTGCGTCGTGTATCTCGTCTGTTCCTCCCTTCCCAGCGGCAGCAGTATAATTTTCACATGCAATCATGTGCTTAACTGTTAAACCCAGATTCACTCTGAACTCCTGTCTGTGTGACTGTAACGTCAGCGAGGAAACTGTGTCGATCTGTTCCATCTGTCTTATGCGAGTTCTGATTTATTTGAGGATGCTTTAGATATTCAAGACCTGAATCATAAACTTTGTTCCTAAACCTACTGTAAATAGACAGATTTTTAAACCATGATAAGTGCATCATTAGCTTAGCATGAGCACTACATAGACAGTTGCTGCCGGTACAAATCACTCATTTATGAGGTTCTGTTTGGGTTAAAAAAAAAACAAAAAAAAAGCTCAAACCTGCCTAAGGTTGGTCAGGCTGGTCTGGTTGGCTGGTTTTAGAGGGGTTAATCACCTTGGCCAGGTTAAGAGAATAGCTAGGTTTATTTTTTTATTTTATTTATTTATTGATTTTTGAGCAGAGAAAATATAATATTTATATTTTTGGTTTTCATTTTAATATTAGTTAAAGGTTTAATATTAGTTATTTTGTTTTGTGTCATTTCTGTAGTTTTTTTTTTTTTTTTCAAATATGTCTATATACAGTATTTTTATTTATTTTTATTTTTATTTTTTTTTTAGTTTTACTATGTTTCAGCTGAATTTTTTTATTTCATTTCCATTTTTCCATTTTTTTGGTTTGTTTTAGTATTATTGCGATACTATAGGAGTTTTATTTTTTGTAATATTATGAATCCATTTTTATTTTTTATATTTATTTTTATAGATATTTTATTTTAACATTAGCTAAAGTTTTAATATTAAAGTGATGTTTTTGTTGTTTAAATATGTCTATATACAGTATTTTTATTCAGTTTCAGCTGAATTTTTTATTTTATTTACAATTTTCCATTTCTTTTAATTTATTTTATTATTATTGCGATAGTATAGTAGTTTTATTTTTTGTAATATTTTGAATCTGTTTTTATTTTTAGATTTTCTGTTTACATTTTAATATAGTTATATTTTTAATATTAGTTAAAGTAATTTTGTTTTGGTTTTAGTAGTTTTTGTTTAAATATGTCTATATACAGGATTTTTATTCATTTTTAATTTGTATGCATTTTTTAAAAATACATGTATTTTTTATGTATTGTTATTTTAATACTTCAAGTTAGACTAAATGAAAAATGTTTTTTAAATAGATTTTTTTTATTTCAGCTAAAACTTAATATTTAAAAAAAAAAGTTTTATGGTTTTAATTTTAGTTTCAGTTTTAGTTAATTATAATATTTGCAAAACCAAAAATCATGTTTTTTATTGTTTTATTGTGTTAGTTAGCTGTTTTTTTTGTGTTTTTTGTTTTTTTTTTTTTGTTATTTTTACAGTTCTTTGATTGAAAAATCAGTAGTTTTAATCATAGTTGTAGTAAACCGAGCTGTTGTTTACCTAAGCGTCTGTGATTCTGAGAGCTTTCTGGTGTGTTTTTGTGTGTCTGGGCCTCATGATTTGCATGTACCCTAAAATAGCTTCATTGAGTTCTTGTACTGTACAGTGTGTTTGTTCAGAGGTCACCCTCAGTCGCTGTGTTTATAAAGCTGTAAGCCAGTAAATTTCCAAGATCCGCTCCGTGGGTTGATGGCAGCCAGGCAATGTAAACTCACTGACACACACACACTTGAATCTTTCAAAGAGAGTCCTGTTCTCTCTCGCACAATATCACCACGGCAACACTGCCGCTCACGGCCTCCATGTGACTGAGCCAATCAGAACCGCCGTACGAGGAAACGCCCCACTGTCCGGCTGAAACCATTGGTTAAAGGAATATTTCACCCAAAAATGAAAATGTGCTGAAAATGACTCACCCTCAGGCCATCCAAGATTAGGATGAGTTAGTTTCTTCATCAGATTTGGAGAAATGTGTCATTGCATCACTCTCTCACCAATGGATGTGAATGGGTGCCGTCAGAATGAGAGCTGATTAAAAACATCACAATAATCCACACCACTCCAGTCCATCAGATAACATCTTGAGAAAACAAAAGCTGAAACAAATCCATCATTAAAACAGTGTTTGATCTGTGCAGATTTCTCTCCTGATTCAGACCAGACCACTTTTTCAGTGTATTTTAGTTAAAAATGTCTTAATGATGGATTTGTTTCATCTTTTGTCTTCTCAAGATGTTAATTGATGGACTGGAGTGGTGTGGATTACTTGTGGATTATTGTGATGTTTTTATCAGCTATCATTCTGGCGGCACCCATTCACTGCAGTGGATCCGTTGAAGGTGAAAACATAATGTTTTTAACATGATTTGCTCTAGTTTCGGACAATATCGGCATGCACTTACGGAAAGACCATCAATGAAAGTTTCCTACTTCGACTGCGCAATTCCGAGTGGGAAATTCCAACTTTCCGAGTTGAATGGAAGGCATCTTTTAACCATCCAGCACTGCTATGAGAACTATGTTTTGCCCCGGTGCTTTCATCTGTTTCCATTCAGCCCAAATACATCACATACGGCGTCTAAATGACCCAACCACCTCTCCAAACCGGTTGACGTTCTTTATAGGCGAGTACAGGACCAGCCTGAGGTTTGAAATGTTTAAAATAGCGCAGGCTGGCCGGTTTCTCTTTGATATTTCTTTGCGCAGATCTCTTCCATGTGTTTGCGGCATGCGTGTTGAGTTCTGAATAATCGCGGCTGAACGTCGCGCTCTCCTCTGCAACACATGGCACTCATTCCACTTGTTATTTTCCTCCGGAGTTGTTGTTTTTGTTGTGTTGAGCAAAGTACAGTTAAGTGGTAAGATATTCCCAGATTTCCGGAAAAAGAGTTCGCTGTAGTGCCTCCACCCCAGTAATTACAGCTCGCTGGCTTGGCAGAAACCAAGGAGGTCAGGAGGAATGTGAGGCGATCCTGAACAGGCCTAAAGCAGAATAAACCAGAATTTGACCGACGTACCTGTGAGACGTGTTTATGTCAGATTTGCATTTGTTATTTAACCAGAGATGCCCAAACCAGGCCATGTCACAAGAACAGGATTCATTTCATATCAAATTTATATTTTTGTTTTAACATTTTTTGAGTTTTATTTTTGCATTTTAATGTTCATTATTGATCATTAAATGATCATTATTTACCAAAACTCAAAATAGATGTAAATACTTTGTTTCTAAACACTTTAATTACTGAGAACTAAAAATAATGTTAAGCATGTTAAGGAAATGAATTAATTTTAATATAAATCATGGTCGCACCATATGACTTTTTTTTTTAAAGCTATGGCCAATTCATTGTGCACATAAATGCATATTAAAATTAAGTGATTTTAGTGTATTTTCATCTCGATGAATTGGCCATAGCCTTAAAAAATGTCATGTGGTGCGACCATGATTTATATTGAAATTCATTTATTTTCTTAACATGCTTAACATTTCTTTAGATGTTCTCAGTAATTAAATTGTTTAGAAACAGTATTTGCATTTAGTTTGAGCCTTGTAAAAAAATTATCTCATATTTTTGTTTTTTATAATTGCAGAGTTGTCTACTTAAATATAGTTAACAGACTTATTTTTCCTGTAAACTGCATAAAACTGATTATGGTGTGTATTGACATCTTTCCACAGGTGATACAAGATGTAAGCAATCAATTGAATATAAAAGCACAAACACTGCCAATCTGGGACATATATCTATTATGGAAAAAACTTTGCAGTGGTTGCACCATGTGATATTTCAAATTCAGTCTAAATTTACAAGCACAGAATTGGCCACCTAAAAAAACAAGCTAGCTTCCCATAAAACATCACTTATAATAATAACCCACAAAAAATAACTTATCATTCACTGTTTTTTGAGGTCTTACTACATGACATCCAAATGTGGTAACTACATTCCAGCTGTTAAAAAGGTTATATTTTCCAAATTTAAAAGAGAGTTATAAACCTGCTTGATGCTTCCATGGGTCATTGGCAAATTTATATATGATGCAAAGTCCTATCTTTGAATGAATTTCAAAATAAAAGTCCCAAAATAATAGTTTCTTGATGGTCGCACCATATGATATTTCATGAAATGGAAATCAACGGACAAGGTTTGTTTGCATATTATGATGGAAATAAATCTAAATGCTTTGCAATTTTATACAGGATTACAAAACACATTGGAAATCATGCCAAATAGTGCAGAAAATTAATCAGAATAAATTAAGAGTAATTTCAAAGATGCTTCCAAAGCAACAGTCATAGCCGGATGGTCGCACCACCTGATATTTTGATACTTTTAATAACAGAAAAATTTAAAAAGTTATTAAGTTGGTCTATACATAGGAGAGATACTATATATATGGCATCTTTTTAATGCATTTTTTTTTCACCAATTTTTAAATGAAAAAAAGGCAGAAAATGTAGGCGTCACATCATTGACCCACAAGTTAATTTGATTAAAAAATAATGTACATTTTTTTTTAATAATAAATAAAAATATTGTATAATTTTTTACTTATTTTTCAAATTGATACATTTTAATGTAGTTGGAAATAGTGTCACATTTACTTTTGGCCCTAAGTTTAAGTTTGGGCACCTCAGCTATAAACAAAAGCTGTGGTTGTTTAAATAATTCTGTAAAAATACAGTAACCAGTACAATAATTATTTTGTACTTTTTACTGTAGCATTTTTATAGTCGTTTTTACAGTATTTGTTACAGTAAACTGCAAGCATGAGAACATTTTGTTTTTGTTTTCATATGCAAAAGATTATTATTAAATACCCCGGAGTAGTTATGTCACTCTGATGTTGCTCTTTCATAACTCTGGAGTCTCAAAAGAGTGTTTTAATATCCACTTTTGCTGTGAGGAGGGTGAACGACACACACACTGATTGTCTTTTAGCAAACGGGTCGTTCTGTTCATAATCACGTCTCACCTGTAGACGAATGTGTCATAATCCATAAAGCCTGTCTGAGAGCTGCTGCTTAAACTCCGGGGGCTCACGGGTGGTCCTGGGTTCAAGACGAGGTGCCAGAGAAAATATAATTAGCAAAAACAAAGAGTTTTCTGTGAGCAACAGAGAGAGAGAAATGCTGACTGGACCGTGTTATTTTAAGATCAGACAGTCCGTTTGCAGAAATTCCTCTGAGAAAAGCAAAGAAACACATGTTTAACCATAGCAGACCTGATCCTAAAAAGCTATTTTTAACATTAAAACTATAATTAAGAATTGTGCATGTATTTAGACAGTTTGTAGCATGACGTCGACATGGTTTTAGATGTTTTATAATATATATACACACACACACATATATATATATATATTTTGTTTTTATTTTTTTATTTATTTTTTTTATGCCAAAAATCATTAGGATATTAAGTAATGATCATGTTCCATGAAGATATTTTGTACTTTTCATACCGTAAATATATCAAAACATAATTTTTATTTAGTAATATGCATTGCTAAAAACTTCATTTGGACAACTTTGAAGGCGATTTTCTCAATATTTTGATTTTTTGGCTGCCTCAGATTCTAGATTTTCAAGTAGTTATATCTCAGCCAAATATTGTCCTATCCTAACAAACCATATGTCAATGGAAAGCTTATTTATTCAGCTTTATTATTCTTTATTTATTCAGATTTATTCAAATCTCAGTTATATATATATATATATATATATATATATATATATATATATAATTTCTGGCAACAGAACATAAAACTAAAAAAAATGTTACATTTTTATATTTTCCTTTGTGATTTAATGAAATAATATTATGCATCAAATAAAAATTATATATGAAGAGTTGATTTGCAAATATCATGTTTTTTCATTGTGCATTAATCTCAATCAAACTGCAGTTGGGTTATTTTGATTAGGTAAAAATAACTAAAAAAAATACAGCTGACTAACTCAAAAACACAATAAAAACATGATTTTTTGAAAATTAAAAAAAAAGTTATCTGATTTTGCAAATCAACTCTTCATACATGAAAATATAAATATATATATTTTTCCTTTTGTGATTTAATAATTCATGCACAAATCTCTATATTTTACATATTTTATTTATTTTAAAATATTAATATTATATATATTTAGATTTTATTTTTATACAGTATATATAAGAAAAAATTGTGTGTGTGTGTGTAATATTTTCCCTTTGTTGTTTAATAATTAATGCACTGAATACAGAATTTTAATGTTTTCTTACTAATCATTATGTCGCGTCTACTGCAGGTCTCTTCGTTAATGAAGGCAGAGAGTCGCTCGTCATCTCAGCGCTGACATTCCTGCTGTCAGGAGATTCTGCTTAGTAACCCGTTGTCATGGTGGTGGTCCCGCGCTCTGATTGGACGAGACTCGAGGCCTCAGGGACTCCGACGGTAATTGCATTTTTTTTTTCTTCCCAGACAGAAAGCAGAGCAGGAGGAAGATGTTGCGTAACTGACACGCTTTCATCTCTCACACACCCACCCTCTCGCTCTCTCTCTCTTACCTTTGTTATAATAACAGAGAGAGTGATGGAACACATAATACATCAACACACAGACAAAAATAGAAAGTGTAGAGAAGAAAAATGAATGAGAGAGACGAACTGCAAAACCAGAACACTTCCATTATAATCAGCAGAGCAGTATGGCTGATTATAATGAGAGAGTTCTGGTTTGTTGTTTCCCATTGCTTGCAGTGTGGTTACAGTCGACCACACCAGCTACACTACTAGTTACGTACTAAACCGACCAATTATAATCAGCAAAGCATGAAAACATGCGATATTGTTGTTCATAATGCGAGTGTTTTTGTTTGTAGCATTACTTTCTTGTGTAACATCAGTGAGATTTTCATCAAAAGTGACAGTTAAGATTTTTATAATGTTAAAAAGTTTTTTATTTCAATTAAATGCTGTTCTTTTGAATGTTTTATTCATCAAGGAACCCTAAAAATAACGAAATAACAAAAATATGAACTGTTTTCAACACTAAAATGTGTCTTGAACAGCAAATCAGCATATTAGAATGATTTCTGTAGGATCATGTGACACTGAAGACTGGAGTAATGATGCTGAAAATGCAGCTTTGATCACAGAAATAAATTAAAGTTTAATAGATGTTCACATAGAAAATGGCTATTTTAAATTTTAATAATATTTCATATTTTTAGTCAAATAAATACAGGCTTGGTGAGCAGAAGAGACTTCTTTTGAAAAAAAAAAAATCCATCTACACCTGATGACAACGAGTTGCCATGGCAACAGATTTTGCAAAGCATCCCATGCGACCGCAGCTCTGACGGCGAGTTAAAGTGAGACCAGGGGTCGCTCGTCGAATATTAAAGCCAGATGTGTCCAAAGAAATGAATATCCCCTCCTTCATGCATTTCTAGCATCAACAACAGTGACTGCATATGGAACGCATGTGTGCAAAAATCATAATGCATCATATCTGGATGCTGCGTTTCTGCGCTCCTTTATTTTAAAGGGAACGTTACTGCTGTGGAATTTCGTTCCTAAATATTGTCTGTTTTGGCCCTGAAATCGTCCGTCGAGCCAGCGGCTCTCCATGCGGCCGCTTTTTCAGTCAGTAATGGCTCAGTTTTGGGGGTTTTGGCTTTTGTGTGCTCTCCAATTCCTCGTCGTTTGGAACATAACAGAACGGGACAGATCCTGTAACTAGAGAAATGCGAGTATCCGCTCGACTCATTCCAGCTCGCCGGCCAAATGAGAAACAAATGTTTCTTGTCAGACGCTGTTGGCCGGGATCCCTGGACCCCTCAAACGGCGACTTCCAAATCACCCACCCACCCACAAAACGTCCCAGAATGCATTGCGGCAGCACAAAGGGAGCTGGAGAGCTCTTCCGTTCACAACGTATCGAATGGCGCTTTGTGTCTTATCGTTTTGGGTTCATCTCGCTTTGCGTGGACTGCAGCCAATATGGACACAACAGGGGAAATAATTATCAGTGAATGAAAGTAAAAATGACATCAGTGCATAAAAATTCATCTGGCAAAGAGCGGATTTTGAGATTTATATATGTATGTAGCTGACAAACCTCATATATATACACACTACTGTTTCTGATGTTAACCAAAAGTGCATTTATTTAATCAAAAATAAAAAAAAATACAGTAAAAATGTGAAATATTATTATATTTCAAAATAGCTGTTTTCTATGTGAACATTTGTTTAAATGTAATTTATTTCTGTGATGCAAAGATAAATTTTCAGCATCATTACTCCAGTCTTCAATGTCACATGATCCTTCAGAAATCATTCTGATATGCTAATTTGCTGCTCACAGCAACATTTATGATTATTATCAATGTTGGAAAACTGTGATGCATTTTATTTTTTAGGAATCAAAGATAAATAGACAGTTCAAAAGAACAGCATTTATTTGAAATACAGATCTTTTATAAAATTATAATTTCTTTTTTGCTTATTTTTGGCGAATTGCATGGAAACAAATGGAGCTCAATTTGACCCTCAACACCATAATGACCCAAATTTGCCTTTCCAAAAGACATTTATGTGT
Organism: Cirrhinus mrigala; assembly: GCA_036247105.1. Classification (NCBI taxonomy): domain Eukaryota; kingdom Metazoa; phylum Chordata; class Actinopteri; order Cypriniformes; family Cyprinidae; genus Cirrhinus; species Cirrhinus mrigala. The sequence continues at coordinate 1,508,776 of CM070017.1, read as the reverse complement.
CAAAACCTTCATGACCCTAAATGGGAAAAAGTGACAAATTTCAAGAAGAAAAAAAACAGTTTAACCAACATTTCAAGCAGTTCATTTTAGTTGTTACATTTTATGTATTTATTTAAAAACACAATAATAGTCGCTCAAAATTGCCTTTCCGAAAGACATTTATGTGTCAAAACTTACATTTTATGTATTCATTTAAAAACACAATCATAGTCACTCAGATTTGCCTTTTCAAAAGACATTTATGTGTCAAAACTTAGGGTCACCTTCATGACCCTAAATGGGAAAAAATGACAAAAATTTAAGAAGAAAAAAACTGTTTAACCAACATTTCAAGCAGTTCATTTTAGTTGTTACATTTTATGTATTTATTTAAAAACACAATAATAGTCGCTCAAAATTGCCTTTTCAAAAGACATTTATGTGTCAAAACTTAGGGTCACCTTCATGACCCTAAATGGGGAAAAAGTGACACAAATTTAAGAAGAAAAAAACTGTTTAACCAACATTTCAAGCAGTTTTTTTTAATTGTTATATTTAATGTATTTATTTAAAAACACAATCATAGTCACTCAAATTTGCCTTTTCAAAAGACATTTATGTGTCAAAACTTAGGGTCACCTTCATGACCCTAAATGGGAAAAAATGACAAAAATTTAAGAAGAAAGAAACAGTTTAACCAACATTTCAAGCAGTTTATTTTAGTCGTTACATTTTATGTATTTATTTAAAAACACAATCATAGTCACTCAAATTTGCCTTTTCAAAAGACATTTATGTGTCAAAACTTAGAGTTACATTTATGACCCTAAATGAGGAAAGGTCACAACATTTTGAGGAGAAATGAATAGTTTAACCAGCATTTTAAGCAGTTTGTTCTTAGTTACGTTTTACTTATTTATTTATAAACACAATCATAGTCACTCAAATATGCCTTTCCAAGACACAACTATGTGCAAAAACTTGTGCAAAAATAAAAAAATATAAAAATAATACTAATAGCAGTGCAAGAATCCATAGCAAAAACACTCCTCCTTCACCGCGGTAATTCAGATTTGTTGTGACTGACAGCCCAATCGATTGTCTTAGAGAGTCTTAGAGACGCCTGAGATTAAATCAGATTAGTAAAGCTCCAGGTACGGTGAGGAATGACCCGAATAAGGCCAGAGGTCACAGGGTCAGTGGGTCAGCGGTTAACTGCTGTGTGTCCAGCAATAATGAGTTCTGTTCAATGCACCTTTGCCTTTTAATGCGCTAAACAGTATGAGGTCATGAAACGGCTGGAATGATGAGTGACGTAATGCACTTCGGCTGCCCGAGGTCGCTTAGCTCATGGTTGTTTATTTTCGTCATATTGGAAAATGTCCTGTGTTCTCAGTAGGATCCTCTGTTCTTGGAGAAGGAGTTTTCCTGGAAGCCGCCACTGGCTGATGGCGACACGGCTGGAGTTTATTGATTCACCGTGCCCGAGGCGTTTCCATTAGCTAAGATTACCTAGCGGGACGTGACCTTTCATGCATGGACTCTGTCATTCAATATTGGGATGTCAGATAGAGAGCGCTCAGCTGTTTGTGCTGCGTTTAAATCAGGAATAATCCATCAGAACACAAACATTGTGTTCTCATAGAGTTTGTGCTGGGGGACTCCCATTGGTTTCTGCGCAATTCACCAAAGACTCATGTAAAAACATAAATCCTCTATTATAGCTTGTCAGAAACTAAACAAAATCGAAATTTGAGAAATAATGAACTTCTATTTCGTAAAAAAATGTTCTTCTTCTTGTGTTGGGGGCAATTTGACTCCCACTGGTTTCCAAAGAGTCATGTAAAAACATAAATCCTCTATTTTAGCTTGTCAGGGACTATAAAATATAAAGTTTGAGAAATTATCTGTTGTGTTTGAAAAGAAAACACCTTATGCTCTGGGTTTGACCCACATATTTTTATGTTCAAAATTAGCTGCCAGACACCATTTCTTGGATGTTTTTTGTCATTAAATAAACATTTAATTTTTGTGTTATTTTCCACAACAAATATCAAATTATTCTTAAATCCAGACAAATACTTGAGAAGCAAAATGACTTAAGATATTATTTATTGTTTTGTTTTTTTCTTTATAATTTTTTACATTTTTGTTAGATTTTGCTTAAAGCAAGAAAAAATATATCTGCCAATGTGATAAGAAAAATAATCTTGTTTTGATTTTGAATAAGATCATTTTTTTTACCCCATTGGGAGATATTTTTTCCAGTTTTAAGCTAAATCGAACAATATTTGGATAAATTATTCACAAAACAACGCATAATATCTGAAGTCCTTTTGCTTCTTAAGTCAATGCATCTTGATTCAAGAATGTTTAGAAATCATTCATTTTAAGAGAGTCATTGCATCTGGTTCTCAAACTCTTGTGAGGGTTTCAGTAAATGGGTTTCTCACACTTATTTTCAGTGCTGCAACAGACTAGTAATTAAGATCCAAAAAACTAACAATCAAAAATATGCTTTGACAGATTTTTTTGTAAAATAGCAAAATCTCCTTAGGAGGATTGACAAGATGAGTCCATTTCCATAGTCACTCAGATTTGCCTTTCCAAAAGACATGTATGTCTCAAAACTTAGGGTCACATTCATGACTCTAAATGAGAAAAAGGCACAAAATTTCAACAAGAAAGAAATAGTTTAACCAGCATTTGAAGCAGTTTATTTTTTTTACATTTTATTTTTTGTGAACTTAATTATAATCTCCTAAATATGCCTTTCCAAACACATTTATGTGTCAAAACTTAGGGTTACATTCATGACCCTAAATGAGAAAAAGTCACAAAATTTCAAGAAGAAAAAAATTGTTTAGCCAGCGTTTTAAGCAGTTTATTTTCTGTTTTTCTTTTGCATTTATGGACAAAATCATAGTCTCCCTAATTTGCCTTTACAAACACATTTATGCGTCAAAACTTAGGGTTACACTCGTGACCCTAAATGAGAAAAAGTCCCAAAATTTCAAGAAGAAACAAATAGTTAAACCAGTATTTTAAGCAGTTTGTTTGATGTTACATTTTCTTTTTTTCTGTTTTATTTATGAACACAATCATAGTCTCCCAAATTTGCTTTTCCAAACACATTTATGTGTCAAAACTTAGGGTTATATTCACGACCCTAAATTAGAAAAAGTCCCAACATTTTAAGAAGAAATAAATAGTTTAACCAGTTTAACCTAAATAAATAGTTTAACCAGTATTTTATCGGTTTGTTTTATCTGTTACATTTTCTTTCTTTTTAAATTACGAACACAATCATAGTCTCCCAAATTTGCCTTTCCAAACACATTTATTTGTCAAAACTTAGGGTTACATTCATGACCCTAAATGCAAAAAAGTCCCAAATATTCAAGAAGAAATAAGTAGTTTAACCACTGTTTCAGCCAGTTTGAAAATCGCAGGTCGAACTGACCTGCACCACAAAAGTAAATATCGGCGGCCACACAGTAGGGCATTGACTTCATCTGGAGGTATATGTGATATATACACACATAGTGGTGTAATATAACTGTTTGATGCTGCTGTAATCCTCGTTCTGTCTCTCTCTCCGCTCAGGGATCCAGCTTGCGTGCAGGAGAGAGATTACAGTCGGATCTGTGTTGTGGTCTGTTGAACAGCCTGACCCTTCATGCACTTCGGATTAGCTCCAGTTACCATTAATGGAAAGTAGAGCAGTCGACCGGCCCGCAGTGAGTAACTGGCCCTTTATCTAACCTCCCTAATGCAGTTTCTAAGACCTAGTGAGCTGCCTTCCTAGACAGCATTTTAAGGCATTAAAGCTTTGTATTTTATGCTTTCTGGTGAAGGCAAATACCATACTGAAAAATAATTAGTGCAGGATTGACAAAATGAGTCTTTAAGTTTCAGTCGCTCATATTTGCCTTTCCAAAAGACATCTATGTGTCAAAACTTAGGGTCATATTTTTGACCATAAATGAGAACAGGTCACACAATTTCAAGATGAAATGAATAGTTTAACCAGCATCTTAAGCAGTGTGTGTTATTTGTTGCATTTTATGTATTTATTAATGAACACATTCACATTCATGAACACAATCATATTCACTCAAATGTGCCTTTTCCAAACACATCTATGTGGCAAAACTTAGGGTCACATTCTTGACCCTAAATGAGAAAATGTCACAAAATTTCAAGATGAAATTAATAGTTTAGCCACTGTTTTAAGCAGTTTGTGTTTTTTGTTACGTTTTACATATTTATTTATGAACACATTCAAAGTCATTCATATGTGCCTTTCCAAAACACAACTATGTGCAAAAACTTAGAGTCACACTCATGACCCTAAATTAGAAAAAGTCAGAAAACCTCAGGAAGAAACAAATAGTTTAACCAGCGTTTTAAGGAGTTTGTTTTATTTTTTACATTCTGTTTATTTATGAAAACAATCATACTCAAGCAAATTTATACATCCTTTCCAAACACATTCATGCGTCAAAACTTAGGGCTATATTCATGACCCAACATGAGAAAAAGTCACAAAAATTCAAGAAGAAACAAATAGTTTAACCAGCATTTTACGCAGTTTGTTTTATTTGTTAAATTTTCTCTTTTTCTTTTTAATTTATGAACACAATCATAGTCTCTCAAATTTGCCTTTCCAAACATGTTTATGTGTCAAAACTTAGGGTTACATTCATGACCCTAAATGAGAAAAAGTCCCAAAATTTTAAGAAGAAACAAATAGTTTAACCAGTATTTTAAGAAGTTTAAAAATCAGTGCAGGATTTCCTTACAAATCGTTTTCTTTGATAAATTACTAGTAAATTTCACAAATAATTACAAAGAAACAGCAAGTAACGATCAGATTTTGAAGTAGTAAGACTAAAATAGGATTTTCCAGTAAAATGTACTCTAATAATATTTGTTTTATTTACATAATTAAAACAATTATTTTATTACAGCACAAACTGTGTTACACAAAGGTCATTCTCTAAAAACAAGACTCTGATAGAAATATTGCATTCAGTACTGAAAATGATTTATTAAAAAATGTTTTTAATTTAAAAATCACTTGTTATTAAAGCACTGCATTGTTAACATCACTAATCGGTCACATATTGCACAAATGCATAAAATCAAACTTGTACATCTAGAAGTCTTTGTATTCATGTAGTGTGTGTTTTGGACCTTTAAAGGCATTTGTTTATGTATGTTGGCAGCTCACATGTTTTTGAACACAGCTTGAATGTGTGTTTGAGTGTGAATGGCTAAAAGTGCTACAAATGTCAGACTAAAGCTCAAATGCTCTCTTCTTTGGGTGAAAAAGTGGAAGTCTGTCAAAAACAACCTCTTACACAGTCAGGAGTGACAGAGGCCTTACAGGGGGAACGTGTGTGTATGTGTGTGTGGGTCGAGCACAGTTTGTGGTTTAAAGCTTAGGGGGATTTAAGGAAAGTGTGTTTTCAGGAAATTGTACGTTTATGGTTCCCCCTCCCTCTCGCTGTAGGTATTTGAGTTGGATTGGGGTTGTGAGCTCATGTCGGGCCAGACATCTGCCTCTCCTGCCCAAAGACACACTTCATCACATTCTCAGAGCTTCTGTTTTCTGCTTCAACTGCACAATCTTACAGCATCACTCTTGATGACGTGTTTGAATTGTAGATTCAAGTTATTTTAATGCTTGATGAATCTAATGTGAAAGTGAAACAATTTAGTCTTTAGCTTTGGTGTATTTAAACTGTTGCACACATGCATTTTATGAAGGTATTTGTGTTAATGCATTTGTTACATTTCATTTTATTTGTCTATTTTCAAAAATTTGTTACATTTCATTCATTTACTCATTTATTTGTTTAAAAAATTGTTACATTTCATTTGTTAACAAATTGCAATTTGTTCTTTATTTTTCATTTATTTATTTACACGGTACTCCATGCAATTGCACAGATCCAAAAAAAACATGCTAGTGAATGAAGTTTGCAATCGCTTCTGAGTGACTTTCTTTCTGGCAGGAGTTCAGTCGGTTTCGGTCCCGAATGACTCCATTAGCAGCGAGACACCCATCGTGTCTCCAGCAGCTGCTAAAGGTTATTCTTCTGTGCCTGTTTCACTCCTTCCATGCTCTGGAAAGTGAATCTCCTATGGGACGTGTGGAAAGGAGAAGCGCTGATGTCTGTTGGGCTGAAGACAAGGCCCGTCTTTGTGTTGGGAGAGCGAATGATGAATATGCTCTCTAGACTCGACTTCACTCTTCCAGTTGCCGCTGATGTTGGGAAGCAAACCGCCTCGTTCAGTCGCCGCATCTCTCCTCTCCTGTTTGGTGTGGTGAAGTAATAAATGCTGCTTTAAATATCCTGAACCTCAGAAGACCTGCAGTCCAAACCACTCGAGCATTACTCAGTATAAACAGCAGTGATTGGTGCATTGTTTCATTTGTCTGTGCTTTTTGCTGCTGTTGAAAAAGCAACATAAGTTCAACATTCTGTTGATTTAATTACAAGTGTTTGATCTATAAGTTAGCTTGCTCCAAACAGTTGTCAAAACCCAATATATGCATTTAAAACAGAAATAATACACACATATGCATATGCATTAAAAAGGTTAAAAAACCATCATGCTCACAAAACAATATAATAGTGTTTAAATGTTGACAAAACTAATTATATATGTGCATTTAAAATAAAGGCCTACATGCATTGAAATTGTTAAATAACGAGTGAAATTCAAGAAGTAATGTTTAATTTCTTTATGCAACTGCTTTTGAAATGACTTTCCTTTCATCTGATGTCACCGAGCTCTCTTAATTTTTTAACCCCTCTTGCAAAACTACATGTACATATGCATTTAAAGTGAAAATCAGTGTAATGAAGAAAAATAATGTGGTGATGTGTAAATCAGTGCAGCAGATGGTCGTTTAACAGTGTTACAGGTCAAGGTAAAATCAGGAGAGCACGGAACAGATGCGTGATTGTTTGTTTGCGCCTGCGTGTGTTTATAGTCGCACGGCTCATGTTTGTGTTCACATCTGCGGCTCTGTGTGCGTGTGCGAATTCTCCTGCGTTTCTGTTTGTGTTCGGCTCGGTTTGTTTGTGTGGCTGAAAGATTTGAGCAAAAACTCGTCCAAATCCAAGATCACAGAATCTCGCATGATGTCGAGCGCCGATACTCTCGGACGGGCCGGAGAGCGGATACGGTTTCACCGGGCATCACGGGAGTCTCTCTTTGCTTCGACTGATTCAATTAAACACTGTAAATAATTGAAGCGATGGTGAAACAGAAGCACGGCCTCATGGGATGCGCATGACATCATCGGTTAAAGCGAGAGGAAATGGATACGGCTGTGAGTGGAGACTGAAGCTCCTGTGTTTGTGTTCAGTCTTTGACGTCCTCTCCTCTAAAAACACAGTAGATCCCACGTTGCTTGAGCCGGACTGTGAACAGGTTAAACCGTGATGATAAAATGTGAAGCTCACAGAAAGGAAACAAATCTTGGTCTGAGCTCAGAAACGAGAATTAAGAATTTAAGAATTAAATTAGAATCAGATTTTTAAATTAAAAATCAGAATTGCGAGATATAAACTCAGGATTACGATATAACCTCAGAATTGGGAGATATAAATTCAGAAATTCAATATAAACTGCGACAAACTCAGAATTTTGACAAACTTAGAGATATAATATAAACTCAGAATTGCGATGTAAACTCAGAATTGTGACAAACTCAGAATTATAATCTAAACTCAGAATTGCGAGATATAAACTCAGAATTACGTTGTAAACTTAGAATTGCAAGATATAAACTCAGAATTACCTTATGAACTCAGAATTGTTAGATATAAACTCAGAATTATGATATAAATTTAGAATTCTGATGTAAACTCAGAATTACGATATATTTGCAACGTAAACTCAGAATTGTGACAAACTCAGAATTATGATATAAACTTAGAATTGCAAGACATAAACTCAGAATTATAATATAAACTCAGAATTGCGAGATATAAACTCAGAATTATGTTATGAACTCAGAATTGCGTTGTAAACTCAGAATTAAAATATATTTGCAACATAAACTCAGAATTGTGACACAAACTCAGAATTACGTTATGAACTCAGAATTGTGAGACAAACTCAGAATTATAATATAAACTCAGAATTATAATATAAACTCAGAATTGCGTTGTAAACTCAGAATTACGATATACTCGCAACGTAAACTCAGAATTACTTTATGAACTCAGAATTACGATATAAACTCAGAATTGTTAGATATAAACTCAGAATTATGATATAAATTTAGAATTCTGATGTAAACTCAGAATTACGATATATTTGCAACGTAAACTCAGAATTGTGACATAAACTCAGAATTATGTTATGAACTCAGAATTGCGAGACAAACTCAGAATTATAATATAAACTCAGAACTGGGAGATATAAATTCAGAAATGCAGAAATTCAGAAATGCAATATAAACTTAGAATTGCGACAAACTCAGAATTGTGACAAACTCAGAATTATGATATAAACTTAGAATTGCAAGACATAAACTCAGAATTATAATATAAACTCAGAATTGCGAGATATAAACTCAGAATTATGTTAAGAACTCAGAATTGCGTTGTAAACTCAGAATTAAAATATATTTGCAACGTAAACTCAGAATTGTGACACAAACTCAGAATTACGTTATGAACTCAGAATTGCGTTGTAAACTCAGAATTACTTTATGAACTCAGAATTACGATATAAACTCAGAATTGTTAGATATAAACTCAGAATTATGATATAAATTTAGAATTCCAATGTAAACTCAGAATTGCGAGATAAAAGAATTAAGAACTCAGAATTAAATGATATAGCCTCAGAAATGCAAGAAAGACGAGTTTATATCTCGCATTTCAGATTTTTTTTCTTCAGAATTAAAAAGAGAAAGACCAAATTATGAGATAAAAAGTCACAGTAGCTTATTTAAATTTTTATTCTGTGGCAGAAACAGGCTTCAGTAGGAATGGGACCATTTTTGTTGCAAACAGTTTCACTGGAGATGAAGGACACACAGCGGCTTCAACACATGCGGTGAAGGTTGCGACGCTCATGTCTTCCACACACCTCCGATCATGTGACGCTCCAGTGAGAGCGGCTGGACCGTTAACGGTTCAGAAATCACTCGGGTTTCCTTCATCTTCTGTCTGACCTCATTTTCTTCACCACGACTTTCTGTTATCCTTTATTTTTCCTTCTCTCTTGTTCACATGATCTCAATAAAGCGGGTCAAGGGTCAGAGGTCAGACATGGCATTCCAGAGCATCACGCTCAGCTCTCGATCAGCGTTAGAAAAATAAATATTGAAATATTTTTTTATTTTACATAAAATGTTATCTAGACATCTTGTCTTGTATATGAAGTATTGTTTGATATTGTACAGCTTCCATTTTCACCTCTGCAAATGCTGCTCATGTGCATTAGCTGTCAGCCAAATGCATTAGCTGCAACTGTCTGCATTAATGGCGCCAAGCTAAACTTCCGCTTTCAATTCACACAAAGTTCACTGTCAGAAACACGTGAGGGGTTTGACGCCGGAGGTCCGTGAGGGTCTGAACGATGATTTACTGTCCCACATCACGGAAACACACACACAGAGCTCCTCTGAAGTCATCATGTGCAAAACAGCACCTTCAACACGCAATGACTGACTGAAACCTGATCTCAGACTCCAGTCAGACAGAAAGAGACATTTATCCTGTCAGGAGGAGTTTATTTTGCTGGATCAACACTGCCCCCTACAGACTCTGTTCATCTGTGTTATAATTTGAAAACAGTCATAACAAGTGATGTCTGACTTTGGAAACTATAGGTCTCTACTCAAATATGAAGTGATCATCAGATTCATGAGTTTTTCTAAATTCAAAATTCAAAAGCTAATGGACGGAATTATAATATAAGCCAGACACTGAGGTGAGCTGCTGTTTTTTTCTCTTCTGAGGAAGATTCATTTTAATAGGTCTCATTTTGTAAGTGATGTTCTGTTCATCTTAAGCAGTGAAAACTGCATCTATATATTCATCCTAAATGTCATATATGTGTAAATGTATTACTTTTTTTTAACGTGGCAACATCCCATACCAAATTTAACCATGGTTTTACTACACTAAACATTTTTAAGCATGGTATTTGTAGTAAAACTGTGGTTATAAAAAAAAAGGGGGGGGGGGTATATAGTTTTACTATAATAAAACTATAATAAAATTGTATAGTTACTATAATAAAAAAAATATTTTTTTTTTTGTATGTACTTTCTTTCTTGTTTCTTTGTTTTATAAATATACTGACTTAATGGTTTCATGTAAAAAAAGGAATCAGAAAAAAATGATTCACGATTCTCCAAAGTTCTGATCTGAATCAAATGATTCGCGACACGCTCCGAAGTTCTGATAAGAATGAAGATCTGAATCAAAATTCACGATTCGAAGTTACGATCTGAATCAAATGATTCACAATCCGCGCTCTGAAGTTCTGATCTGAATCAAATTATTCGTGACACACACTCCGAAGTTCCGATATAAATGAAATGATTTGTAATTCACGTTCTGAAGCTCTGAAATGAATCAAATGATTCACGAACCCACTCTGAAGTTCTGATATGAATTTAATGATTTGAAGTTTGAAGTTCCAATCTGAATCAGATGATTCACGATTCTAAGTTCTGATCTGAATCAAATGATTTGCGATATGCGCTCCGAAGTTTGATATGAATTAACTGATTTGATTTAGTCTAAATCAGATAATTCGCGATTTGCAGTTCTGATCTGAATCAAATGATTCGCGAACCCCCTCCAAAGTCCTGATCTAAATCAAATGATTTGTGACACGCGATCCGATTGGAGCACTTCGAAACAGTGAATTATTTTGGAACGCAATGGTTAAACCGATTCAGAATTTTGAAAAGGTAAGTTTCATCCATTACTACACCTGCTTTTTAAAATCATCACAAGCGATGTCGAAATTCTTAAATGAATGGCTCTTTTGATCTGCGTTTTGCTAGTGAATCGCTTGAACTGATGATCGAAATCACGAGTTGAATCAATCGGAGCGGTTTCAGCGTAAATGACTCACTCTATTGATTCGGTTTGTCTGTTCCTCCGCTTTTCGCGTCTTCAGTCATGTTTACACGACACTGTCAGTACTGCTACTAGCTTAGCTGGCTAAATTTATGACATTAACTCAAATAAGCGAAAAAAGTATGATGTTTACAAATAAAATATTCACAAATCTGTGAGGTAACCGGTTTACTGCTAACTAGTGAAACACTCCATTAATATGACGAGCTGCAGCTCAAAATACATGTTAGATGTAAACATTGTGCATTATGATGGAGTTTGTAGCTTAATTCACTATATTTGAAATAGTTTGAGCTGCAGTTCAGTTGCTGACAGTTTAATAGGAAATCAGTTAAAAGCATCCAGTCAAATTATACCATTTAAGTCAATGTTATCAGTAGATATTGCAATAAATACATGAGAAATTGATGTATCTGATGGTTTTCTAGTGTATTTATTTAAGTTCTTAGGTAATATCAATGATGTGACCTATTTCAGATGTGGCCGAAATTACAACAACAGTGGTTACATACACATATATTTAATTTTTTTGATCATTATTATTGCTATGGACAATTTAGTAGTCGCTGGATATTGGTAGGATCATGACATGGTACTAAATTCCACACCTTTTTTCCCTGCAGGTCATTATTGTGTATAACATTGAGTGAAACGCCCCACTGTGACCCGTTACTTCATGAACTCGACCGGACGCTTCAGATCCAGACGTCCCTTCAAATGAGAAGGTAAAGCCAAATGTGTGTCATGTGTGTGGATTAATAATCACATTAAGGACACAGAGACATTTAGCAACAGATGTACTGTACCTGTGTGTGTGTGTGTGTGTGACAGACGGTTGTCAGCAGGTGTTTCAGTGTATCAGCAAACCTGCTGCTTTGCTACAAACACACTTGGAATTTTTCCTTTGTTCTCTGATACAATAATATCTGTAAAGCCAGAATGTATATATTATGTAACATAATGTTATATATATATATATATATAATGTAACATTTCAGCTGTTTCAATGTAACATCTGAAGTGAAAGATTTAACACATCACACTTAAAGTGAACCATTAAACAGTAAAATTCACTCATTCTGAAGGGTAAAACAAACCAGAGAGAGAGAAAGAGGCTTCTAAGGGCCACACACAATGATGATGATGATGATGATGATGATCACTTTCTTGCTCTTAATGATGTTGTTTGCTAATTGTGAAGTGAAACACCCCATAACACATTATAGACGTCAGGAAGCACTTCAAGCAGAAGCTGATGGAGCGTTTACATCATCCACACACAACGTCTCATTTAAGCCCTAGTCCCATTAAAGAATCATGTACGGACCTCCAGGGACGGTTATGAAATATTCATCTGCTGCGCATGAGATTCATGTTATAAGAATATATCTGTGGTCACCTGACCTGCTCTCTGAGGCATGCTGGGAGCACTGATGTCACTATGATTCCCGAAGAGCACGAGTGAATTATTAATGTGTCCTGCTGTCCTATGCTTTGAACACGAGCCATTGTGTGTCAGTCGAGGTCAGGGGTCACTGACATGCTGTTTGTGTTTCTTATGATAATGTCTATAAAAATGACACTTTCAGATCGAGTCTGATTTATGCTGGAAAAAAAAAAATGTGTAAAAACAATTTTTACTCAGAATTTGCTACTAAATTTCACAAAACTTGAGAAGTAACATGTGAAGTAAAAAGACTAAAATGGTATTTTTTTGTAAAAACACTGCAATAATTTTTATATTTACAACTTAAAATATATATAAACACTACCAGTCAAAAGTTTTTTAACAGTAAGATTTTTAATGTTTTTTTAAAGAAGTCTCTTCTGCTTACCAAGCCTGCATTTATTTGATCCAAAGCAAAAGCAGTAAAATTTTGAAATATTTTTATTATTTAAAATAATTCTTTTCTATTTGAATATATTTTAAAATGTAATTTATTCCTGTGATCAAAGCTGAATTTCACATGTCACATGATCCTTTAGAAATCATTCAAAAAAACATTCATTCTTATTATTATGATGTTAAAAACAGCTGAGTAGAGTTTTTTCAGGTTTCTTTGATGAATAGAAAGTTCAGAAGAACAGCATTTATCTGAAATAGAAATCTTTTGTAACATTATAAATGCCTTTATCATCACTTTTGATCAATTCAAAGCATTCTTGCTAAATAAAGGTATTAATATCTATAATTTCCCACAAAAATAATAATAATAATAATAATAATGTTACAAAAGCTTTTTATTTCAAATAAATGCTGATCTTTGGATCTTCATCAAAGAATCCTGAAAAAAATGTACTCAACTGTTAAATATTAATAATTATAGATTTATTATAGATTGATATCTTCAGCCCAAAATTGTAATGTATCCTACTGCAGTTACAGCTAGTGTTATTTAAGTATTATTTATATAATAAATATATTTATATATATAGTATAATATTTATATAATATATTTTTATATAGTATTTATTCATATTTTTTTCAGTTCATTTCAATTTTAGTTTCAGTCATTTTGCTATGTGCATTTTTATTATTTTTAATTTCAATTTTTTAATTAAATTTCTTTTTTTAAATTACATTTTTATTTAGCTTACTTTTATTTCAGTTTTACTTATTTTCACACTTAAACTTATTTTGTTTAGCTCAGGCAGCATTTCTTATTTTTTGAAACAAGTTTTTCATCTTTCATTTCAACATTTCTATCACATTTTTCAACATTTTAACAGTTTATTGTGTTCATCTTAAATGTATTTTTATATTTTAGTTTGCGATTAACAAAATAAAAATATTGGGGTATACACTGCTGTTATTTTTAAATTATTTTAATGATAATTATAATATATATATATATATATAATAAATTATCGGCCTAATTTATATTACTAACACTTTGTGCCAGAAAAAAAAGAAAAAAAAAACATTTTACTGTACCTGCTATTGGTTTTTAAAATAGCAACATTTACAATTTCATTGTTTTTCATGATGTGTTTTTCAGCTTTCTTTCCAGACATCATTTCATAGTGTCCATCTATCAAGCCATTAAAGTGGATTATATGCACATCATTAAATCTAATGCAGATATGAATGAGATTTGAGAGGTTCGGCAGAAGAAAAGAGATGAAATCACAGCAAACGGCTTTTAAACAGCATGAGGAGAGTAAATGCTTAAGATTTTTTGGATGAACCTTTCCATTAAGGTCACACAAAGGCATCAAGACTCTGGTTTTGTGTCTCTGACGGCTTATTATTGATGCCCAGTTGGCATTAAACACAATGAAGCGTTTGTTTCCATCCCGGACCACCATCTCCCATCACCTGTTCAAGAGGAAGAGCAAAACACCACGAAACAAGCCTTCATCACAACCGACCATCTGCGTTTATCAGATTACAGCAAAGGAACAGATGAAGGAGCTTAGAAAATGTTCTTGAAAGCTGATTTTATCTCCTAAGATTGCTTAGAACAGACATAAACGAGTCAGCGAAGTTCATTCTTCTATTTCAGGTCCAGGAGTTCACAGGATCTCAGCGAGGTCTGCGGAAGAGCGACGAGCTTCATTAACTTTAGAGTCTGAATCTCAGAGCTGCTGTTAATTAGCATGCGGCATTAACCAGACAAACAACACACAGAGACTCTTCAAAGACCTTCGGTAGATTCAATCAACAACGGTCAACATTCACAACACACTACTAAAATGTTCAAAATGATTTTAACATGCAAGCGACACGTTGAACGTAAAAGCGTTTGCTGTAGAGCTGCAGACGCTCTTCACGGGGAAACGCATCGCTCAGATTTAATCACTGTGTGGAAAACAGCCCCAGAGATGTTCTTCTGCTATCAGACCATCATACTAATCTACATCCTCCAGGCATCCGCAATAATCCACCATGAAATGAACAGCTAAATAATCCTCATTACCAAAATGAGACGCCCAAATTAAATTGACCCTTTCTGCTGCTACCAACTGAATTCACTCCTAAATCTTTAAATATGCCCACAGGTGAAACTCCAGTTACTGGAGGATGAAATTCAGGAGCCGTTCGCAGCACAAGAGCGCCACCTGCAGGCTGACACTTTAAGATGACTACAGGATGAAACTTCAGCTTGGCACAGCAGTAAATTTCAAGCAAAATTCACTAAATCTACTAGAAGACTTCATGCATGTCTCAAATCAGCTCTTTACTGTAGTATAAAGTATTTACATGCAGACGTCTTACATTCAAGCACTTTTGAGGTGCCCATTTGGTTTCAATTTGATATCAAGTATTAGTCAAGACTTGATCAAGGTGGAAAGACAGTTTGGGTGGCAATTTCTTCCAGTGGTAATTGGGTAAAAATAGGAAGTTAATCCCACATTGAAATTGGTTTAATGTATATGTAGGCCAATATATTTAATGTTCAATTGACATCAAATCAGTCAGTTTGATTTGCATATTTGATCTGTTCTTTTTTTTTTTTTTTAACATCAGAGTTTGATGTCTTTTTAACATCACTTGCACACATGGAAGCTTTACAAGCATCTTACAGCTGTGGTAAATTACATATTTATGTACATAAATGACCCTGGACCACAAAACCAGTCATAAGTGTCCATTTTTTGAAATTGAGATTTATACATCATCTGAAAGCTGAATAAATAAGCTTGTTAGGATAGGACAATATTTGGCTGAGATACAACTATTTGAAAATCTGGAATCTGAGGGTGCAAAAAAATCAAAATATTGAGAAAATCACCTTTAAAGTTGTCCAAATGAAGTTTTTAGCAATGCATATTACTAATCAAAAATTAAGTTTTGAGATATTTGCAGTAGAAAATTTACTAAATATCTTAATGGAACATGATCTTTACTTAAAATCCCAATGATTTTTGGCGTTTCTACAAATATACTCGTGCTTTTTTTGACTGGTTTTGTGGTCTAGGGTCACATATATATTACAAGTAATGCGAGTTCTGTGATCAGATTACTTTTTTCAAGTAACTAGTAATGCATTACTTTTAAATTTACAAGAAAATATCGGAGTTACCTTTCAAATAAGTAATGCAAGATTTTCCATTTATTCACTGCCAGTTCTCCTGTCCCATGTTGAGAGAATAATAATATAAATAATAATAAATTATCACCCTAATTTATATTATTAATGTTTTGTGCCAGAACAAAATTTTACTGTACCTGCTATTAGTTTTTAAAATAGCAACATTTACAATTTCATTTTACATTTATGCATTTAGCAGACTCTTAGATCCGAAGTCTCTCACAAAAGAGAAACAAATAAATGTATGAAATATTAGTAATATACAATGCCAGGTTTATTGGACAACTAGATTAGGAAGCGAGCTTGCATGTGTGTGTTTGAGTGCATTGAGTTAAAAGTTAAAATATGAGAAATAAAATAATTATTTATTAATATATAAAAAAAAAAAATCAAGTGTAATTTTTCTACAATTTCACATTAATAGAATGTCATAAGTGCATAGAATTTCTAAATGTAAAACTTCATTATACATTAAATCTGGATTATATGTGACCCTGGAAAAAAAATGTTAAAAATAAGCTTTCCATTGATGTATGGTTTGTTAGGATAGGACAATATTTGGGTGAGATACAACTATATGAAAATCTCGAATCTGAGGGTGCAAAAAAAAAAAAAAAAAGTAAATATTGAGAAAATCACCTTTAAAGTTGTTCAAATTAAGTTTTTAGCAATGCATATTACTAATCAAAAATTAAGTTTTAATATATTTACGGTAGGAGATTTACAAAATATCTTATGGAACATGATCTTAATATCCTAATGATTTTTTGCATAAAAGAAAAATCTATAATTTTGACCCGTACAATGTATTTTTTGGGCTATTGCTACAAATATACCTGTGCTACTTATGACTGGTTTTGTGGTCCAGGGTCACATATACTCAGTGTCGAGGGTAGCGCATTACAAGTAATGCGAGTTCTGTAATCAGATTACTTTTTTCCAAGTAACTAGTAATGCATTGCTTAGAAATTTACAAGAAAATATCCGAGTTACTTTTCACTGACTGCTCTCCTGTCCCATGTTGAGAGAAACTTGGTGTGAAAGGGCCTTTACAGTTGCCAAAAATATAACTTTTTTTTTTTTGTTATTAAAAATAAATAAGCAAGCCCAGCATAGGTGCCAAAGTAACACAAAAGTAATGTAATGCATCATTTTCTATAAAAAGTAACGAAGTAACACAATTAGTTACTTTTTAAAGGAGTAACGCAACATTGTAACGCATTGCTTTTAACTTTCCCTAACACTGCATATACTGATCTGCTTACTTTTTCACATTAAATTAGATGCTGCATATGCAGAACTGCTTAGAATCGTTCAGATAGACATTTGATATTTTAAAATATACTTTATTTAATATTAATTACTACATGAAGTACACATACCAGGAATGTATGCTTTATCGTCAACCGATTCTGCATGCATATATAATCCAGATTTAATGTATATTGAAGTTTCACATTTACAAATTATATGTACTTATTTTTATAACATTCTGTTGATGTGGAATTGTATTACAATTTTACTTTTTTTTTTTTTTTTACACATTCATATAATATTATAATACAAATTATATTTTATTTTTAATAATTTAGCTGTATTAATACTTTTTTTCATGAATGGAACTGTCACATTCCTAAATTATATACACTAATATTTTGACATTCTATGAATGCAAAACTATAATAAAAAAAAATAATAATAATAATCTACATGTGTTTTTTAATATACTAATTTTCACATCTATAGAAAATTACTACAATAAAATTTGTTATAATTTAATTGTATTAATATTTCATTATTTTTATGATTGTGGAAATCTACACTACCTATATAGAGTTTTTCATATTAAGTTTCACATTTATAGAATCTTAATACAATTAAAAATTATATTTTTACTAAATTATATTTTATAAATCTCTAAATATTTAATCATTTTATAATGTAAAAAGCTTTTCAATTACGATCAATTACAAGTAGTGTGAGTTAGGTAATCAGGTTGCATATTTCAAGTAACTAGCAATGCATTACTTTTAAATTTACAAGAAAATGCTAATGCAAGTTTTCCCATTTATTCACTGACAGCTCTCCTGTCCCCATGTTGAGAGAAACTGTTACAGCTGCCAAAAATATAACTTTTGGGTTTTTTGTTATTAAAAATCAATAAACAAGCCCAGCCCAGGTGACACAAAAGTAATGTATTGCATCATTTTCTATAAAAAGTAGCAAAGTAACACAATTAGTTACTTTTTTATGGATTAATGCAACATTGTAACGCATTGCTTTTAACTTTCTCCAACACTGCATATACTGATCTGCGTACTTTATCACATTAAATTAGATGCTGCATATGCAGAACTGCTTAGCATTTTCAGATGTTTGATATTTTAAAATATACTTCATTTTATATTACTAAATTAAATCAATTAATAATTTAACAATATGAAGTGTTCTTTCATTACAGACGATTACAATTCAAGAAGTTCAAGCGCTTTATCCAAAATCCAAGCACTGATAGTATTTAAAGTTTTATATTTGGGATTTATTTGAATATGGCATTACAGAAAATGGGTACTAAAAAGTGCTTCTTTTATTTAAAAAAAAAAATAAATAAAAAAATAAAAAAAATAAAAAATACACACACACACCACAACACACTATAGTGGGTTAAATCACAAAAGTATACTTCTTATCTTTAAGCAAAACACTCTGGCACCACATATTGATGCAACAAGGGGAACAAAAAAAAAAAAAAAATAATAAAATAAAATAAAAAAAACCCACACACTCATTGAGAGTATTTTAGACTAAACATTTAAAAGTTAATTTAATTTTCAGTCTTTAAAAGGCAATTAAAAACCTTCATAAATAAACCTGCTTTGCTTTAACATGGCATATTAAAGACAAAACTTTGGAAAAATCAAATAAAACTCAAATGCAACCGTGTGCAGCATCAACATGAACAATATCCTTTATTTTTTTAAATCACCACATGATTCAGTTTTATTAGTCAGGCATATTTGAGGACGCTACTGCAGCACGTGAATGAACAGACGTCTCCCTCTAGTGACCGATGCATGAATTAAAGACATTTTATTACTCAATTAAAACATACACTAGAAAAGAATAGTATACCTAAAAAGCCAACATTATATACAAAGACTTAAATACTTAATCACAGTTCAGTGAAGTAAATGAGACCTCTTGGACCTGCCAAACCCCCTCTGACGTCCTCTGGACACGTCACCTGTTACTGTAGTGTCCGAACATCTCCTGCGAGGCGTACGTCATGTAGAGGAAGCCGTCTTCATCTTTATGGTCCTTGTAGAGCTGGGCCATGGTCAGAGACATGCTGGCGATGCCAGAGTTATTGATCAGCAGGTAGAAAGCTTGATTGGGCATCAGGGTCATTCGATTCCTGAGAAATCAGATCAGACATGAGGAAAAGCCACAGCGTGAGAAAGCGCTTAAATCCGGCCAGGTGACGATCAGCTGACGTCTCGAGAACTTCGGTAGATTCTCAGGGCTGTTCAAAGGATTGTACTACAATTGCTAGTGCGGTTTGCAAAAAAACGGCAGTATGGGAAATAAGTGAAGTACACATACCAGAATTTATACGTTTTATCAGCTGCATGCATTTGTGAGACCCTGGAGCACAAAACCAGTCATAAGCAGCATGGGTATATTTGTAGCATTAGTCAACAATACATTGTATGGGTCAAAATGATCAATTTTATGCCAAAAATCATTAGGATATTATACATAATTATACATATACATAAAGATCATGTTCCCTGAAGATATTTTGTTAAGTTCCTACCGTAAATAAATTTTTGATTAGTAATATGCATTGCTAAGAACTTCATTTGGACAACTTAATTTATATTATATATAAAATAAAAAATAAAATAAAATATAAATAAATGAATAAATAAATAGGTTTTGTGGTCCAGGGTCACATATAATCCTGATTTAATGTATATTGAAGTTTTACATTTATAAATTCTATGCACTTATTTTTATAGCATTCTATTAATGTGAAATTGCATTAAAATAGTTGATTTTTTTTTTTTATTCATTTCCACATAATACTATAATAATACAATAACTACATTTTATTTATTAGAATTTAACTGTATTAATTTTTTTTTTTAATTAAAATGTAAAACAGTCCAAGTTTCACATTTGTAAATTACTACTTTAATGACATTCTATGAATGCAAAAAATAAATATATATATATATATATACACTTTTTTTTAATAAAACAAAAATAAAAAAAAAACTCTAGATGTGATTTTTATATTGTAATTCTTTAGATTTAGAGAACATTAATACAATAATAAAAAAAAAAAGTTAATTTATATTAATATTTATATTTATGATTGTAGAAATCTACACTACATGAATAGATTTCTTCACACCAAGTTTTACATTTAATTAAAACTATTTTTAATATTTTATAATCTCTAAATTATTTTATGAACGTAAAAATTGTAATGTATAAAAATCTGTACATTTTATTAAAGTTTAATTTATTTTATTAATTAACATTAGTATTTAATCTTTATGAAAAAAACACCTCTTTTTAAGTTTAATTCATAAATTAAAGTATTAAAAAAAAAAATTAAAAAATAAAATAGAATTTAAAAAGTAAACTGACTTAAATTTCATTTTAAATATTTTAAGTAAAAAAAAAAAAAAAAAAGCCATGTTTAGTTTATAAAGTTTAAGTCTTAATTCAAATTAAGTCTTAATTTAAGCATACAGTTTTACACCACTTTAAGAAAATAAAAGCTTGTTTGGAGAGAATTAAAGTTACTTTAAACATTCAATTTACACTTGGGGGGGGGAAAAAAAAAAAAAAAAAAAAAAAAAAAAAAAAAAAAACCACCCACACCTCACACACACCACACTTTTCTTACTTAGAATTTTTGTCTTGTTTCCAGCCCAGACATCTAAATTCTTAGGAAAGATTTTCTAGACAAGTAAAAGATATTGTCTTGTTTTAAAGCAAAAACTCAATTTTCTGAAAACAGGACTTTTTAAAAAAATAAAAAAAAAAAAAAAAAAAAAAAAAAACACACCTTCTTGACTAAAGAATCTTTAGATATCTTGGCTGGAAACGGGACTAAAAAAAAAAAAAATAGATGCATACACACAAGTAAGCAAAGCATTATTGCAGTGCAACGTTAGATCATGCCTTTTCACACACATTTGTTGACAGACCTGATGATGGTCACGAACTGGGTCATAGTGAGTTCTTGAGGCACGAGGAATTTCGTCTTATCCAGAGGTGGTAAGAACTTCTCTCTCTGATATCTCTCAATAATCACCTACAATAAACACCAATTAGCACAAACAGTCGGTAACACATAAAAGTAACTCAAAACCGGGCGTTTCTTACCGGGATTTTAGTCGGAAACTTAGTTCGGATTCCTGCCACCTCTTGTTTCCTCGTTGCTGATCGGTCATCAATAATTACAAAAAAGAAAAGCAAAGACAACTTTTGAATTTCACAGCATATCAGCAGAAAGTTGAATGCATGATATAAAGACACATACCTAGACTCTTCCTCTGTTTGAAGGGTTTGGAATGTTGCATTTTCTCCAGTGGAGGCATGTTGCTGTGTCGCACCTCTGACCTGCGCACTAATTACTCGTGAAGCGCACTAACACTAATTAAATACTGCGCCGGCTGTGACGTCACGCGGCTTACGCTGCCCACCGTCACCGTTTCATAATAATTACACCGTACAGCTTAAAATAATAAAACAATACAAAATGTTGATGTTTCCTTAACATTTAGTGTCTCTGTCTGCACATATTAACTGCTATGTGGCCTGTAATAAGTATGAAGATACACATTCCTACAATGTCGCAGGTAAATGAGGCTCTGAATGGATCTTTGTGTTGTTCACGGGTTTCACCTTCGTAGAAATAGACACATGGGTGTGTTTAACAGAGGTTAGTATTGTAGGGTTGTATAACCGTTCGTGCATGACATGACATGAGCACTTAAACAAATGAATCCATTGTGAAATTATGACAAGCATTTGCTTGACTCTTCATTATGTTAATGCATACTAACCTGCGTTCTTTCATTAATTGCTGTACTGGTATCAATTTGCATATTACTTATTTTAGTGGTAATAAAATTGTTTAATTGTAAAAAAAAATATTTTATTTTGTTTAAATTTATTAATTTAATAAAATCAGTATTTTCGTCTTTGTTTATGTCGTGTTTTTACTAAGCTGATGCGGTGTGTTTGCAACATTGCTAACAGCTAGTCAAACAATAAACAACTCGGAATGAGAACGTTTGGAAGAAAAAATGATAAAACGCATCCGACCTACAAATCCCAGCATGCTCAGCGCACTCGCTTCTGATTGGCTGCTCACACTGCGAGTTGTTCGTTCTGTCCAATCAGAGCGTTTCGTGCTGGCAGCGATCTGTTGACCTGCTTGTGGGCGTGAAATGAGCGGAAACCAGCCTTGAGAAGCGCGATTCATTTGATCGAATCGGTTCGTTCGAACGAGTCGGTTGTTTAAAAGCTTCATTCAGACATGCGTGCTTTTAACGTACTTTTAGTTGTTTGATTAATATTTTAATCAAAATATATAAAATATATATAAAAAAAGATATATAAAATATCTTTTATCACAAGTTGCATACGTTTAATGTATTTAAGCTATTTAGTGGAAGTCATTTTATCCTCAGTTATGCTTTTGATGTTTTTGTTTTGTTACCTGCTTAAAAATATTGTCAAAAGCGTTTTTTTTCAACATTACAATTTACATTTTTGTGCAGTAAAAGATATGACACACAAGCAATAAACGTTTTCTAATTCTTCTATAAATATTATAGACAGTTTTTATAAGAGACTACACAGAATACCACAACCATTAAAAAATGAACCATTTTAGTCTAAAATCATTAAATCATATATTTTTGTTACATAGTATAAAAATAAAATAAACATTAACTGAAAAAAATAAATAAATAAGTATGCTTATATATATATATATATATATAAGCATACTTATTTAATTTCATTTAGTTGCCAAAGTAACATTTTTTTTAAACTTGATGTACTAAATTTAAATAAAATTTGTAAAAACTATAAAGATGTTTTGAAAAATCTACACAAAAAACAAAATTACTAAAACTTTAACTAAAATTAAAATGAAAAGGAAAATATAAAAGTAAACACATTTCAAATATCAATACAAATTAATGATATGAAAATAAGTAAATAATAAAATTTTATATACATAATAATAAATAAAAATGTAAGTAATGAAATGTATAAATATAAAAAATAATAGTATCTCAACAAAACTAAAATTAACACTGCTAGAAAGTGATTCAACATGGTGAAAAACGTTGCAGAATATGCTAACATACACATGAATAATTTTAAATAAAAATAAAATAAACTGATATAAATACAAAAGCAAAATATACCATTAAAAATTATATTTTAGCGATGTATGACATCACATAAAATATATGCTTTTTACATCTTTTTTACAGCTAACAAATTTGAAATGTTCAAATCCATGTCATTTGTCAGCTACTCTTTTCATTGCACGACCATTAAAAAAATACCATTATAAACTAAAATCATAAAAATATATTTTTGTTACTTCAAGTTGAATAATTTTAATGTTAACTAAAATAAAAATAGTTAGTTGCCAAAGCATAATTTTTTATTTTCATTTAGTTTAACTTGATAGCAAAAAAAAACAAAATTTAAATAAAATTTAGAAAAACTTTAGACATTTTTTAAAAAGCTACACAAGCAATAGAATATAAAATGTAATTAAAGTAACTTGATAACAAAAAATAACAAAATTTAAATAAAATGTAAAAAACTATACACAGTTTTTTAAAAGCCACACAAACAACAAAATATAAAATTTAACTAAAAAAAATGAAAAGAAAAATATAAAAAAAACTTTAGACATTTTTTAAAAAGCTACACAAGCAATAAAATATAAAATGTAATTAAATTAACTTGATAACAAAAAATAACAAAATTTAAATAAAATGTAAAAAACTATACATAGTTTTTAAAAAAGACTATATAAAATTTAACTAAAATTAAAATGAAAAGAAAAATATAAAAACTAATCCATTAAATTAATGACAGAAAAATACAAGAAAATGTAAATATAAAAACATAATAGTATCCCTAAACAACTAAAACTGAAACAGCTACAAAGTGATTCAAAATGGTGAAAAAAGTTCCTCATTTTCAGTACAATTAATATAAATTGTGATATAAATACAAACGTAAAATATATAATTAAAAATAATATTTTAGCGATTTATCTTATACATCTATTAAAATTCGAGCTAACAAATGTGAAACGTTCGTATCCATTCATTTTCAGCTGCATTTTCATTCCTCTGCGCTGATCGGTTCAACAGGTTCAGTCGAGCGACTCGAGCGAGTCGAGCGACTCGGCTCACCAGAACGATTCATTGGCGACTCGAACAGCGCTAGCGGAAACGTCATGAAGTGACAGCAGACAGCAGCAGCAGCAGCTCGCGGTGAGTTGAGCGCTGCAGCCGCCCCGTTTCCCCTTCGAGCACCGAGGCGGATATTGCAGCGAGCGATCGGACGAAATCCAGTGTCCGTGTGGTCGATCAGACCTCCGATTCCCGGCCTAGCCATGGACGAGCAGGCGGGCCCCGGTGTGTTCTTCAACAACAACAACAACTCGGTTCTTCCCGGCGGAGCGAAAGCGCCACAACCGGGCGACGGCGGCGGCGGCGGAGGAGGAGAGACGGCCCGCGCTCAGTACAGTATTCCGGGGATTTTACACTTTCTGCAGCACGAGTGGGCCCGATTTGAGGTGGAACGAGCGCAATGGGAGGTGGAGCGGGCCGAACTGCAGGTAAGGCGCCTTTTCTGACCGTTATTTTCTGAGGTGTTTTGAACGCTGTCCGCCAAAAGTCACAATCAGACATTTGCGGGCTTGTTTTTCTCTCTGTCGTGCTGACGTCACGCGACCCTGCACATTCACCGCAGCGGCACAAAAACTTGAGTTTTTCTCCTCCATACTGTAACTCTATCCTTTTCATCACATCCACCGTCACGGCGTGCTTTACCGCGACTCAAACCGACAGGGAGAAAATAATACCTCTTATTTTTGGGCTGTAATATGACCAGGCCGTGTTGCTGACAGGTAGATGTGAGTTCTGCTTGCACATTTTTGAAATTCCTTACATTCTAAAAATGTGCATGTAGAACTGTTAATGAGGTGTGTTTTGTCCTGTAGCCCAAATAAGACATTTTATGCTGCATAAGTAAAATAAAGTCTGTTTGTGACATCAGTAAATTTAAATAATAGAAATTGTGTGATAGATAGATAGATACATAGCTATAACATATATAGAAATAGATATATAGGCAGATATAGATGTATAGATAAATAAATAAATGTAAATTGATGTATTATGTACATTTTAATATATCACGCTAGTATTTTAAATTAGTTTTGTTTATATTTTGTTTGTCTGTTTATTATTTATATATATATACACATACATACATATGTTTATATATACACACACACATATATATATAGATAAATACAAAATTACGAAAAATAAAAACATTTTTGTTTACTTTTTATATTGTACATTTCATATTTTGCTTTTAAAGAATATTATGACTGTAGAGAGTAATTTAACAGATTTCTTTTTTTTAAAGTAGCCTAAGCAATGTGTATTTGTACGTATTTATTTCACATGTAAATTTAATATATTGCTTTAAAAAAAATATGTGATGTCTGTACAGAGAAATAAATAAAATAAATAATAAATGGACCATAAATTAGTCATCACATCTTATTTTCTACTGTGAAATGGAATGAATGTAACACAGTTTGTGGTTTGGTATATATTAGGGCAAATAAAGACATTTTATTTATTGTAAATTTAATATTTTGCTTTTAAAGAATATTTTGACTGCAAAGAGTAACTTAACTACAAAATAAGCAACAATATGTTTTTTTTTTTGTATTTCTATTTTACATATAAATTTAATATTGTGCTTTAAGAAAACAATATATTATTAATAATATATATACAAATATATGTATGTTATGCCTGGATGGAGTCATTGTAACACATTTTGTGGTTTGGTATATATTAAAACAAAAACTACAAATAAAAACATTTTATATATAGTAAATTTTATATATTTAATATATTTAATTTTAATGTTTTAATATTTTTTTAATTAAACAATATGTATTTTTATATATAAATTTAATATTGTGCTTTAAAAAAAATCTATTATTAATGATATATTAAAAAATATATATTATGTCTGGCCAGAGTCATTTTCATGATTTAGGACTAATAAGTAAAGACTAATAATAATCATAACAGAGAATTACAAGCTCAAAATGAAAGCATCCAGGCATTAATGGTAATGAAAATGTGATGAAACATAATGTACTAAAAAAAATAAAACCAAAAATCAGTCCTCCCATGTTATTTTCTACTGTACAATGGAGTAAATGTAACACAATTTGTGGTTTGGAATATATTAAGGCAAATAAAAAACTACATATAAAACATTTTATGTATTGCAAATTTAATATTTTGCTAATATTTTAATATTATTTCAGAGAGAAATATGTATTTTTTTTTTATATATCTCTTTTACGTATAAATTTAATTGTGCTTTAAAAAGTCTTTTTTATTTAGCACCGTAATGCCTAATAATAATCATAACAGAAAATTACAAGCTCACAATGATAGCATCCAGATGTTAATTGTTGTGAAAATGTCATGAAAATAATGTACTGCAAAAAGAAAAGGGCCTTGACCTCTATTGTTTCACTTATTATTGGCGTGAAAATGTAAGACGTTTTGTGTTCTGGTATTTCTGGGTGGTTTACTCTTCAGTTTGTGTCTGATTTCTCACGATGACGTCACAATAGGAGTCAAAGGCTGCAGTGACATCAGCAGCTCTGTGAGCGACAGACCGAACAGCAGCTCTGAGTAAAGCAGCCTGTCACCATCCGCCTGCATTATCTGCTTCCAGACACTCAGTCATCACAACTATGAGGAAGTCCTTAAACGCAGGACACTCCTCTGTGCAGCTAGTGAATATCTAGACCGTTTGGTTATCTGACACGATAGCACTACTAGTATTGCTAAATGCGAGGTTGTTTTTATTTAAAGTTACAGAAAAGTGTTTTTTAGTTTTAGGTTAACTCTAATAACCCTGCTCTGATGATTTACTTACTATTATTTGCATTCTATGTTGATTTGCAGGGCATTTTGCATCCTCGATGTTCGTAGTGGCTGAACTTCTTACCCTTGTGCAATGTCATGCTTTACTACTTGTAAGTCCTTGACGTGCACTTCTGTGATTGAGATGAGAGATTTAGTCCTAAAGGGCAGCGATTGATTAATGAATGCTGTGGGAATATCTTTGGCATTTATGGGTCGTTTACCCGGACATCCGTACGGTTGGTCCATGCGGCCTGCTTGTTTTATTATGCGTGTTGAATGAAGGACAAACCAGAACGTGTTGAGCAGAAACTGTGCTGACCGTGTGACAGATCAAGACTGGATTCCAGTATGCAGTTTTACATCTGTACACTTAATGGCACAGAGCAGCCTTAACTCAGTTAAGACATAACTAACTGTTAAAGCCTCACTAACACCAAGTTTACACTGCAAAGGTGGCACAGAAGAACCTCTGAAGTGGCATTTAGGCATCTTTACACAGACTGTTTGCTACAAGAGGCGGGTCAGAGCAGGCTTAATTTAGTCTGGCTTTTATGCTTCATTACGTCTTTACACTGAATTTTCAGCAGGCACAGAGCAGGCTTAACTCAATTAAAACATAACTAGACTGTAATATCTCACCAATGGCAAGTTTACGCTGCAAAGGCGGCACAGAAGCGCCTCTGAAGTGGCATTTAGGTGTCTTTAGGCCAACTGTTTGCTGTGAGGGCCTGAAGTGGGTCAGAGCAGGCATAAGTTAGTCTGGCTTTCATGTAGTATTGTGTCTTTTACACAGAATGTTGAGCTGGCACAAAGCAGACTTAACTCAGTTAAGACCTAACTAGTTGTTAATACCTCACCAATGCCAAGTTTACACTGCAAAGGTGGCACAGAAGAACCTCTGAAATGGCATTTAGGTGTCTTTACGCCAGCTGTTTGCTGTAAGGGTCTGAGGTGGATCAGAGCAGGCTTAATTTAGTCTGGCTTTCATGTAGTATTGCGTCTTATACACAGAATGTTGAGCCGGCACAGAGAAGCCTCAACTCAGTTAAGACATAACTAGCTGTTATTGCCTCACCAATGCCAAGTTTACACTGCAAAGGTGGCGCAGAAGAGCCTCTGAAGTGGCGTTTAGGCGTCTTTATGCCGGCTGTTTGCTGTGAGGGCCTGAGGTGGGTCAGAGCAGGCTTAAGTTAGTCTGGGTTTATGCTGCATTACATCTTTACGCTGAATGTTGAGCTGACACAGAGCAGCCTTAACTCAATTAAAACATGCCTAACTTGTAATATCTCACCAATGCCAGGTTTACACCTCAAAGGTGGCACAGAAGCGCATCGGAAGTGGCATTTGGGTGTCTTTACACTGACTTTTTTCTCCTAGAGGCTAAAGTGAGTCAAAGCAGGCTTAATTTAGTCTGGCTTTAATGCAGCATTACGTCTTTACACTTAATTTTGAGCATACACAGAGCAGCCTTAACTCAGTTAAGACAGAACTAGCTGTTAACACCATGTTTACACCTCAAAGGTGGCACAGAGGCATCTCTGAAGTGGTAATTAGGTGTTTTTTTAACGGTGCTCAGAGGTGGTGCGACTGTGTTTACACAGCAAATATAACTGTATGCTGAGATTGGTTAGAGCAGGCATAAATTAGTTTGGCTTTACACTGAATTTTAAGCAGGCACAGAGCAGCCTTAACTCGGCTGTGCAAAGATGCCTCAAAATGGCATTCTGACCAAGAAGTGCATACTAGTTTACATGCAAATTAGCATGTGAGCATTCGTCAGTCTATTGTGGAAGGACTGGACTGATATCACAACATTTTTGTAACATTTGCATGTTCGTGTGTGTTCGGAACCGATGCATCTGACATCCCTAGAAGGCAGCGTCTCGCTGAGGAGATCCTGACTGATGTTTCGTTCCTTTCGTAACCAGCATGCCTTTCATAGCTCTGCGTGGGCGACGGTGTGTAGGAGAGGCCGTCATGTGTCGAAATCGCCCTCCGGCACCTTGACAATCAATTGAAAGGAATATAATTCACTCCGTTTGCATGCAGGCTCCTGCTACCTGAAGTACGAGACGCAGCGGCGTGAAATTAAAGGCCATTAGCATCTCAAACGAGCGTGCAACAGGCTCGTGTTCGCCGGCCGAGTGTGTAGGCAGTGTGTTCGTGTGACGCTGGGAATCAGGACAGAACAGAAGCTGTTGAGTTTTATGAGCTGATGTTGGTGACTCATACTGCTGATGCTCTCTCTCTCTCTCTCTCCCTCTCTCTCCCTCTCTCCGCTTGCGTCGTGCCCTCGGCTGTGAAACGGGAATGCCAGGCCTGACCAGAGAGGGGTGTTTGTGGTGTAAGCAGGAATCTGACTAGCCCTGTAGGTCCTTTCACATGAGTCACGTCAGTGCTTCAACGCAGCGCTCGACTAGGGACGGGTCAGGATGGTCAAGTAGCCTAGCCTGAGCTTCAATATTTTTAGTGATGGTGCTTTACAGGCTATTAATTATTGGCAGGGTTTCTAGCAGGCTGTTCGGTGACTGTTAGACATGCTAAAACTCTCTCTGAGACGATGCAGATCTTTATTTGTCCCCTGTAAAACACCGGCGCTACAGCCAAACCAGCGCTTTTGGAATGAATTTGCCTTTAGCAGTAAATGTTGATACAAGTATTATTTAGTCAGTATATGCATGCATCTAGCTGTGCATCATGCTGATTTCCATTTAATTTAATTATTTAGCAGTCTGTTAAGTTTTTTTTAACAGATTGAGTAGTGGACAGTCCAAATTAAGTTTGCTTGAACTTTAAGCATCACATTATAGCAGCTGATTTATGCACAAGACACATTTTGTTTTTGCTGGATGCTTTGCTTCATTGCATCAAGAATGATGTTATTGTTAACTAAAACTAAAATATTTTTGTTAATTGAAATAAAGATGAAATATAAATATTAGAACAACTTAAACTGAAAGATAATTGGAAATGTGTCCCTGGAAATTAATTAGAAAACTTTGAAGTGAAAATATATTTATTTATTTAGTTGAAATAAAAATAAATAAAAACTAAATAGGGGAAAAAAACTAATAAAAATGACAAAATTACAAAGGGAATTTAACAAAATTAAAATGAAAATCCAAATAATGCAATTTTAAAATATTAAAAACTGTAATAAAATATACATAATACTATATAAATAATACTAAAATAACTAAATAATAAATAACTAAAATTAAAACTCAAATAAAAAATAAATAAAACCTGAATAGTGCTCTTAAAAAAATTATAACACTAATAAAGATGACAGAAGCACATAACAAAATTACAAAAAAAAAATTAAAATGAAAACTGAAAATATAAAAATAAAAGCCAAGTTAAAATATTAATAATAGTATATAAATAATACTACATAAATAATGATAATATAATACCATGTAGACACAGAATAAATAACTAAACTTACAATTCTAATAAAACCTGAATAGTAATCTTAAAATAATAAACTACACTAATAAAAAATGAAATAAAATAAAACAATTAA
Source organism: Cirrhinus mrigala (assembly GCA_036247105.1). Taxonomy (NCBI): domain Eukaryota; kingdom Metazoa; phylum Chordata; class Actinopteri; order Cypriniformes; family Cyprinidae; genus Cirrhinus; species Cirrhinus mrigala. The sequence goes on along the minus strand of CM070017.1, from coordinate 1,477,845 downwards.
AAATAAATAAAATGAAAACATAAAAATAGCCAAATTAAAATATTAGCAAAAACTATGATAGTATATAAACAATAGTAATGCTAAAATAACACAGCATTACATTCATTAATGTAAACATTAAATAAATAACTAAGGCTGAAATTAAAAAATAAATAAAAGATTCTGAAATCTTAATTAGAATAAGTCTTAAAAAATAAATAAATAAAATTAATAAAAGCACATCACAAACTTACTAAAAATGAAGTGACTGAAGATTATATAAAAAAAAAAATCAAAAACATTAAAAACTATAGTAGATTTTAAATAACACTAAATAAATACCACTGGTTGATGTTGACATGAGACATGACTTCATTACATGATGTTGACATGTTTTGATTTGTTTGTGGTGATGGAGGCCATGCCATTTAAATACAGGTGTCACTGGGAAATGATCTCAGAGCTTCAGCAACTGTGTTTTGACTGTCGTTGTGTGTGTGTGTGTGTGTGTGTGTGTGTGTGTGTGTGTGTGTGTGTGTGTGTGTGTGTGTGTGTGTGTGTGTTTGTTTTGACTGGGAACGGCAGTGATGTCAGACCGGTGTGACTCTCTGTCCATCCAGCCGTGAGTAACAGCGTCTAATATTCTCACAGTTCGTTCTTTTAGCAGGTTTTTGTTCACATAAGCGTCTGAACGTCAATTTTCTCTCAGTCACTCACAAACTGCTCATTTTCCTAGACATTTGCATGTACTTCCACCCTGTTTTCCCTATTTTTCTGGTATTCACTGCAGTTTTCAAAAGGCAGCAAGTTTTGATGTAACTCAGCAGTTTATGATGGCAGTAAATTGAAATTGTAGCTCATGACGGTTTCACTGCATCAAAACACAAAGCAGATATTTTGGGTTTGGTTGCACAGTTGTAGTTAACATGTCCTTTACTTCATGCAGCCTAATTCTCAGAAAGCGGGTTTATTTGGAGTAGCATAATGTCGCATGCTAGTTTGTTTTATGTGTGGAAGGGAATTACAGAGTGCTGCAGGGAGGATTTATATTTGTAGGCCAAAACGCTGAAATGAGTTGCGTTTTAAAACTTTTGGTTCCATTGTGCTGAAGTTTTTGAATGGGTTTTTGGTTTAAATGTCTGAAATAAGGTCTATGGTTAACACAAGCTTAAAATATGTTAATGTTTTATGACAAAATCGGGTGCTGGAAGTAAAAACTCTTTTATTCTTGTTCGTAAGGACTGACTGATTTAACAGTATCTAATATTTCTTTAAAGACAGGCCTGTTGTGAGCTCTGAAGTTGTTCAAATTAATTCAGTTTATTATTAAAATCATGTTTAATAGTAGAATTTGTGATGAAAACTGCATTTCCCATGATGCTTTACAGAAAATTCCACCAATCAGAGAACTGCAGTGAACAAAGCTCCACCCTACACTCTCAAACTACTTAAATATATATGTATGTTTTGCAATGAACTTAAAATATGCTGCTTCTATAGATACAACAAATAACTTAAAATTAATAATTTTGTTTTTCCATTATTTTTGTAGTTCAATTAGTGTGATTCTAATATCAGTTAGTGTGATTTATATCACAATTCCGACTTTTTTGCTGAGAATTGCATAATACAAACTCGCAATTGTGACTTTTTTACTCAGAATTATGAGAAATGCACGTACAAATTCGAGTTATAAAGTCAGAATTGTGTGATATAAACTCACAAATGCGAGTTATAAAGTCAGAATTGTTAAAAAAAAATTGTATAAACTCACAATTGTGACTTTTTTCTCAGAATTGCGTGATACAAACTCGCAATTCTGACTTTTTTACTCAGAATTATAAGAAATAAACGTACAATGCTTGTTATAAAGTCAGAATTGTGTGATATAAACTCACAAATGTGAGTTATAAAGTCAGAATTGTTAAAAAAAAATTGTATAAACCCGCAATTGTGACTTTTTTTCTCAGAATTGCGTGATACAAACTCACAATTCTGACTTTTTTTTATACTCAGTCATGAGATATAAATTTACAAATGCGAGTTATAAAATCAGAGTTGTAAACAAATTTGTATAAACTCACAATTCTGACTTTTTTTTCAGAATTGTGTGATACAAACTCACAATTCTGACTTTTTAACTCAGAATTATAAAATATAAACTTACAAATGCGAGTTATAAAGTTAGAATTGTAAAAAAAAATTGTATAAACTCACAATACTGACTTTTTTTTCCCTCAGAATTGCGAGTTTATATATATTATTCTGAGAAAAAAGTCAGAATTGTGAGATAAAAAGTGAGGTAAAAGGTAAAAAAAAAAAAAAAAAAAATATATATATATATATATATATATATATATATATATATATATATATATATTTTTTTTTTTTTTTTTTTTTATTCAGTGGCGGAAACAGGCTTTCATAGGTTTATGGCTTGTAATGCTTTAACAAAGACTTTTTTAAAATCCCTATGGGAAAAATTTATGGAAAAAACACTTGAAACCAGTGGTGCTGAAAAAGTGCACTAATGCACTCTATTGGATTCTGTTTATAAAAGCTAGTGTGCAGTATTTAGTATACACTGCTCCAGTATGCAGTAAGCTGCATGCTAGTATTCCACTCTGAACATCAGTCCATGCTTGTTGTATTTGATAGTGCATCCGCTGTTTCGTTCTTTTTTTTTTTTTTTTTTTTTTTGGACACTCCTGACAGGACGGTTGCACAGAGGTAAATCATTAATGCAGGCCTGGGTTTCCCTGGGCTCACGTTGCGTGTTGAGGCGTGTGAATGCGTTGCCATCTGCGTGCGCCATCTGATCTGCCGCGCGGAGGAGACTGTGAGAACGGCCTGTCGACTCCTGCGCTCTCAGGTTTCCTCTGTGCGTTGGGTGCGGCGGACAGGAGTTTCCCACTGGCTTCAGGTCAGGTTTGACTGGCTGTCTGTCAATCACACAAGGCCTTATTTCCTTGTAGACAGCTCAAGTATTGCACTAATCGTGCCGTAATCTGCTCACTCAGCTTATTCCTGACAAACTCTTACTTCATGTGCTTTGATTTCCAGCTAATAGCCAATTAACTCTCAGCTCAGACCAGTTATTATAGTTAATGAAAACTACTCATATTTTTGTTAATTGAAATAAAGCTGAAAGAGAATAAAATATAAGTATTAGATGAAAAACAAACTAAAATGAAAATTAGATGTTTGCTAGGCAACTAACTGAAACAAGAGCACTAAAATTACTAAACTGAAATAACTGAAATTGAACTGAAAAAAAAATTAAGCCTAAATTGTAATATTTGAAAACTAATTTGAAAACTGAAAACGAACACTCAATAAAAATATTAATAAAACATATTTTTTCTTATTAAAATATTAAATAAAAATAATATATAATAACATACACATATAAAATACAAAATAATGAAATGTAAATTATGAAAAAAATCTAAAATAATATATATAAACAATATATCAAAATATTAATAAAAATATTTTTATTAAAAATATGAAAGAAAAATAATAATAATACACATAAAATACAAAATGATGAAATGAAAGTTATAAAAAAAACTAAATGTGTATATAAAAACAATAGTAACATTACACTGGCTTGAAATATTAATATCAGCGTATTAATATAAAAATATTAAACGTATCAAATAAAGTTTGTTGAAATTTAAAAAAAAAATAGTATATAAAAAACATAAATAATAGTTAAATTGAGCAGGTGGACAGGAGTCATATGAGCATTTTTGGTGCTTTAAATCCTCTTCTCAATTCATTTATTTTTATTTCATAAAGCAGTCATTTACAGAAACGTGTGTCCCGTAAGAACCAGTGTGTCTGCTTTAGGTCCCAACATGCTCTAGTAACGTCACCCTTCATGCTTGCGTTCATGGCTCACGGCCCGTAAAAGCAAGTCTGTCCTTGTATAGTAAGGTATGCGCACCTGCCTGTTGTGTCAGGTAAACGGTGAAGGAGGAACGCCCTGTGTCGCACCTCAGATCACTGTCACACATCTGAAAGGAAGTGCGTTTAATAGGGCATATGGTCATTTCACAATTTACCGTCCCAAACTTACTAAGCCAGCATCTTTCTCCCACTCAAATGTTTGTATTTTGCATTGAAAATCTGCAGCCATTGAGTGCATGTTGCAATGCAAAAGATGTGTGTGATGCTGCTTTAGAATTTGGGAAAATAGGCCTGTGTTTTGAAACGGCTTCTGTTTGAGGGTCATGTGACACTCATTGAACTTTTGAGACTCACGCTGTTAGGCAAATGACCCCATTTTGGGACAGAGAGGGAACCTGGACTGTTTCATGCTGTGAAAATGTGATTTTGAGGGTGAAATACAACAAATCTGTGTTGGTCAAGTATGATCATGTTCACAGAGATCTCACATTTGAACTCTGAAATCCAATCAATTAAACTTTTAGTCTAGTTTTTGCATTGTAAAATGTGTAAAAAAAAAAAAAAAAAAAAAAAAAAAAGTTGATTTTAAAAAATAATTTGAAATTGAAAACAAAAAAAACATTTTTGTTTAATTATTTAATGTATATATAAAGATGTAAATCTTATTTTATTAATTTTTATTTATTAATAAATTAAAATGATCTCTCTTCATACTTGTTCTTTATTTTGTGGTATTTATACAGGACAAAATAGTGCAAGTAGTGTTCAAAAAAGCAAAAACAAATACAAATGACAAGTATTACAAAAGTACAAAATAAAAAGTGAAAATAAAAGCGGCATCAAAATTGTAATAACCAGGAAAAATAGTGCAAGTAGTCTGTTTTTTTTAAAAAAAAAAAAAGGTTCTATCTATTTACCGTCTATTAAAATTGCATTATAACTGAAAATGGTCTTTATCACGCAATATTTGTACTTTTGCTTAGATTGTAGGTACATCCAAATTTCCGTTCTTGTAACATATTATGGTATTTTTAAAAAGGAATTATATTATGTGTATTTTTATTTGTTTTTATTGTTTTATTACAGTATTAATTAGTTTTTCATGAACACACTATGGCATAATAATATGAACAATATAATAATTTCTATATAAAAAAACATAAAATAATATGGTGCGGACTATTACATAATTATACCTAGCATAAATATATAAATTAAAATATAGAAATAATTATGCAATACTGTGTTCAAAAATAAACAAACAAAAAATTAATAATAAAAAAAAATAAATAAAAATGACAAAAGTACCTAACACAATTGCTAAAAATGTAACTAAAATTTAAATTGAAGATAAAAATAAAAGCTAAATCAAAATTGTAATAAAAACTAGCATAAATAGTGCAAGTAGTTTTAGGTTTAAAAAAAGCTTATCTTTTTGTCAGCTATTAAAATTAAATTTTAATTAAAAATTCACCCAATGTTTAAATTTGGTATTTTTGCTTAGATTGTAGGTGAATCCAAATTTCTGTTCTTATACCATATTATTTTATAACATTTTTATGTAAGAATTATATTATGTATTTTAATATATAGGAATAATTATATAATAGTGTGTTCAAAAACAAACAAACAAACAAAAAAAAATTAATACAAAGAAAAAAAATGGCAAAAGCACCTAACAAAATTGTTAAAAAAAATTATTAAACTAAAATTTAAATTTAAGAAAATAAAGCTAAATCAAAATAGTAATAAAATCCAGCATAAATTGTGCAAATAGTTTAAGATTGTAGGTGCATCCTAGTTTCTGTACTTGTACCATATTATTTTATGGTATTTTTATATAGGAATTATTATATTTGATTGCATTATATTATACAAAAAATGCCATAGTGTGTTCATGAAAAGCTATTTAATAATAAATAAAAATGAATAAAAATGACAAAAGCACAAAAAAAAATTCTAAAAATTAAAAAAAAAAAAAAGTAGTGAAATGTCATGTCTTACAGCACAGTTTAATCCTGATTATATAAGTGTATTGTTAATCTATTAAATGATTGCTAACTTAAATATTTCACCATTTCTGATGATTTCTATAAAAAAGGCGACTTCACCTATCTAAGAAAACCAGCACTGATCTCCATATTTAGAAATTTGTGTTTGCTTCAAAATACCTCTCAGAGCTGATTTGTCAGCTGTAGGGTGAATGCATGTGGGCGCTCTACTCAACTCCACGACCGTTAAAACCTATAAATGTTGATTTGAATTGCTAAGCGCCGGTTCAGGCGTTGGTGAGGCCCTTTTAGCACCGTTTTTGTTCGACGTGTTCAAAGGGAAGATGACACACCGCTGATCCTCCCACACTTTCCTGACGCGCAGCACCTGCCCTCGGGGAGCGCCCATAAATCCATACCGCATCCTCACTTCCTCACTGTTTAGACGGCGCACACCATTAACTGACCCGCTAAGTAGTGCGCGTTCTGACCAACAGACGCCATTAGAGGATATCCTGCGCGGTTTGCCGTGCGGGGATCCGAATGAGTGTCTATTTTGGGCGAGTGACTGTCTATGTGGTGCTGTTCTTTCTCTTTCTCTCTCTCTCTCTCTCTCTCTCTCTCTGGATGATGGTAACCCTGAGCAGTCAAATCAGGTCGAGCTCATTCATCCATTCATTCATAACTCGCCTGCTGTGTGATTGACTCATTGTTTGGTTGTTTAGGCTCAGTAAATAAACTCATCTGATCATGTAGACAACACCCGCTGGTTTGCTTTCTATGGCTCAGCTGCAGATTAGATGTTTCGTAAGCGTTTACCTGCTGATCTGAACCAGTCCTCGTCAGATTGTGACGCGTCCCACCGCATGTTTTGGTGCTTTTACTGTCTGTGTTTTCAGAAAGAGCTGAGATCAAATGAACGACTGCGTGATTTCATATTTTGTTGGTTACATTGACAATCAGTTATTGACTGTGTAAATGTAGCAAGGTTTTTATATTTTCATACTGTGATGGCAAATTTAGCATCTTTCTCTCTTCTGATCAAATGTAATCAATCTCTTTTTTTCTCTCTTTTGTGCTTTTTTTTGGCAAATAACAATGCAAAAAAGTATATTTGTTGTATTTTCTGTGACAAGTTCCACTTCTGGCAACACTGGCAATGAGTTCATGACTTTGTTGATGAATCTTAATGCACCGTTTTATTTGGCCTATTTTTTTTAATGTCTGGAAAAATTAGAAAAATCTAATAACTGATTAAGCTTTAATATTAAGGCTTGTGAACTTTAGGTTTACATGTAAATGTAGTCAGTTTTTTTATTATAATTATATGCATGTAATGGTATTTTCCTCTTTTTTTTCAGTCCACTGTATTTTAATACATTTAGGCTACTTGTATAATATGTTTAATATATTTGCAAGTAATTGTTGATTTTTTTTATTTTTTTATTTTTTTTATTATTATTATTATTATTGTAGAAATGACAAATACTCTTCAACCCCACTTTGTGGATCATGAAATGTTTTCAACATTATTTTAAGTTTGGGTTTATGTTAAATTATGTTTGGCCCATGCATTGAGATTTATTATCATTAAAAGCTGCCTATTAGGGGTGAGATGATATATCTGCCAGTGTTTGGCATTTTTTAAAAGATCAACATCAGAAAATTGATTTTTCTGCCAATTTTTGGCATTTTTTTTTTTAAATCACCCACATTGAAAAATAAATTTTTCTGTTTGGCAGATATTATGTATTTTTAAATTATCAACATCAGCCAATATTTTTTTCTGTTTGGCCGATATATCATCCAATATTTGCCTTTTTTTTTTTTTTTTTCTTTTTTTTTTTTTTTTTTTATTATCGGCATCAGATTTTTTTTTTTTTTTTTTTCTGTTCGGCCGATATGTATGTATTTTTGCCATTTTTTTCTCAATTGCCCACATTGAAAAATATTTTTTTCTGTTTGGCTGATATATTGACAGATATTGGTATTTTTAAATTATCAACATCAGCCAATATTTTTTTCTGTTTGGCCAATATATCATCCAATATTTGCCTTATTTTTCTTTTTTTTTATTATCGCCATCGGACAATATTTTTTTTTTCTGTGTGGCCGATATATCGTTGGATATTTGCCATTTTTTTTAAATTATCAATAGCTGTCCATATTTTTTACTGTTTGGCTGATATGTCTGCCAATATTTGTCTTTTTTTTTTTTTTATTATTATTATCGGCATCGGACAATATTTTTTTTTTCTGTGTGGCCGATATATCGTTGGATATTTGCCATTTTTTTTTAAATTATCGCCATCTGAGAATATTTTTTTCTGTTCGCTGATATATTGTCTGATATTTACCTTATTTTCTTTTTTTTTTTTTTTTTTTTTTTTTTAAATTATCTGCATCGGAAAATATTTTTCCTATTAGCTGATATATTTTATAATACATTTTTCTGTTTGGCCGATATATTGGCCGATATTTGGCATTTTTAAATGATCAGCATCAGCCAATTTTTTTTTTCTATTTAGCCGATATATTGTCCAATATTTGCCTTTTTTTTTCGGCATTGGGATTTTTTTCTGTTCTGTTTGGCTCATATTTTCCGATATTTAGTATTTTATTAATTATCAGCATCTGACAATATTTTTTTCTGTTTGGACAATATATCGTCTGATATTTGCCTTTTTTTTTTCTTTTTTTTTCTTTTTTAATTATCAATGTCACTCAATGTTTTCTTTACTGTTTGGCTGATATGTGGGCCAATGTTTGGCATTTTTAAATTATTAGCATCTGCTGCTATTTTTTTCTGTATGGTCGATATGCCAGCCGATATTTGTAATTTTTTTTAATTATCCACATCGGAGAATACATTTTTCTGTTTGGCCGATATTTGCCTTTCTTTTTTTCTTTTTTTTTTTGGGCATTGGAATTATCGGCATTGGAATTTTTTTTTTCTGTTCTGTTTGGCTCATATATTTTCCGATATTTAGTATTTTATTAATTATCAGCATCTGACAATTTTTTTTTTTTTTTTTTGTTTGGACACTCTTCTGATATTTGTCCTTTTTTTTATTATTATTATCTTTATCAGTCAACTTTTTTTTTTTTTTTTACTGTTTGGCCGATATATCAGCTAATATTTGGCATTTTTAAATTATTAGCATCTGCTGCTATTTTTTTCTGTATGGTCGATATGCCAGCTGATATTTGTAATTTTTTATTTATCCACATCGGAGAATACATTTTTCTGTTTGGCCGATATATCGGCCGATATTTTTTGACACGTACTATAGTTTTATTTTGAAAGCGCTGAGAATAACGGCACTAAGCTTTCATTCTCTGTCCACATTATTTTACTGTTTTTGTTGCAACAGTTCTAACATCATTATGCAGAACGTAACTAAACAAATTGAGTAAACCATGTATATGAAAAAGCGTCATACCATTGGCTTATATATTATTAATGACATGAAGGCAAACACTATAACACATTCTCAGTTACCATCAGCTTTTAGCAAATATTCATTGCATTTGAATATATAGCTACTAATCATTTACTTTCACTAATCTTACAAACGTTGTGTGTTATTATATTTATATCAGCCATTGGCATAGTTATTGCTGTTAGTCAGAGTTTAATTTGCCCAAACAACAACAAGGTTGTGAAGTTAATAATGAAAGTGTTTGTTTGTGTCTCGTCCAATCAGAAACAATAAAAGATCCAAATAAGAAGAAAATGTTCAAATTATATGATGCACCTTTCAGTTATGGATTGTATGCAGTAAAAACAGACATTCTCATTCATGTCAAATTAAATACAGCATCATTTCATCTCATTCCCGTCTCTATTTCCAGTTTAAATGACATTTATTCCTTAAATGAGTGTAATCGGGTTCTGAACAGCTCACATTTGCTCGTGTGGGCGAGATATGGTGTCGATTGGATGCTAATGAGTCGCTTTAGAGTGAGTTTTTTATGAACGCATCTGCCCGACTGCTGACTGCAGATAAGAGCGTTTGAACACAGTAAAACTCTATGGGTTGCGAGCGCGGGAACAGTTGAGCGCGCAGTCATTTCTAACCGCACAAACCGACCACAGCTTGCTCAAGCAGAATGAAAGCGTTGTTGAACACACACACACACACACACACACACACACAAACACACTGTTGCTCAACGAGAGGCTACGCCACGCTTTCCACACACTGAACACACACTGAGCTGCTGTGTGTGTTTGTTTTACCTACATAAATACGCTGCCAGTGCACCAGGTTTTTATGCCACGCGTAACCACGTTTGTGTCTGAACAGATAGATGAGTAGTTCACTGTAGTTGTGCGCTCAGATTGATGAGGCCTAATGAATGTATTCAGACATTGATGTTGCACTTTCTATTTATAAATATTTTTAAAAACATTAAAACCGACACTTGCAGTTATGTTCATTGGTTAACGCTGCTTAATGCAATTCATTTTAATGCATTTAATGCATTAATTTAAATAAATTCTTAAAAGAAACGTTTTATTCTTATTTTGCAACGTTCCTCATTTGCCATATATATAATTTTTTTCCCCAATCAGTTAGCATTATATATATATATATATATATATATATATATATATATATATATATTATTTATTTATTTATTTATTTATTTATTTTTTTATTTTTTTTTTTATTTTATTTTTTTTTTTTTTTTTTAAAAATTACATTTTTATTTAATTGCAATTGGAGTCCAAGGCAACATTTCTCATTTTCAGTTAATTTAACTTGGCAACTAATTGGGGGGGAAATTATATATATATATATATATATATATATATATATATATATATATATATATATATGCAATGAATATTTGCTAATAATATTTGCTAATAATAATAAAAATAATATTATTATTATTATTGTTATTATTATTATTATTATTATTGTTGTTATTTTATTTTTTATTTTTTAAATAAGAAAAATGTACATTTTTATTTAATTGTAACCAGAGTCCAAGGCAACATTTCTCATTTTCAGTAAGTTTAAACTTGATGTACTAAAATAACTAAAACACAAATAAAATTGAGTAAAAACTATATATACATTTTAAAAAATAAATAAATAAAAATGACAGAAATGCCTGACAAAATTACAAAAACTGTGATTAAAATAAAAACAGACAATATAAAAATAAAAATTAATTCAGAATATTAAAAAAAAAACTATAATATCTCTAATGTTAACAGGTAAAACTTTAGATTTAAAAAAAATGTATTAGTAAATGCTGAAAATGAATTCTATAAATTATTGCTCATTTTTAGTTCATGTTAAGTAACATATTTAACTAATGCTAACAAATGAAACCTTATTGTAAAGTGATATAGATTTTTTTTTTTTTTGGATGATAAATTTGATTTATGCAAATAATATCAAAATTAACATTGTGGTTTGTCTGGAATTCATTATTTGCATTAAATGTTGTGCCTTTTTTATTATTATTATTATTTGCAAATAACACAAAAGCAGCACAACAATATATACCATTATGCATAATTTATATGTGCAATGATAATATTGCAAATAAAATGTACAATTGTGATTTTAAAATATGCTTTATTGTCACCAAAGATTCCTGTCATCTGGCTCAACTGGTTTTGTTGTCTTAGTTTCTCATGAACAGACAGACGGATCTTCCTGTCCACGCGTCACATACGATGCTGCTGCAAAGAAACATTAAATCTCAATGATCTTTATTCACTTTATGCACGTTGATTCATCAGCGCACACATTACTCCCAATGAAAGCGTTCGTCTTCAAGAAACATCTTTTCTTTCACCTGACATCATCAATATGTCTTAGTTTTCAACCGTCTTCATAAAGACAAACGTTTCACTATCTGGCTGATTCGTTATGGTTATGAATATTGGAAATTAATCGTATGACTCAGTTAAATGAGTTGTGAATGTTGTTTTATGTCTTTGAAGTGTGTAAATGACTTTGTAGAACCTGTTAAAACTCTGAGACACATTTTTTATATATTTATATATATATATATAGTCAGACTGGATAATGGTGAGATCAGATCTCTGTGTGGAGCACTGGCTGTTGTCAGACTCCTTGTGCAAACAAAAATCTCACTGGATTATTACCATTAATGGGAAAATGAATCTTTAGAAATGTAAACTGATATTTCCTACTAACACACTACAGTAAAAGATAGAAATAACTGACTTAAAGCCTTTTTTTTTGTTGGTGAAAATGCTAGTGGCCTAAGACTTTTGCACAGTACTAATATATATATATATATATATATACGTATTTTCAGTTACATTTAAATCACATTTCATATTTTCTGTTCCATTTTAATTTTAGTTTTAGTAAATGTAATATTCAATGAAAGTACTTCTTTTTTTTTTTTTTTTTTTTTTTTCTTTTTATTATTTTTAATATTCTTATATAATTTTAGTTTTTAGCTTTATTTGATTTAGATTTAGTACTTCAATTTAAACTAAATGAAAATGAGAAATGTTAAATTGACAAACTAGCTGACATAAAATACATTTACTTTTTTTTTTTTTTTAAATCTCTTTTTTTAGTTTTATTTTAGTTAATGATTATTTTATTTTATTTCAAATGTTTTTTATGGCTTTTGTTGAGTTCATGGCTTTAATTTTTAATTCTCATTTTATTATTTTAATTTTGGTTAATGTTTGTTTAATTTTAAATAACTAAAATTCGAATTTGAAAGTTTTTATGGTTTTAGTTAAGGATAATACATACAATTTTCAAAAATAAAAATATAAAAAGCATTGCTCATTTTAACGGTGTGTTTATATAGTTTTAGCTTTTAGTTTCGGTTAGTTTAGTTTTAGTATGTCAATTTAAATTGGCAACTAGCTGACATAATGTTTTTTTTTGTATTTTATTTAATTTCTGTTAATGTTTATTTTATTTCAGATAATTAAAATGCATTTTATGATTTAAATTTTAGTTAAGGATAATACACACAATTTTTAAAAATGTAACTTTTTGTCTAATTTATGTATGTATGTATGTATGTATGTATTTATTTTTATATGTCTGTGTAGTTTTTGTTTTTAGTTGTAGTTTATTTAGTTTTAGTACTTCAATTTAAACTATTTATTAAATTATAATTATAATTTATAATTACATATATTTTTATTATGTAATTTTATATATATATATATATTTAAATATTTAAATATTTAAATAATTTTAATTTATTATAATTTAAACTATTAAACTATTAATTTTTAGGATAATAATCCTGTACTTAAAAACAATTATTTTTGCTCAAAAATTGATAGTAAATAAATAAGTAATTAATTTTTCATTATATAACTTAATATAATTAATTAATATATATATATCCTGCACTGAAAACAATGATTTTCGCTCAAAAAGTGATAGTAAATTTCACAAATTATGTACAAGTACTAAATAATCTCTTTATAAAAATACCTTAGTTTCAAAGGTTTTTCATCGTCTTGCATTATTCATGAGTAGTTGCATCACTTTTATTGCTTTGGTGTAAACGGAGCAGTTTTTCAGTATATTGAAAATAAAGCAGAACGGGGCAGATGTCAAATGCAGCGCAGATCTTTGCTGACAGTGAAGCAGCAGCAGTGATGATGGCGGCATCAGCGCGTGAACGAGCTGCAGCTCAAGTGTCTTCCGTTCTGTCGGCTGCGCTCCGTCGGGCTCCGCCGTTTCTCTGCAGGCATGTCAAGAGACGCCTCTGGGGAGGCGAGTGGGCCGCGTCGACGTCACTGCACTATTTCTGAATTCAGACTCTTTTCTTGCTCTCGGGTGCTCCTAATCTCTCTCACTTCCTCCGGCGAGAAAATACAAGCTATCCTTTTTTGGGAAGGGACGCCTCCGCTGGAATCGCCCCCCGGGAGGCCGGCGGAGACGTTTGTTTAGAATGAAAGAGGTTTGAGGGTTCGAGTCTCACTAATCGCCTCTCATGTGTGCCGTTTAGGCTGGAGTTATTGAGGTCGGCGACACACTTGAAGGAAATGCAAATGCGCTTTAACGGGTGACTTCTTCAGCGGCGCTTCTGATGTTTAGCTCGTCGTGTGACGAGGATTTCTCTCATCATTCCCCACGACTGTCCCGTATGACTCACTGTGGCCCAGTTTTTTTTTCATATTTGTGGTTTTGCAGAAGCTGAAGAAGGTTTGGTGTTTCCTGCAGAAAAATCTTGTGAATCTCCACTTAATATGCTATTATAGTTTCGTGAAAAAAAATAAAATCAATTTTGAAAAAATAAAAATATAAAACATAACTTAATGGTCTAAAACAACAAACTGAAATTAATGTTACCAAACAAGCGAGACTAATAAAATGACTTTTTATTTATTTATTTATATTTTTTAATTATTTATTTTATTTTATTTATTTATTTTTTATTTTCTTGTTTTATTTGATTAACATTTATTTTATTTCAAATAATTTAGATGTGTTTTTATGGTTTGAGTTAAGGAGAATATATACAATTTTCATAACGAAAATATAAACATTTTAACTGTATGCCTAGATAGTCTTAGCTTTTAGTTTTAGTACTTCAGTGTTAACTAATTAAAATGAGAAATATTAAATTGGCAACTAAATAAGTTTGCAATTTATGTATTTTGTATATTTAGGTATCATTTTGTGTATTTATGTACCAAATAATTAAAATGCGTTTTATGGTTTTAGTTTCAATTTTTAAAAATGTAATATATATGTATATATAATAATATATATATTATTATTATTTATTTTTTTTTTTTTAATTTGTTTTATTTTTTTTTTTTGCATTAATAACCCTGCATCAAAATAGTTTTAGTTTATTTAGTTTTAGTACTTCAATTTATATAAATAAATAATAAAAAAATGTTTTAATTTTTTTTTTCCTAACCCTGCATAGAAATACTTTAAGTTCATTTAGTTTTAGTACTTCCATTTAAACAAACCTAAAATAAGAAATGTTGACTTGGCAACTCATCAAAAAAAAAATATATATATATATATATTTTTTTTTTAAAAATGTGAAAAAAAAACAAAAAATAAATGCAGTTTTTTCATATTTGTGGTTTTTGCGGCGGCTGAGGTTTGGTGTTTCCTGCAGAAATCTGTGAATCTCCACTTAACATGCTATTATAGTATATATTTAAAATAAAATAAAAAAATCAAAATGAAAAAATCAAAATATAAAACATAACTTAATGTACTAAAATAACTAAAACTGAAACCAACGTTACCAACAAGCGAGACTGATAATAAAATAAAAAGGGAAAGACAAGAACAGCCGAACGATAATAAAGACAAGGTAGACGAGTGCAGATTAAAGTGAGACGAATGTCTGTAGATTGAGTTTTATTGAGTTCGGTCTGCTTTCATGATGAAATCTGATTAGAATTGACAGTGAAACACACGTGCGGATCCGTCTGTGTGAATTACTGCTCTGTCTCTGCCTCTTCTGTTGTTCATGTTGGAGATCAGTGCATATTTGACAGGAAGTAGTGATGGTGAACGAGTAATTTGATCGGCTGTCATTAGAGCATGTTCTGTCTGAGCTGTTAAACCGGCTCTGATCTTAAACCGGTTTAGAGTCGCTTTAATCAGATCTGTTTTGAGAAGTCAAGAGGTCGTGTGTACGTTGTTTCAGGGCTGAAATCTACTCTGAAATCTTACTGCAAGCATGTTTCTATACTTACCTGAGGAAGTTTAGCATTTTTGTCTATTACAGAGAGACATGCAGGATTTAAACATGCTTTCAATAATGCAGTGTTTGCCAACCCTCCACGTCCATAGAGGAAGCTCATGAAATATCCAGCTCATGTTTCAAGGAAAAAAATGTAAATTATATTTTAAATCAAGAAACTCACAATTAAGCGTATTTAGGGTCATTTTAGTATCATTATGTGTGTTTTTTTTTTTTTTTTTTGCATTTATTATCATTTGTGACAAAAAATTCTTAACTCTCATGAAAATATTATCTCAAATGTTAATTAATTTGATGGGGGAAAAAGGTCATTTTATTTGAAAAATACATGTTGAACTGAATTTAAATTAGGCTGATTTTATAAAATTATGAAACTATATATATATATATATATATATATATATATATATATATATATATATATATATATATATATATATGTATATATATATATATGTATATATGTGTGTGTATATATATATATATATATATATATATATATATATATATATATATATATATATATATATATATATTTAAAAAACATATATAATAAATAAAAATATAATAGGAAAACAATATAGAAAAAAGTAATTATTTTAATTAGTTCATGAAATGAGATTACTGAGAATGCAAACTTGGATTATGAAATTATGAAGAACTAACTGAATGATGTTTTAAGAATTTTGGAAGAAATACTTTTTCTTTTGAAGTGCTCTTGATCTTTCAAAATACAATACAATACATATACAATATTTTGTCAATTTTATATCAGTTTGATACAACACACACTACATTTGATGTATACTTTAATTGCAGTTGTATATTTGGAAACATTTTATTATAATTATTATTTTGTTTGTTTGTTTTGCATTACAGTAATTTAATGTTTGCTGTGAAAATGTCATGACAATAATGTCACCATGCAAAAGATCCTATTGCTAAAATTTCATCATGCAAAATCTTTTATTTTTCTCTGAAATGTTCTTGAGCCTTTTTTTACAATTAAAAACATTATTTTTTCATTTTGTTTAATTATGTTTTTATTTTTCTATTCCTTTTTTCAACTAGGCATGCATTTAAAAAAATGTGATTAAAATTATTATTATTTTTATTTTTTTGTTTTTATTTATTATTATTATTATTATTATTTTTTTTTTTTTTTTTTTTTTTTTTTTTTGTATTCCACTTTTATTTTTTCTGTTTTTTGTCCGTATGAATTAAATTGGAAAAAAAAACATTAATTAATTAATTTTACTATAATTATTATTTATTTGTTGTTGGGTTTTTTTTGCATTACAGTAATTAATGTTTGTGATTAATGTGATTAATGTTTTTATTGGTATGAATTAAATTTACGGGTAATGTAATTATCATTTGATTATAAAAACAAATATTTTTTTAAATTTTAGTATAATTATTATTTCTGGTTTTTTTTTGTTTGTTTGTTTTGAATTACAGTAATTAATGTTTGCTGTGAATAATGTCATTATTCAAGATATCCTATTGCTTACATTTCATCATGCAGAATATTTTATTTTTCTCTGAAATGTTCTTAAGCGTGTTTGTGAGTTTCTCAGTTTCGTCAGTTCTGTTCAGATCATTGGCAACATTAGATGGCCGATCCCTAGTATCAGGTCTCCAGCAGTGAGCTGAGAATGCTGGGATGTTTTCCACATCTTCATCAACATTCCAGTGTGCAAATATCCGTGTTATGCAGGACACGGCCGTGCGCTTCGATCTGGCCTTGGTTCCCATCGCATTACAGCATTCTGGCAGAGGTTGTGTGTGTGAGTGTGAGAGAGAGAGAGAGAGAGAGAGAGAGAGAGAGAGAGAGAGAGCATTTGTTTGCATGTGTGGAGTGTAAAAGTTCACAGAATAGCATCCAATCAGGTTAGGACGTATTCTTTTGTTTTGTATCTTTATTGAATCAGGACTAAATGTGTCATTTTCTGTTTTAGTCTGGACCTAAACCAGGAGTGTGAACACAGCCTTAATGTCATCTGTAATACAGCATTAATGCTCGTGGTTTTGATGGGTGCATAAGCATGCGTGCTGTCTATGTAGTGCTGTCTACTGTAGGTCATCAGTTTTGCGCTGGTCTCGGCTCACGCAGACTGAATTATGAACGTATGTTGTTGATCTGATTGTGGTTTTGTCATGAACAGACTTTGTTAATTGACTTCCTGCATTATGAACGGGCCGTTTGCCCACAATTCCATTAAGAGACGAATTCCAGAGATTCCAGGAAAACTCGACTGCTGCTCTTCAAGATGTGATTAGTGGTTTGATTCAGTTCAGCGTTTGGTTGGTTTTGGTTCCGTTCAGATTCAAATCGATTTCACATTTAATGTGAAATCATGCATGTGAACATTTCTAACATGCATGCACCTCTGTATTGTCTTTCCAGCAGGGACATAAAAACTTATTTTTTTAATTTTCAGAAATTTACAATGAAGACAAAAAGTAACACGTTGAATTAAAGATGAAATTTTGAAGTAGAAAGCTTGAAGTCGTGCCGCCTTATAAAATGTACTCCGGTAATGTTTTATTTAGAATTCTGAAAAACAGTGTACAAAAAAAAAAAAGAAATTTTTACAGTGTAATGAAAGTTCTAGTTTCTTGTTTTTGGGTATTATATTTTCATTTGAAAATCATTGTTTTCTATTTTGTATTATATTTTTATTTTTTCTATTATATCTATTTTTTAAATCAGCATGAATTAAATTTGATGCAACACATTCTACAATTATGTGTACTTGCAGTATCATTTAAGCAAAAAAAAAAATGCTTAATTGTCTATTAAAATAATGTCATTAATTATCTTTAGCAGGAATGTCTTTTTTTTAAGTTTATTTGAAAAATAGTTTTTTTACAATCTATTATATTTGTAATTGTTTTCTTCTGTTATTTAAATTAACATTAATTAATTGTATAATCTATACATTGTAATTAAAAACTTTTTTATTTTTTTATTATATTTTAATTTAATTTTTGTATTATATTTTTATTTTATTTTTATTTTTTCAAATGGGCATAACTAAAAAAAAATTACAGTGATAAAATTATTTTTTTTGTATTATATTTTAATTTTTTCTGTATTTTTTTTATCAGTATGAGTTAAATTGATAAAGCAATCGGTGTAATAAAACGTTTTCCAAGGTTTTTTTCTATTAGATATTTTTTTTCCTCTGTTATTTAAATAAGCATGAATTTAAAAAAAAAAAAAGGTTAAAATTTACGTTGTAATTAATAACTTTTTTTTTTTAATTCTATATATATTTTTTTCAAATAGGCATAAATGTAAAAAACTTACAATGCTAAAATTAATTGTTTTTTCTTTTTGTATTCTATTTTTATTTTTTCTGTTTTTTTTTTCATCAGTATTAATTAAATAAAAAAGTTGCTGTAATGCAAAAAAAAATTTTTTTTGTATTCTATTTTTATTTTTTACATTTTTTTTACAGTTAATTTCTTTTGTATATAATATATATAATATATATTTTCTATATGTAAAAACTCTCAATAATGTCACAAATGATCTTTCACAGGAATATCTTCATGCAAAATATTGTTTCTTTTTGAAATTGTCATGAAATGCACGTTCAAACCCATCCAAGTAATGAAAATCCATCTTTCCAGACACATTTCTAGCTCTATATAAATAATGAAAATGCATCTTTTTGTTTTATTGCAGGCTCAGATTGCATTCCTGCAGGGTGAGAGGAAAGGCCAGGAAAACCTGAAGAAGGACCTGGTGAGACGGATAAAGATGCTGGAATACGCTCTCAAACAGGAACGGTCAGTACACACACACACACACACACACACACACACACACAAACACTTTAATGATCCGCACATCATTGACGCGTGTCTGTGTGAACATAGCCATTATGTAGCCTGATTGCAGGGAGCGAGGCGCGTCTGAAGTTTATTTGATGATGAGTTCCCATGATTCCCGCGTCCTCTCTCTGTCTCTGTGCTCATGATGAGTCACGCTCAGCCTCCGTACAGCTCAAATTATACACGTCCTCTGTCATTCAGATGCAGGGAAACCTCTGAAAACTCTTCGACTGCAGCTTTACACGCGCCGTCGCTGGATGTGAAAATAATGACGGACCCTAAGTAGCTGATGTTCAGTCCTCATACAGCAGGATCACACACACACACACACACAGCGCTTTCTGTCAGGATCTCGTGCTTTTGTCACGTCAAGAAACGGCTTCTTAGTTCAGCTGTTTACAGTTGCCAAGCAACAGCGCATTAATATTGAACTCAGCTGATGTGCATCACTGCTGTCTGTTTTATAGCTTCAAATGAAGATCATTTAATCTAAATTTACTTTAATATTAGTCAAAACTGTCTGTGAAATAATATTAGATTTTCTGTTTTCAGTCTAGTTCTTAGATCAAATGCTAGTAGGTGTTATTTTGTTAACTGATTAAATTATTGATTTTATTATTATTATTATTAATAATAATATTGTTATTAAACAAAAATTGAATAATAATCATAATAATAAAAATAATTTTAGTGTACATTTTGACTGCAAAAATTGTTGTTTGTATTGCTACACAATTTTCCCAAAAAATTAAATTATTATTATTATTATTATTATTATTATTATTATTAAATAAAATAATAAGATTGTTAAAAAAGGAAATATTCCTAGTGTAATATTTAATAATAATAATTGTACAATTTGACTGCAAAAATTGTTTGTTTTTATTGCTACACAATTGCTTTGAAAATAAAAAATTATTATTAAAAATATTATGATAAAATAAGAAGTTTAAAAAAAAAAAGGAAATATTCCTAGTGTAATATTTAATAATAATAATAATAATAATAATAATTGTACATTTGACATTTTATTGTACAATTGTTTGTTTTTATTGCTACACAATTGCTTTAAAAAATTAAATTATTATTATTATTATTATTATTATTATTATTATTAATAATAATAAATAAAAATAAGAAAATTGTTAAAAGCAAAACAAGAAATATTACCAGTGTAATATTTCATTGTAAATTGAAAAAAGATAATAATAATAATAATAATAATAATAATAATAATTTTAGCGTGCATTTTGACTGCAATTTTTTTTGTCAGATTAATTGGATGAAAAAGTGCAATTGAAAAACTAAAATAAATATGCATTTAAAAAATAATTAAAATATAAACAATTTTTAAAAAATAAAATGAAATTATATTTTAATTTATTTAATTAAAATATATATATAATTAAAATTTAAACATTTAAAATAATATGAATATTTTAATATTAAAGTTGAATATTTAAGTTTAAATTATTTAAATAAAATGAATAAATATTTAAATAATAATTTAAATGTAACAATAAAAAAAATTAATATAAAATAATTATTGAAAATAAATGCATGAAATAAATACATATTAAAAAAAAAAAAACATTGAAAATGCACATTTTTTGCATTTAGTTTTTTAAAAAGACATTTCTCTTTTAATGCAATGTGTTGCTGTCATTTTGCTGTCAAATGATTATATATTGGTTAATGCACATGCATGCATGTTTAACAATGACTTGCATGCTGTCAGAACAGTTTATATGCAAAATGCAAATACTAATGTGGATTATTAAAAAAAAAAAATTGGAAAAAACCCGTCAATGTCTGACAGCATCAGATTTGGCAGAAATGCATGAATGTTTCTGCCGAAAGCGTTCGGTTTGAGGAATGTGAGGTGATTCCTAGAGTTCGGTCTGATTTCCTGCGCTATTCGATCCCATCAAGACTTCTCACATTCAGGGAATTTATAGACTCGTCCTACACGCGTGTGCGCGACTCGAGGTGCTGTCGCCGTGGCAACAGAAGCGCTGAACCTGCGTTGTGTGTCTCTCTCCTCCGCAGGGCCAAATACCACAAGCTGAAGTACGGGACGGAGCTCAACCAGGGAGACATGAAGCCGCCCAGCTACGACTCAGGTAAACGCTCATGAAGATCAGGAGTCTGCACTGCTACAGCGAGAGCTGCTCACAGTTTCTGCGACATCAGCAATGAAAAATGCTTTAGAAGGCTTCACAAGTTGGCTAAAAATGAAATTATTATGATTATTTATTGTTAAATAAAAATTAGATTGTTAAAAGCAAAACGAGAAATATTACTAGTGTAATACTTTGTTATAAATTAAAAAAAAATAATAATAATAATAAAATAATAATAATTTAGATGTACATTTTGACTGCAAAAATTGTTGTTTGTATTGCTGCACGATGTTTCCCAAAAATGAAATTATTATTATTATTATTATTATTATTATTATTATTATTATTAAAAAATATATATGAAAATTACCAAATAAAAATAAAACAGAAAAATATTGTAACATTTCACTGTAAAATAATATATATATATATATATATATATATATATATATATATATATTATGTATGTATGTATGTATGTATGTATGTATGTATGTGTGTGTGTGTGTGTGTGTGTGTGTGTGTAATAATAATTATTTAAGTTTAAGTAGACTTAAAATATCCAGGTTTGCTGAATCACTGAATTACTGAATTATTGTGATTTATATATTAGTATGGCTGTAAAATAATAATAATAATAATAATAATGTTTTTATTTTAATAATTATAATTATAGTAGTAATAATAATTATTGCTATTACTACTAATAAATAAAAATGTAAAAATTACTAAATAAAATTAAATAAGAAATATTACTGTTATATTTATTATTTCTACAAATAAAAATGTATAGTAAATATTACTGTATTATTGTATATTATAATAATATTATTATTATTATTATTATTATTATGTCCTTAAAAATTACTAAATGAATATATAGTAAGTTCTGCTTGTATTATTTATTATTATTATTATTATTATTATTATTATATTATATTTTTATTTTTTTTAAATACTTGGTTTAAAAAATACAATAATATTTCACTGTAAAATTAAAAAGTATTCAAAGTATTTGAAATATAATAACAATAATAATAATAATAATATAAAAAATAATTTAAAAAAATGTAAATTATTTTACAGTACAAGTGTACAGTTTCGGGACTGATATTAATTTATTGCTTTTCAAATGATAAACCATCAAACTTTTGTTTCGGTGGAAATCAACAGGGCAACTTAAAGCTTCTCATTATGGTTTTGTGAAGCTGTTTGGCACATGTTGTGTTTCCAAATATTAATTAAATTTGGGTTTTACTTTGATTAATTGTGCAGCTTTGCTTAATACGATAATCAAATTATAGTCTGGCAGGCAAAAGATTGGACACATCTGCTCATTCTTTATTATAAAAAGTGCTGAAATAACACATATGTAAGTGTGAGAATGATGTCGTGATCAAAGCATGTGATCAAATGAAAAACGTCTGAACGTCTGGATCCCAGCTCTGCTTTCATCAGGTGCATTCTGGGATGCTTTTGAAGACTAGCGGAGGAACATGTGTGATGAGAACATGTATATTTCTCTATAAAACTGAAGCCTTTAGAAATTATGAGAATTCAGTCCAAACTCTTGTCTGGTCAGTAGTGCTTCACTTCTGCACATCAGGCTGGATTTTTTCATAAATGTTCTGGAAATCTAAACAAACAAACCAAACATTCGTGTCAAATGGAGTCATTGTAAAACAGTCTCAGAGCTCTTTGTTTGTCTCTGCAGTCTGTAGTAATGAGAATGCGGTCAGACAGGAAGCTGTGAGCGGCTCATGTGCAAATATACTGTGAGAGACAGGTGTCTGTCATCCTGTGCCTGACCATCGACCTTTGACCTTTGACCTTTAGATGAGGGCAACGAGAACGAGGCTCTTCCTGAACCACCCAACAGTCAGCTGAGCTGGAAACAGGGACGACAACTGCTGAGACAGTGAGTGACACACACACACACACACACACACACTTGCGCTGAAAATCACAACCCGCTTCGTTTGTTTACAGAACGACAGAAATTAATATACATTAATTAATATAATATATTAATTATTGCACAATGTTCACAGATTCTTTTTCTGGTGTAATTGTGACCGGCGTTGTTTTTGTTAACTAAAGCTATTAAAAGTAATTTTCATTAATTGAAATAAAGCTGAAATAAAATAAATGAATATAAAATGAATAAAATAAAATAATAATAAATATAAAAAATTTTGAAAAAAAAAAAAAAAATGCTGAAGCTGAAATTAAATAAGTGTATGTACTACAATTACTAAAAGTGGAATTAAAAAAATCAGAACCAAGAACTGAAATGAGAAAAGCACATAAAAATGAAAAAAAAAAAATGAAAATGAAAATGAAGACTAAAAATATATAATAAAATACTAAAATTACTAAAACTGAAATAAAAAATTCTAGATGGGCAAAATTATATAAAACACAAAAACTAAAAAATTGAACTAAAAAGAAAAAAAAACTGAAATGAGAAAAGCACATAAAAATGAAAATGAAGACTAAAAATATATCATAAAACTAAAACGGAACTAAAAAGAAACTTAAAAAAACTGAAATGGCAAAAGAACATAAATAAAAATGAACTAAAAATGAAAATGAAGACTAAAAATATGCAGTAAAATATTAAAATTACTAAAAGTGGAATAAAAAAAATTCTAGGTGAACAAAATTATATAAAACACAAAAACTAAAAATTGAACTAAAAAGAAAAAAAACTGAAATGATAAAAGCACATAAAAAATGAAAATGAAGACTAAAACATATCATTAAATGCTGCAATTGCTAAAAGTGGAATAAAAAATTCAAGCTAAATAAAATTATATAAAAACCAAAAACTAAAACTGAACTAAAAAAATAAATGACAAAAGTGCATAAATAAAAATGAGAACAAATGAAAATGAAGACTAAAAATATTTAATAAAATACTAAAATTGCTGAAAGTGGGATAAAAAAATTCTAGCTGTATAAATTTATATAAAAAAATAAAACGGAACTAAAAAGAAATTAAAAAAAAAAACTGAAATGACAAAAGCACATAAACAAAAATGAAAAAATGAAGACTAAAAATATATAATAAAATACTAAAATTACTAAAAAAAATCTACTAAAAAAATCAAGCTGAATAAAATTATAAAAAACAAAAACTAAAAGTAATTTAAAAAAATGAAATAAAAAAAAAACTGAAATGACAAAAGCACATAAATAAAAATGAAAATGAACACTAAAAATATATAATAAACTACATTTTAACTTTAATTATTATTAAATACTATAATAGTATGTAAATTAAATAGTATAATTAGTATATTTAAAAAAATATATTAACAGATTATGACAAAACTGGTTGTTTTCCAAGTTTTCTATGAACAGAAACTGGGAGTATTAATTATATTAAATTAATTCATTTTGTGATTCCAGAAGTTTCAGTAACGGTAAGTTCTTTAATAAAAGCAAGTGTTATTAAAATAGTATTATTAAGTATTTATTTTTTCAGCACACAATCAAAAGAATAAAAAATTTAAATTATATTTTGCAAATAGAAAACAGCCTTTATATTGTGATATATCATGTTCATGACAGTTAAACACTTTTTCTTTAAATGATCATTATCAATACATCCTTCCACAAGACATCGTAATGTTCCTGTTTATGCGAAATATCATTTCTAGCTTTTATTCCATTATTTTTAGTTTCTATTCTTTTTGATTTTAGGCTGAAAGGATTTTAGGTGAGTTTCTTAGGATTTCATTTTAGACTGAATTTAAATCATAATGAATATTAAAACAGCAGTTAAGAGTATTTAAATGAGCAAAGACACGAAGAAAACCAAAAGAGTTGTGTTAGTGTTTGTCGATGACACACAGGAGGTAAAGCGGTTCAGGTCACTCCCACACCGAACATGAAGTTCTTCCACACCTCCACACTCTCGTCTATATATAAATACTGATGTATCTGCTGATCTCCAGCGTACGTGAGCGCCGGCCGTGGCTGTGTGATATCGATTGTTCAGAAGCTCATTTTTAACTCCGGCATTCGGAAGGGAAACGCGGACGAGGCGTGACGCAACGGAGGCCGTGCGGCCCCTTCACACCGCACTGATTTGATGAGGTTTAGCGCTCAGACTGTAATCCTGAAACTCAGATGAACTCACACCTCTGATCACGTGACTGTCGCACCACAGCGCCAAAGACAATATGATGCTTCCTGATAACGGTTCGCAGGACTCTCGACTCGTGCGCTGTATTACACGTCTGATGGGTTTGTGTGACTGGTATTTAAAGGGACGGTTCACCCCAAAATGAACATTCTGTCAATGTTTACTGTTCTTTTGAACACAGGAGAAGATATTTTGAAGAATGTTGGGAAACACAGTTACTGGTCACCACTGACTTCTATAGTATGGAAAAAAAAAAATTTGTTTACCCAATAACAGCTGTGTTATTTTAGTATTATTAATATACTGTTTTAACTTTTAAAATTTTGAATTAGTTTTCTTTTTAATTTTAATTAAACCTTTAGTAATTTTTTGCGTTTTTGTTATTTTTATTTTCTTTTTGATGTCTAAATTGTTTTTATTTTTTTATTTAATTTTTAATTTTTTCAGATTTATTTATGTTTATTTAATGTTAAGCTAAAGTTAACAAGTTAAACTAAAATTATGTCTCTGAAACTAGCAAAAAAAAAAATTTATGAAGGTTTTTTTATTTCTTAATTTTATTTATTTTATTTTTTCAAATGTATTTATTTATTTATGTTATTTATTTATGTTAAGCTAAAGTTAACATGTTAAACTAAAAGTATGCCTATGAAACTAGCAGGAAAAAAAAGATTTTTATGAAGTGTTTTTTTATTTTATTTTATTTTTTTCAAATGTATTTGTTTGTTTATTTATTTGTTAACCTAAAGTTAACAAGTTAAACTAAAATTGTCTATGAAACTAGCAGAAATATTTTTTATGAAATTTTATTTTTTAGTAATTTTGTTTTTATTTTTATTACTAGTTTTTGTTTTAGTAAAATGTCAATATAGTTCTTATTAATTTTCATTTTCATTTTAGTTTTATTTTTATTAGTATTTTATATTAGTATTTAATTATATATATATATATATATATATATATATATATATATATAAGCAAAACAAAATGAGAAATTATGTCTTGACAGCTTAACGTTTATTTTTTTTTTATCATTAACTTATTTTTTTCCTTTTATTTCAGTTCACATTTATTTATTTATTTTTTTTTTTTTGATGGTTTTAGTTTTCATTTTAGCCTTAGTTAACGATAATAACCCTGGACAGCAATTTTAAGGACACAAAACTTGTCTACAAAACTGAATATAAGTGAGTTTTTCTGCTGTAATTATGACCAGCATTGTTATTGTTAGCTAAAACTATTAAAAATAGTTTTCATGAATTGAAATAAAGCTGAAATAAAATAATAAATGGATATAAATATAAATATTACAAAATAATTATAAATATAAAATTAAAGTAGTAGATGAAAAATTAGCTGAACTGAAATAAAATAAGTGTAAGTACTAAAATTACTAAAACTGGCAAGAAAAGAAATTCAAACCGAATATATAATTATAATTACAATAAATTATAAAAAAAAAAATCTAAAACTGAAATAAAAGAAAAAAACAAAAACACTAAAATGACAAAAGCATTTAAATAAAACTGACGTAAAAATAAAAATGAAGACTAAAAATATACTAATAAAAGCTATTAAATATAAAGCTATTAAAAAATTATATATATATATAATTTTTATTTATTTTATTTTATTTTTTTATTTTATTTATTTATTTATTTATTTTTTTTACCAGAAACTGGGAGTATTAATTCCATTAAATTAATTCATTATTATTCATTTTGTGATTCCAGAAGTTTCACGAATAGTATGTTTTTCAATAAAAACTATTTTTATTAGAACATTATTATTAATTTTTTATATTTTTTTTTTCACCGCACATTCAAAGAAATAAAAACATAAAATTATATTTTGCAAATAGAAATTAAGCCTGTTTTAAGATTATTGTTATTTTTTATACTGTGACATCATTTTCACAACAATTAAATACATTTTCCCCATTAACAAGACATAAAGTGAGTTAAATATGACAGAACTCCTTTAAGGACCCTTGAGCACGTCCTCAGTTGATTCATAAAATGGTTCTTACATAATATTTTAATTCTAATTATGCAGAGAACTTTCTTTTAGAGGTACAATTTAGTTAATCAGTTTTTTAAATTTTTTAATTATTTAATTAGTTTTATTAAGGAACAATAGACGTCTGTAGCACGCCTTCGGTAGATATATGAGTGTGTGTGTGTGTGTGTCAGTGACAGTAAGGCTGAATGAATGCGGGATTGTTCGTCTCGTTGAGTTTCCTGTGCCTGGAGAGAGACTGGTACAGCGAGAGACGCCACACGCTCCGCTCTCTCGCTCTTTCTCTCTTGTTTTCTTCTTAAACTGCTGCTAAAGATTTATTCGAGTCCAGCGCCGTCTTCCAGACATCAGACCGCAGAAGCTTTAGCACAGGACCGCTGAGGGTGTGTGTCGGGTTCACTGCAGGTACGTGATCCATGCGCCGACTCTACTGATGGACGCTTCTCTCTCGGCGCTGAGGTTTGACTTTAATCGCGTGTCGTATGTAGAGAGCAGGAAACCTGGAGAAACAGCATTTGACGTGCTTGGAAACTGCTTATCATGCTTCTGTTTTAAGGTTATTATCTTTAACTAAAACGCAAACAATATCATTTTTTTTTTTAATTAACGTTTACTGCAATAAAATATTTTTAAAACTATATTCGATGTACTAAAATTAAAACTAACATCAAAAATAATAAAAACTGTATAGACATTTTTTTTAAACACAAAAAAAGTTTAAAAAACTAAAACTCAGACAAAATTTTTTAAATACTTAAAAATATATATTTTTAAAAAAATTCAAATTAAAACAAAAAATAAAAACTTTAGAGCCATGTATTTAAAAAAAAATATATAAATGACAAAAACAAACTTTAAATTAAATAAAATGAAATGTAAAAAAAATAGAAACTAATTAAAAATATGAATAAAAACTGTAGTAGTGTATCAATGATACAAAAGTTACTTGAACTTCAAGCAAAATTAAAATAACGCCAAAAAAAATAAAAATAGAAATTAATTCAAAATATTAACAAAACAAACTGTAATAGATACTAAAATGAATACAAATTATTTTAAAAGAATAAAAACAAGAAATTATATTTTGCATATATAAAGTGAAGCCTATCTGAGGACCAGTAATATGTCTTTTTGTTAATATTGTAACATAATTCTCATGATAATTAAACACATTTTCCGTAAATTTCTGATTAGAATAATCCAGACACAGTGCTAGATATTTTAATGGTTCTGTTTAATATAGTTTCTGTTCTGGAATATCTCATTTTTATTATTTGATTTTAGGGTGAAATGCTCTCGATAGGTTTCATAAGACACTTACTGCATTTCATTTTTTAGTTTATTTATTTTTGTGGCAGCCATGCAGCTGAGATCACGAGTTTCACGGTTGCAGTTGCTTGATTATACATTTGTATAAATATTAACTCAATGCACTAATATAAACTAAATGTGAGTTAATGTGCAATCTGAGCGTTTGGATTAATGCGCTCTGGACGTTCAGGTACCTGCAGGAGGTGGGATACACCGACACCATCCTGGATGTGAAGTCCCAGCGGGTCAAAGCGCTGCTCGGTCTGGCTGGAGACAGCGGAGAGAGACCCGGAGACAAGAGGACCGAGCCCATGGTGAACGGGACCGAGCCGTCCTCGCTGAAGGACAGCACCACCACCATGATCGGGTCAGTGACGGAGCGTCACGGGACAACGATTCTGTTCTCAGAGAGTGAAACAGACAGACCATATTAGCTCATTTATTTACTTGATTCACTGACTATATATCAGCCAATATTAGCTTTTATTTTATTTTATTTTATTTTATTTTATTTTATTTTATTTTATTTTATTTTAAAGTCCCTGAAGATATATCAGCCTCTGTTAGCTTTATTTATTTTATTTTTTTAGTTCTATTTTATTTTAAAGACCCTGAAGATATATCAGCCTCTATTAGCTTTATTTTATTTTATTTTATTTTATTTTATTCTATTTTATTTTAAACTCCTTGAAGATATATCAGCGTCTGTTAGCTTTATTTTATTTTATTTTATTTTATTTTATTTTAAACTCCCTGAATTAATAAATAATATTTTATTTTATTTATTTTATTTTATTTTAAACTCCCTGAATGAATAAATAAATAAATAAATAAATAAATATATATATATTTTTTTTTAAATTTTATTTAACTCCCTGAAGATATATCAGCCTCTATTAGCTTCATTTTATTTTATTTTATTTTATTTTAAACTCCCTGAAGGTATATTGGCCTCTATTAGCTTTATTTTTATTTTATTTTATTTTGTTCTATTTTATTTTAAACTCCTTGAAGATATATCAGCGTCTGTTAGCTTTATTTTATTTTATTTTTTTATTTTATTGTATTTTATTTTATTTTAAACTCCCTGAATTAATAAATAATATTTTATTTATTTTATTTTAAACTCCCTGAATAAATAAATAAATAATAGTAACTCCCTGAAGATATATCAATCTTTATTTTTTTAAATTAGTTTATTTATTTATTAAACTTACTGAAAATATATTAATGTTTATTTATTTCTTAACTAATTTAATTTAATTTAATTTAATTTTGTGATTTGGACCCGCAGTAAAGCGGAGATATCGGACTCCGCCACGGTGCTGGAAGCCTTCAAGTTCATCGAGAAAGCTGCGGCGGAGTTCAGCGACGAAGACGAAGATGACGACAGCGAGGGACAGAACAAGACCATCATGGACCTCACCACCGTGAGTTAACGTTCACACGCGTTCATCTCACAAACACCGAGACCCAGAACATGTCAGTTACACCAGCTGCCGTCAGTCACACATCCTCTTCCTGCCGTAGATGGTGAGGAGGAAGGTGTCTCCGTCTCCCTCCTCTTCCTCAGCTGACATGAGCGATGACTTGGACACGGAGGAGGTTCTGAAGGGCTTCGACTTCCTGGCCAACAGTGAGGACATGGAGGGCCCGTCCGAAACGACGTCCTCTGGAGATCGAGCCGACTGGGGTGAGAATCACGTCCCTTACAAATAAAAAAAAAACCATCAAGAGATGCAGAAATAGATGATTTATAGCACAGATTATAATGACAAACAGGCGAAGATGCACCAGGATAGGGGTTTGTGATCATGCAGAAGTTTGGGGTCACCAAGGCTGCATTTATTTGATCAAAAATACAGTAAAAATTGTGAAATATTATTGGAATTCAAAATAGTGTTTTCTATGTGAATATGTGTTAATATATAATTTATTTCTGTAATCAAATCTGAATTTTCAGCATCATTACTCCAGTCTTCAGTGTCACATGATCCTTCAGAAATCATTCTAATATGCCGATTTGCTGCTCAACAAACATTTCTGATTATTAGCAATGTTGAAAACATTTTATTTTTCAGTATTCACAGATGAATAGAAAGTTCAGATTTCAAATAGAAAACTTTTGTGACATTATAAATGTCTTTACTGGCACTTTTGATCAATTTAATGCATACTTGATGAACAAAATTATTAATTTCTTTAAAAAAAAAAATACTTACGCCAAACTTTTGAACAGTATTTATAGTTAAAGGTTCAAATAGCCATGCCGATCAGTGAAATTTTATTTTATGTTTAACTTTTTTATTTTGTTTTTTTTAGTGCATCAAGTGAAACTATATCAAAATGAGAAATGTTGTGGCACCTAGCTGAAATTAATAATTTATAAGTAGTGTTTTTTAAAACATAATGTTTTTACAATTTTTTTTTTAACATTTTTTTTAAATATTAAAAGTTAAAATGTAATTTTAACTTTTTTCCATTTTATGTAACATTTATAAATGTAACACCCACTATTGTTGAGTGATGTGCCGACAACTGTAAACCTCAAAATGAAATGTGGAGCCAATAAATAAATGCATAAATATATTGATTAATTAATTAAGAATTAAATAGATACATATTTAAATAAATAAATATTTAAATATGAGAAATGTTAAAATTAACTATGTTTTTAAAATATTTTTTAAATATAATTTTTAAAATATAAAACTTTTAAATATTATTTTAACTTTTTCCATTTTATGTAACTTTTATTTCAGGTAACAAAAAATGTTTGTTTTATTATATTTTCTTTATTAAAACAGTTGTGCTGCGCCAATATTATTATTTTTCAGGATTCACAGATGAATATAAAGTTCATAAGAACAGCATTTACTTGAAATTAAAATCTTTTATAACATTGTAAATGTCTTTACTGCCACTTTTAATCAATTTAATGCATCCTTGATGAATAAAAGTATTATTTTCTTTAAAAAAAAAAAAAAAAAAGCATATTGACCCCAAACTTTGAACTTTAGTGAATTAATACTCATAATTAAAGGTGTGTACTCCTTATTTTTGTTTTTTATTTATTTATTTTTTTTAAATAATAATACAGTTATTTTAATATGTTTATTTTAAAGTATTAGAATGTAAATATTACTGTAAATATTATTACCCATATATTTATTTACTTTATATTTATTTTATCTTTAAGTAGCAAATTTTTTTATGGTAATAATCCTGGTGCTGATGCAATTATATATCAAAATATCACAATTATTTTTCCTTGCAGCTTGATTAGATATATGTTTTTATTTATCTCTGCAGTCATATCATTTCATTTAGTGTACAGTAAGTGTTGGAATAACAGAGAAGTTGTGTTTAATTCAACTCTTAAATGCAGCGCTTTAGTTCTTCTGTAAAGTGTTTGCTGCAGAAAGTCACTCAGTGCATCTTTCAGAGAGAGTTTTGCAGGTTATTTATGATGTGTTGCAGATTATTTTGTGCTGTTTCTCCAGTGTCATGCAGGAACGAACACGAGCTCTTCCTCGCTTCGTCTTTCATTGCAGTCGATTACAGTGTTTCAGTATTTCAGAGCAGCATCAAATGCACTGGATGTGTTTGACTTCCTGTCTCCTCGTGTGTTCCTCTCTCATACACACACACACACACACACACACACACACACACACACACACACACACTCCCTACCCCTCAATCCATCTCTGTTGAGTCTCTGAAGAGAATTGGACTGATTTTTCTCGTTCTCACGTCTGTCGTTCGGCTCTCAGGCTCTCTAATTGAAAATGGTGCTGAGAGGGTGAAAACTGCGGCTCAGATCGCTGCCAAAACTCTTAGTGTTTAGTATTTCATGACTTCAGCACTATTCGGACAGGATTTGTCAGGGTGCAAAAACGAGACGTTCAGGAATCAACACTGAACACTTCATACATTTGGCCCTTTTTTTTAGAAAATCTTTATTGAATTGGCTTGACGAAGTCAACGTACTGAAATTGACTTAAACTTACAGTTGTTATTATTATTATTATTATTATTATTATTATTATTATTATTATTATTATTATTATTAATATTATTATTATTATTCTGAGGCTACAATTTCTGAGTCTAATTCCTCCTAGAGCCATGCTAGAAACATGCTAGTAACTTGCTAATCACACTACAATAATGTAAACAACATGTTAGTCATGCTAGAATAATGCTAGCAATGTGCTAGTAATTTGCTAATCATGCTAGAATCATGCTAGCAACATGTTAATCATGATAGAAACATGTTAGCAACGTGCTAGTAACTTGGTAATCATGCTAGAATTATGTTAGTAACATGTTAACCATTTTAGAAACTTGTTAAAAACATATTAGTAACATGCTAATCATTACACAACAATGTTAGCAACATGCTAATAACGTGCTAATCATGTCAAAAATCATGCTAGAAACATGTTAGCAACATGCTAATCATGTTAAAAAATGTTAGCAGCATGCTAATCCTAATAGAAACATGTTAGCAACATGCTAGTAACATGCTAACCCTGATAGAAACATGTTAGCAAAATGTTAGTAACATGCTAATCATTACATAACCATGTTAGTAGCATGTTAACAACATGCTTGTAACATGCTTATCATGATAAAAACATGTTAGCAACATGCTAGTAACTTGGTAATCATGTTAGAATTATGTTAGTAACATGTTAACCATTTTAGAAACATGTTAAAAACATTAGTAACATGCTAATCATTACACAACAATGTTAGCAACATGCTAATAACGTGCTAATCATGTTAAAAACATGTTAGCAACATGTTAATCATGCTAGAAACATGCTAGTAACATGCTAATCATGATAGAAACGTGTTAGCAACATGCTAGTAACTTGCTAATCATGCTAGAAACATGTTAACAACATGTTAATCATCTTAAAAATGCTAACAACATGCTAATCCTAATAGAAACATGCTAGCAACATGCTAATCCTAATAGAAACATGCTAGCAACATGCTAGTAACATGCTAATCATGATAGAAACGTGTTAGCAACATGCTAGTAACTTGCTAATCATGCTAGAAACATGTTAACAACATGTTAATCATCTTAAAAATGCTAACAACATGCTAATCCTAATAGAAACATGCTAGCAACATGCTAATCCTAATAGAAACATGCTAGCAACATGCTAGTAACATGCTAATCATGATAGAAACGTGTTAGCAACATGCTAGTAACTTGTTAATCATGCTAGAAACATGTTAGCAACATGCTAATCATGTAAAAAAATGTTAGCAGCATGTTAATCCTAATAGAAACATGTTAGCAACATGCTAGTAACATGCTAACCCTGATA
This sequence comes from Cirrhinus mrigala, assembly GCA_036247105.1. Lineage (NCBI taxonomy): Eukaryota > Metazoa > Chordata > Actinopteri > Cypriniformes > Cyprinidae > Cirrhinus > Cirrhinus mrigala. The sequence goes on along the minus strand of CM070017.1, from coordinate 1,443,440 downwards.
GAAACATGTTAGCAAAATGTTAGTAACTTGGTAATCATGTTAGAATTATGTTAGTAACATGTTAACCATTTTAGAAACATGTTAAAAACATTAGTAACATGCTAATCATTACACAACAATGTTAGCAACATGCTAATAACATGCTAATCATGTTAAAAACATGTTAGCAACATGTTAATCATGTTAGAAACATGCTAGCAACATGTTAGTAACATGCTAGTCATGATAGAAACATGTTAGCAACATGCTAGTAACATGCTAATCATGCTAGAAACATGTTAGCAACATGTTAATCATGTTAAAAAATGTTAGCAGCATGCTAATCCTAATAGAAACATGCTAGCAAAATGTTAGTAACATGCTAATCATTACATAACCATGTTAGTAACATGCTAGCAACATGCTAGTAACTTGCTAATCATGCTAGGAACATGCCAACATGTTAATCTTGTTAGAAAATTGGTAGTAACATGTTAAATACATGTTAGCAACATGCTAATCATGCTAGAAACATGCTATCTATCTGACAGACTGTATTGTCTTCAAAACAATCAAGATTTAAGCTTTAAAACTACTTTAAACCTCAAACTATTTCAGACTGAAAACCATCAAACGTAAAAATTGTTAAACATTTCAAGTTTTTTAAACTTTTCCAACTTTCTGGTCCGGCTTTCTTAAGCCAACTTAAAGTTTGTCTTGACAAACTTTTTTTTATCTAATTTATTAATGCTTTTCCGCAAGAGAGGTTTAAAAAAAAAAATAGAATTAGACGTCGGAATGTTTCCTCGCTGTGGAATCAGGCCGTGTAACGTGTCTTCCTCCCTCCTCCGTGTAGAAAAGGAAGAGCAGAGCCCCTTGTCTGAGTCCTGGGACGTGGATGAGGGTCTGATCTCTAAACTCAAGGAACAGTACAAGAAGGAGCGCAAGGGCAAGAAAGGGGTGAAGAGTAAGTCGGACGGGAACCTGTCGCTCGCCGCCTCCTCTTTCTTTCTTATTTCTTTATTTCTTCTAGTGCTCAACCGATATCGGCTTTCAACCACTGAAATCTGGAAAACAGGAAGCTGAAATTATGAAAATTGGGTGAATCTCATGAAACATGACCAGGTCATATTTCAAGGATACATATTCATTATTTATTTGTATTTATATATATTTTTAGGACTATTCCCTTTTTTTCAGCATTATTTACACAAAATGTCAAAGTCAAATTATTAAACGGAAAGATTGAAATATTATTTATTTATTTATTTTGGTAAAAACAGCCTTGTTTTATATACAGCAATTTTTTTATAATATTATGATATTCATAATTCTTTTTGAACATAACTTGTTTTTGTGGGAATTACCCATTTATATTTTATTTACACCCCAAATTCAAATGTTTTTACTACATTACAGTAAAAAAAAAGTTGCAGGATTAAGCAGGATTATTTATTTTATTTTAATTTTTTTGTAAAACAGTCTTGTTTTTAATTTATTGCATTGTTTTTACTACATTACAGTAAAAAATGTTGCAGGATTTACTTTTCAATGAGCAATTTTCCCTCAGAAGTTGTTGGTAAATAAATTTAAAAAAGAATGAAATATTATTTATTTATTTGTTATTTATTATTATTATTATTATTGTTGTTGTTATTATTATTATTATTATTATTATTATTATTATTATTGCCATTATTTATACCCCAAATTCAAATGGTTTTACTACATTACAGTAAAAAAATTGTTGCAGGAGTAATCATTTTATTTTATTTTATTTATTTATTTTATTTTTAATTTTTTTGTAAAACAGTCTTGTAAATATATCTTTGTTTTATTTACAGCTATTTTTTTTATAATATTATGATATTCATAATTTAAAATACTAAACTTTTTAAAAAGTCAAATTTTTAAAAAGGAAAACTGAATTTTTTTATTTTTATGAAAATATTTTTATAATTATTTATTTGTTATTTATTATTATTGTTATTAATTATTATTTATTTTATTTTATTTTATTTTTTGTAAAACAGTCTTGTTTTTTTGTAAATGTATCTTTATTTACAACTCATTTTTTATGATATTTATACATTTCTTTTTTATTATTATTATTTTTTTTAGAGGAAATCTGACCCAAGCACGTCTTGTTTTTGTGAGGAAATTTTTTTTTTTACTCATTTATATTCATTTAAAAATATTTAAAAAATGGAAACCAGTTGGTCTGCAGGTCATTTCTGGCAAAGTCGTCAGATGTTGCTGATCCTGTCAGAATTGGCCGTTTATTTGGCCTGATGCATCGGTTTATCACTAGTTTCTTCTATAATTTATCTGTATAATTTCTTTCTCTCAAAAATCATTTGCTGGTTTGACAAAAATCCAGCCACTCTCTTCAGTCCTCCCTGTCGCTGTCATCCGCTCCTGTGTTGTTCTGTTCCTCCCATCATCTTTTCTTTTAGGATCCAGCTGCATCTCACACAACTACTGTTTGTTTTCTCCCTCTTCATTTTGTTCTTCAGCTGCTCATTTCTGTTGCTCTCTTTGCATTTATGCTGGTGCTCTGAGAGGGGTGTGGCTTGTTTGCTCCACCCCTCTGTGATTGGGGGCGTGTGTATAAATCAGGCTCCGCCCCTCCAGTTTTTCCATTATAAGAAAGTTCAGATGGGACATCAGCGATCGCTGCTCACTTTATTTATTATCACTAATTTTTCCTCTGGTTTTTTTCTAGTGCTTCATTTCTTTGTCACTTCATCTTGACAGATTTATTTTTTGTGGCAAATCCCTCCATCAGAAAACAGTCCACCTTTGACCATGAAAGTAAAGTTAAAGCTGAACCATAAACCTACAGCAGAGTTGCCCAAAGTTGACCTTTTAGGGTTACTATAGCTACCTAATTTTTATATATGTGTATATATATATATATATATATATATATATATATATATATATATATAAACAATTTTCACTACTTGAAATTATTTTTTCAAAAAAATATTAATAATAATAATAATTTTCAAAAAACTGTTTTCATTTTGTTTAGTAACTTGATGTATTTAAAAAAGCTACTAAAATGACAAAAATAGTCAAATTACTAACTTAAATTAAAATTAACATGATATTACAAAATGGAAAGATACATTTTTATTTAAAATATTAACAAAACTATAATATAATCTCAATGGTACTTTGATTTCTTACAAGAAAAGAGGAAACATTTGTTACTGAAGAATATTTTCATTTCTAATTTAAATTTTTTAAAAATATTTTTTTTTTTTATAATTTAAAAAATTAAATTGAATACATTTTAATGTAATTGAGTAATATAACAATTTTATACCTGTATAGCAGTGTGTATTATTGAGGTAGAAAACCATTGACATTTTTATTTAGATAATTAGTTAATTTACATTTTTGTTTTAACACTTATTTATTTATTTTTGTAAAATAAGTGGAAAAAATAATAATAAAAAAAAAATAATTATAAAAAAATAATAATAATAAATAGTAATTTTTGTTTAATTAAAGATGTATATAAAATGTAATACATTTTTATTTAATATAGTAATCTAACAATTTTATTCCTGTACAGCAGTGTTTATTTTCTGATTTTTCTCTTGGATTAAGGTAGAAAACTGAGGGGGGGGGGACTGGAAAGCTGAAATTCTGATTTAGATGACAATAAATATCAAAATACCTTCTTTTCTAATTTATTCTAATTTACATTTTTGTTTTGTAAATTTTTTTACATTTATTTTGTAAAATAAGTGGGGAAAAAAATAATACTAAAAAATAATTGTAAAAATTCTAACAACAACAACAAAAAAAAAAATAATAATAATTTTGTCTATTAAACAAAATAAATGTAATACTTTTTATATGATATAGTAATCTAACAATTGTATTCCTGTACAGCAGTGTTTATTGTCTGGTTTTCTGCTGAATTAAGGTAAAAAAAATCACTAAAATTCTGATTAAGATGACAGTAAATATCAATATACCTTTATTTCTAAAGAACATTTTTGTTTTATTATTTTTTATATATTTTTGTCTAATAAGTGGGGGGAAAATGAGTAAAAAGATATTTCTGAAAATTCTAATAATAATAATAACAATAATAATAATAATAATTTTTTGCTTATTTAAAAAAAAAATAGATTTAATACATTTTATATAATATAGTAATCTAGCAATTTTATTCCTGTACAGCAGTGTTTTTTGTCTGATTTTCTCCTGGATTAAAGTAGACAGCCACTAAAATTCTGATTTAGATGACAATAAATATCATAAGTTAATTTCTAATTTACATTTTTGTGTTAATATATTATTATTATTTTTTTTTTTTTTTTTGTAAAATAAGTGGGAAAAAAATAATAAGAGAAAAAAATTATTGTAAAAATTATAATAATAATAATAATAAATAAATAAATAATTTTTGCTTATTTAAATATAATAATTTTAATATATTTTTATATAATATAGTAATCTAGCAGTTTTATTCCTGTACACCAGTGTCTCCTGGATTAATGTAGAAAACCACTGAAATTCAGATTTAGATGACAATAAAATCAGCATAACTTCATTTCTAGATTAGGTTTTGTTTTTTGTAAAATAAGTGAATTTGGTTTAAAAAATAAAATAAAATAAAATAAAATAAAATAAAAACTATAAATTGCTATTTAAATTTTTTTAATTATTTAAAAACATATATATTTAATGCATTTTAATATAATCTAAAAAATATGCCACATTTATTTTTGTCTCATCTCCCTTAATTAAGTTTGATTTTTGGCTTTTTATATTAAAAAGTTTGGGCATCTCTGCTCTAGAGAATGCATAGAAATGCATCTGTTTATTGATCAAAAATGTTGAACAATAAAAATATTGGTCAGAGGTGGACTGAATTGTGACTGGGTTTCTCTCATCCTCAGAATCGGGTAAAGTGTGGTTGTTGTTGTTGTTGTTGTGTTTTAGGGCCGAACCGCTGTAAACTGCAGGACATGTTGGCTAACCTGCGTGACGCGGAGGATCTGTCGTCCATCCAGCCGCCGGTGGCTCCTCCCGTCCGTCCCAGCCTGCCCCGCCTCAACGAGCATCCGCTGGGCCGCACCGACGAGGGTATTTCTGACACTCGTGATCCAGTTCACCCGTCTGCGGACGCTGGCGTGTGCTCATGTGTGTGTTTGTGTGTTTGTGCAGTCGAAGCCCTGACGTTTCCCCCGTCCTCAGGAAAGTCCTTCATCATGGGGACGGACGAGGCGCTGGAGAGCGAGCTGGGTCTGGGAGAGCTGGCCGGACTCACCGTGGCCAACGAGGCCGAGAATCTGTCCTACGACGTGAGTCCAGAGACGGTAAAAACATTTGGGAACACTTCCATCCCAGTGGAAATTAACCGTATGTTGCTGACTGCTTTTCTCAGATCACTAATAATAAAGACGCCCTGAGGAAGACGTGGAACCCCAAGTTCACACTCCGAAACCACTTCGATTCCATCCGCGGTCTCGCGTTTCACCCCGTCGAGCCGGTTCTGGTCACCGCGTCCGAAGATCACACGCTGAAAATGTGGAACCTGCAGAAAACGGCCCCAACCAAGAAGTGAGACCCCCAGCCTCATTTTAATATTCATTATATTTATATTAATCGTTTTTATTAATGTTTTAAAATAAATTTATTTTTTGTAGTTTTTATTTTAATTTTAGTTTAATTCTTTATTATTTTGTTAAGTGCCTTTGTCTTGTTTATTGTTTTTTTTTTTTTGTTTTGTTTTGTTTTTTTTATATTAATGTATACTTTATGTTTCGTCTGTTTGTTTTCTTTGTTTCATTTTATTTTAATTTTTATTTGTTTTTGTTTTTTATTTAAATGTTATTTCTGTTTTATTTCAGTTTTTATTTTGAGTTTTTGTTTGTTTGTTTTATAATACTATTTAGTGTAAATTTATTTTTATTTCAGCCTTTGTTTTTTTATCAATTTGTTCATTAGTTTTTAAATATTAATATTTAGGTTTATTTAAGTTTAATTTGTTTTTATTTCAGTTTTAGTTTTTATCTGTTTTATTTCCAGTTAGAAAGGTTAGAGCTTCAATTAGAAATGTTGCATATTTATTTTTATTTCAGTCTTAGTTTTTATTGTTTTATTTTTATTTCAGGTTTTTAATAATTTTTTTTTTATATTTACTCTTTAGGTTTAATTCATTTTTATTTTTTTACTTTTACTTTGCTTCTTTTTTTTTCCTCTCGTTTTCAATAATTACTTTTTTTGGTTTAATTTTTCTTTTCTTTTTTTTTGTCTTTTTTTCAGTTTCAGTTCAGGTTTTTATTTTTTTTGTTACTAAGTTTTAATTTATTTTTATTTCTGCTTTTTTTCAGTTTTTTTAATTCATTTTTAAATATTAATATTTAGGTTTATTTTGTTTAATTTGTTTTTATTTCAGTTTTAGTTTTTATTTGTTTTATTTCCGGTTTCCGGTATTTTTTGTTTTTTTTTAAATAGCTTTTTTTGGTTTAATTTTTTATTTTTATATCAGTTGTAGTTCATGGTTTTGATTTTTTTTTTTTTTTATTTTGAAATTTTTTTTTTTAATTTGTTTTTAAAAATATTACTGTTTAGGTTTATTTAGGTTTAGTTTGTTTTTATTTCAGTTTTAGTTTTTATTAGTTTTATTTCCAGTTAGGAATTTTAATTTTAGTGCTTCAATTAGAAATGTTGCCTATTTATTTTTATTTCAGTTTTATTTCAAGTTTTTTAATATTACTCTTTAGGTTTATTTATTATTATTATTTGATTATTTTATTTTACGTTAGAAATTTTGGTGCTTCAGTTTAAACTCAACAAAAAAAATAGAAAAAAAATCTTATAGTTTATTTTATTTCATCTTTATTTCAAAATTGTGCTAATAGTTTTAGTTGTAGTCAAGGTTAATAACCCTGTGCTTCGCTCGTGTCAGTCAGTGTAAGCGGTTGTTGGTTGTTTCAGGTGTGCCGCTCTGGATGTGGAGCCCATCTACACGTTCAGGGCTCACAGGTACGTGTGAACCGGATCTTATAGACGGAATAAACCAGCATCTGCCTCATGTGGTTTATATCTGATGTCCTGTTCTGCTCTGGTCTGGTTTCAGGGGTCCGGTTCTGTGTGTGGTGATGAGCTCCAGCGGTGATCAGTGTTTCAGTGGCGGTTTGGACGGGACCATTCAGTGCTGGAACACACCGAACCCCAACATCGACCCGTATGACTCGTACGGTACGTCCCCGTTCACCTGCAGACGTCGGCGGGTCTCTGATGGAGTGTGTGTTGATTGCGTGCGTCTCTCTGTCTGTCACAGAGCCGTCGGTGCTGCGGGGGGCTCTGTCCGGACACACGGATGCGGTCTGGGGTTTGGTTTACAGCTCGGCTCATCACAGACTGCTGTCCTGCTCCGGTGACGGGACGGTGAGGCTGTGGAGCGCGGCGGATACGACGCCCGCCATCGCCGTCTTCAACGAGAACAAAGGTTCAGAAACATCCCAAAACAACAAAACACACATCAGTTTGCGAGGAATTTGATTATTGTGTTTCATGTTTGTGAATGATCTTTTTTTTGTGTTTAAAGAATGATTTACCACACATCAGGTTACAGAAATGTTTTTATTTTAGCATTGAAATGGACCCAAATATTACAGAGTCTTAAAGAATTAAAAAATGTACCACACATCAGTTTACAAAAAATATTTTGTTTAATTTTATTAGTGAACTGTTTTTGTTTTATTTGTTTTTTTTTTTTTTGCTGTCATTCATGATGACTGTTAGATGATAAGAGCATTAAAATGCCTCAAAAATGACAGTCTTAAAAAACTAAATAATGATTTAACACTATTACCTAATGATGATGGTTAGATGATCTCAGCGTTAAAATGGACCCCAAAATTACAAAAAAATTACGGTTTTAAAAAAAGTAAAGTCCAATTTACCACCCATCAGTTTACAAAAAAATACATTTTATTTTATTTTAATTTAATTTAATTTTTTTTTATTTTATTTTATTTTATGTGAATTAATGATTTTTTTTTGTTGTTGTTTTATTACTTACTTAATGATGATGGTAAGATGATATCAGCATTAAAATGGACCCCAAAATGTCTTAAAAAAGTAAAGTCTAATTTACCACACATCAGTTTACAAAAAAGTATATTTTATTTTATTTTATTTTAATTTAATTTTTTTAATTTAATTTTATTTTATATGAATTAATGATTTTTTGTTGTTGTTTTATTACTTAATTAATGATGATGGTAAGATGATATCAGCATTAAAATGTCTTAAAAAAAAAAGTAAAGTCTAATTTACCACACATCAGTTTACAAAAAAATATATTTTATTTTATTTTATTTTAATTTAATTTTTTTAATTTAATTTTATTTTATATGAATTAATGATTTTTTTGTTGTTGTTTTATTACTTAATTAATGATGATGGTAAGATGATATCAGCATTAAAATGTCTTAAAAAAAAAAGTAAAGTCTAATTTACCACACATCAGTTTACAAAAAAATATATTTTATTTTATTTTATTTTAATTTAATTTTTTTAATTTAATTTTATTTTATATGAATTAATGATTTTTTGTTGTTGTTTTATTACTTACTTAATGATGATGGTAAGATGATATCAGCATTAAAATGTCTTAAAAAAAAAAGTAAAGTCTAATTTACCACACATCAGTTTACAAAAAAATATATTTTATTTTATTTTATTTTAATTTAATTTTTTTAATTTAATTTTATTTTATATGAATTAATGATTTTTTGTTGTTGTTTTATTACTTAATTAATGATGATGGTAAGATGATATCAGCATTAAAATGTCTTAAAAAAAAAGTAAAGTCTAATTTACCACACATCAGTTTACAAAAAATATATATATTTTATTTTTTATTTTTTTATTTTTTAGAATTAAAGTGGAACCAAAATAAAATAATGATGAAAAAAAAGTTGGCACACACAACTGCAAACAACTCACTAATTAATTTAAAATTAATTTAAACATTACTTATTTTTTAGGGAACACCTACAGTAATGTTCTTTAGTAGTTGTGCATGCTTTTTTGTGTTTAACTCTTAACTGTTAATAATATTTTACAATTTTTTTTACATTTTTAATTTGTGTATATATATATATATATATATGTGTGTGTGTATATGTATATGTAAATATGTGTGTGTGTGTGTGTGTGGTTTTTTTTTGTTTTTTTTTCTTCTTACTGTCAATTGTCATGATAAATTTCAGCATTGAGACAAACTCCAAAATAAGTGTTTAAAAAAAAATAAAGAACAATTTGTTTGTTGTGTGGTTCAGAGCTAGGCGTCCCGTCGTCGGTGGATCTGGTGTGCAGTGATCCGGCTCACATGGTCACGGCCTTCACTAACGGCAGGATGGGCATCTTCAACATGGAGACCCGACAGCTGGTGCTGGAGCTGGAGTCGCAAGCGGCTGGAAAATCCGGTACGTGATTTTAATCTCTTTTAGTTTATTGATACTTGACATGAACCTGTCCAGAAATCTCAATGAAAGGAATCATAATAGTCTAATCATGAGCGAATACAAAAGTCCCATGATGCTCTCTGACGATGATGTGTTTGATGTTCAGATGCGCCGTGTCAGATTAATAAAGTTCTCAGTCACCCGACGCTGCCCATCACCATCACAGCACAGGAGGACCGACACATCCGGTTCTTTGACAACAACACAGGTGACACGCAGAAATCAGCATTTTTAACATGTTATTATTATTTTTTTATTCATGCATGCATGTTTGTATTCACATATGTTGATGTTTTTTCTCAGGCAAGTTGATCCACTCTATGGTCGCTCATCTGGATGCGGTCACCAGTCTTGCGGTGGATCCCAACGGTCTCTATCTGATGTCCGGTAGTAAGTACTCGAGAACATGAGCTTTACTCTACACACTCATGCTGAACCTCTGCACTGGGATCAAAGTCATGTAAACATTTGTGATGGTGTTATTTATCAGGTCAAAGAAAATTAATATGCCAGTTACTCTAAATTTTTGAGTATAGAGACCTTTATTGTTCAGTTTATTTTAGCATTTTCTTTTTTCTTTTCTTTTTTTTTTATGATAAGCTGTAATAATATGTTCATTTGATGATTATGCAAAAAATGTGTTAAAATGCATTTAACTTCAATTCAGTGATTCAGTGACTCATTCATAAAGACGGTCACTTACTTTGTCACTGAATGAATCTACGTTTTTAAATTAATTGAACGAGTCAGTGATTCAGTGAATCATTCATAAATAGTAATTTACTTCATTTCTGATTCAGTGACTTGTTTAAGACAGTCACTTGCTTCATTTTTTTTAATGAATTCACGTTTTTGAGTGAATCGAGTGACTATGATTCAGTGACTCGTTTCTGAATGAATCTACATATTTGAACAAACCGAGTGAGTCAGTGATTCGTTCATAAATGCAATCACTTGAATCATGAATCTATGTTTTTGAATGAATTGAATGAGTCAGTGATTCGGTAAAGTGTTCATAAACGGTCATTTGCTTCGTTTCTGAACGAATCTACATTTTTGAACAAATTGGCTAAGTGAACGATTCTGTTACTCATTCATAAAGACAGTCACTGGCTTCGGATCTGAATAAATCAACCATTTGAACAAATTAAGTGCATCAATGATTCAGTTACTGATTCAGAAAGATAGTCACTTTCTTCATTTTTTTTAATGAATTCATGTTTTTGAGTGAATCAAGTGAGTCAGTGATTCAGTGTCTTGTTCATTTAAGACAGTCACTTGCTTCATTTATAAATAAATCAGCCATTTGAACAAAACAAGTGAGTCAATGATTCAGTGACTCATAAAGACGGTCACTTGTTTTATTTCTGAATAAATCAGTTGTTGCACAAATTGAGTCAATGATTCAGTGACTCATTCATAAAGATGGTCACTTGCTTCATTTCTAAATAAATCAGCCATTTGAACAAATCAAGTGAGTCAGTGATTCAATGACTCATTCATAAAGACGGTCACTTGCTTCATTTTTAATGAAATCACGTTTTTGACTGAATCAAGTAAGTCAGTTTTTCAGTGTCTTGTTCATTTAAGACAGTCACTTGCTTCATTTTTCAAATCAAGTGAGTCAATTATTGAAAGACTCATTCATAAAGATGTTCACTTGCTTCATTTTTAAATAAATCAGCCATTTGAACAAATCGAGTGAGTCATTGATTCAATGACTCATTCATAAAGACGGTCACTTGCTTAATTTCTAAATAAATCAGCTATTTGAACAAATCAAGTGAGTCAATGATTCAATGACTCATAAAGACTGTCACTCATTTTATTTCTGAATAAATTAGTTGTTGAACAAATTGAGTGAGTCAATGATTCAGTGACTCATTCATAAGACGGTCACTTGCTTAATTTTTAATGAATTCACGTTTTTAAGTGAATCAGTGATTCAGTGTCTTGTTCATTTAAGACAGTCACTTGCTTCATTTCTAAATAAATCAGCCATTTGAACAAATCGAGTGAGTCAGTGATTCAATGACTCATTCATAAAGACAGTCACTTGCTTCATTTCTAAATAAATCAGCTATTTGAACAAATCAAGTGAGTCAATGATTCAATGACTCATAAAGACTGTCACTCATTTTATTTCTGAATAAATTAGTTGTTGAACAAATTGAGTGAGTCAATGATTCAGTGACTCATTCATAAGATGGTCACTTGCTTCATTTCTAAATAAATCAGCCATTTGAACAAATCAAGTGAGTCAGTGATTCAATGACTCATTCATAAAGACAGGCACTTGCTTCATTTTTAATGAATTCACGTTTTTGAGTGAATCAAGTGAGTCAGTGATTCAGTGTCTTGTTCATTTAAGACAGTCACTTGCTTCATTTTTCAAATCAAGTGAGTCAGTGATTCAATGACTCATTCATAAAGATGGTCACTTGATTCGTTTCTGAATGAATTAGCTGTGTGAACAAATCAGTTGAATGAATCACTAAATGACTCACTCATTAGCACAGTAACTTGATTTATATAAAAACATTAATACCCATTTATTACCATCATTTATTTTTTGTGATGTCTGTTCAGTAATACTAAGCCGACGTGGTTTGTGTGTCAGGTCACGACTGCTCGGTGCGTCTGTGGAACATGGAGAGCAAGACGTGCATCCAGGAGTTCACGGCTCACAGGAAGAAGTTCGACGAGTCCATCAACGACGTGGCGTTCCACCCCACCAAGTGCTACATCGGCAGCGCGGGAGCCGACGCCCTCGCCAAAGTCTTCGTATGACCTTCGACCTCCGACCAAAACCGCTTCCACAAACTGATGCGCGGCGAGGCCTGAACACGGACCCCGAACGGGACGGCGGGGGCCGGGACCGAGCCGCGCTCTGCTCTGATGATCCGGGCGGGCCTGGGTGCTCGAGGGGAAGTCAACAAACACGGAGGACAAACGCCAGAGGAACCTCCGAACACCTCCTCCTCCATTCAGCCTCACGGGAAGCCGAGCGCCTCCCACACTTCTGCAGTCTTAGTTCTCCTTGAGTTTCTCCTCTCTCTGGTTTTGCCGTCTTGCGTTCGCTCTTTTTTAACGACGTGCCTTTTGCTTCAAAGAAACACGGATTCTCTTCGAGGGGGGAAAGCGAAACCCCGTAGATGTTTTAAACTCAATTTATTCGGACGGAAAGTAAAGTTCGGTCTTTGACGTTATTGTCAACAATAATGAATTCAAATTGTACATATAATGTGAAAAATAACTCAGAAAAAGTACTAAATTTCTCTGTTTGTGTCCAAATATAAACCGGCCACCATCCGGCTCATTTCACCCCAAAATCAAGAAAACAAAGCCAAACCGTCGGATCTAAAAACAGGCTTTGCTTTCTTTCCTTTCTTTGCGATTTTGTGGCGAAACGCATCCCGGATGATGATCGGAGCATCGACTGGAAACGCTCCAAAGCCGTTGACCATCGGGACGTCTCGATTTAGTGCTACGTTGAATATTTAAGCTGTTCTTTTCCGGATCCAGTAAAACTCAGCCGTTGTGTGAAATCATCTCAGCATTGTGACGTACCAACAAACACGGAGACAAAAATCTCGAGCGTTTGACTAGATTTAGAGCCGTTTCTGGATATTCGTTGAACTTCGTCAAAGTGATGATGCGCAAAAGTCTTATAAGTGTTGCAGTTTTTGACAAGCTGTACTTAAAGTACGATGATTCGGAAGTCTTTATTTGTCTGAGATCTGTTGTAATGTTTGTTTATTTATTTTTTTTTGCCTTTTCATACGTTTCGCCTGTAATGCCAAACGCGTTAGGATTTTGCTTCAGGAAGGGACGTCGCGTACGTGAACGGCGCTTCGTCCGGTTCCTCTGACGTCGGTGTCGCTCACTCATCCTCACCTTCTCTACCTGCACAGGTGGTGGTTTGTGTATTAGCTGAAAATGATTTGAAATCTATTTTATATGTGATCGTTTGAAGCGGATACTAGTGGTTTTTTTTATCATTGTGCGACTGGTGAATGAGGTTGCGAATGGATCGTAACCCAGGTTTTTTTTTTTATTTTATTTGAAACTCTTCTGGTTTATTTGAATTCGTCTGTGATTACTTGAACTATCTCGGCGTGCGTGTGCGGGTCTGCGTGTTTTTAACTGCTAGGATAGAGATTTTCTGCTTTTATCGGGAATCGTTTGCCTTTAACTGATGACATGAGCACTACAGGATGAGCGGAGTGTTTGTGCGTTTCCTTCAGGTCTGTGAAAAAAAAAAAGTGACGCGAGTTTGCTACTCTACCAAATGATGATAAAGGACTAGTTTAGACAAACATGAAAGCAGTCACTGTTTACTCACCCTCATGTCATGCAAACCTATGGAAGCTATGTATTTAATTGCTATATCTTTTTTTTTTTTCGCCATGATTAAAAAAATTAAATAGTTTATTGCAACTTTTTATATCACTAAATTGTTTCTCAGAATTTTGAGTTTACATCTCATTTTTTTTTTGACCACAGAATCAAATTAAAAAGGTTATTTGGACTTTCAGAATTGCAATATCTAAAATCATGAGATAAAAAGTCACAGTTACCTTTTTTACTTTTTTATTCTGTGGTGGAATTTAAAAACTAAATTGCAAGATGTAAACTCTAAATTTGGAGGAAAAGTCAGAATTGGGAGATAAGTTGCAATTATCTTTTTAGTTTGATTTATTTTTTTATTTTTTTTTGTGGCCAGAAAAAAAGAACAGAGTTCTGAGAAAAAGTCTAACCATCAGAATTCAAGGAAAATGTGATTATTGAGTTTATTTATTGCAAATCTGAGCATCTCACAATTCTGATTTGTTTTTTTTTTTGTTCTCAGACTTATGTCTGAATTGTGAGATAATGTCACACTCTTTTTTTTTTTTTTAATTCTGTGGCGGAGAAAAAATAAATGAAAAATAAATACAAAATTGCAAAATTCTCCAAAAAAAAAGTCAAGATTGCAAGATGTAAACATAAACAATTGCGAGTAAAATTGCAAATGTATATCCAGTAATTCAGAGTTTATATTTTGAGTTGCAACTTGCAATAAACTCGCAATTCTGAGAAAAAAAAATGTCAGAATTGCAAGTTTACCTTTTTGTTTTTTTGTTTTTTTTTCTTCAAGAATTGATATTATGTTGCAATTCTTACTTTTTTTTTTATATCTCACAATTAAGACTTTTTTTTTTCTCACATTTTTGAGTTTAAATCTAAATTGTGAGATAAAAAGTGTCAATTACCCTTTTTTATTTTTATTCTGTGGCGGAAACTTAAAAATTAAATTGCAAGATGTAACCTTAAAATTCAAAGAAAAAAAGTCAAAATTGCGAGATAAACTGATTTCTTTTTTTTTTCTGTGGCCAAAGAATAAATAAAAAAGTAAGATGTAAAAACAAAATTCTGAGGAAAAAAGTTCAATCATCAGAATGCACGAAAAATTGCAATTATTGAGTTTATTTCTTGTAATTCTGTGTTTGTATCTTGCAAGTCTGACTTTTTGTTCTCTGACTTGCTAGTTTGTATCTGAATTACGAGAAAGTCACAATTACCTTTTTTTTATTTTGTGGCAGAAATTTAGAAAAGAACTGTGAGAGCTAAACTCAGAATTCTTGGGAAAAAAGGTCAGAATTGCAAGATGTAAATTTAGCATTGCGGGGAAAATTGCAAATTTATAATCTCGCAATTCTGAGAAAAAAATGTCAGAATTGTTGGTTTGTCTCGCAATTCTGACAATTTTTCTAAGAATTGCGAGTTTATTGTGAGTTTTCTCTTAACTCACAATTAAGACTTTTTTTTCTCAGGTTTCCAAATTTATATCTAAATTGTGAGATAAAAAGGTCAGAATTGCGAGATGTAAATTTAGCATTGCAGGGAAAATTGTGAATTTTTATTCTGCAATTCTGAGTTTATATGAGTCTGTATTAAACTTCAGTTGCAAAGTATAATCTCTCAATTCTGAGAAAAGAAAGTCTCACATATCTGACCTTTTTTTCTGAGAATTGAGTTTATATTTCAATTCTGAGATTTTATATCTCACAATTAAGACTTTTTTCTCAGATTTCCACGTTTATGTCTTAATTGTGTGAGGAAAAAAGTGGCGATTAAAATATATATATATATATATATATATATATATATATATATATATATATATAATTTTTTTTTTTTTTTTTTTATTATTATTATCCAGTCGTTAAAAAAAAACAGGATTTGATCGACATGGTGGTGATTAAACAGTTGTTGTTTTTTTCATTTTTGTGTTCTGTTCCTTTAAATCCGAGGCGCGTTTGACGTTAATCTCGCGCACAGAGCGCTGGTTTGGGACGTTGCTAGGGAAGCGTGTGCGTGCGTGCGCGTCCGTGTTTTCGTACTAGTAAATATATTTTCTGATTTCGTTCATTTTGGTGCGTATTAATTTTAGATATATAAGACAGAACTCAATATGTATAGTTTTAAAGTATTGATCAACAATCTATTTATGAACCAGAATACAGTGTATATTAACCTGCGAAGCTAACAGTGAAGATTAACCGATATTTGTGATACTAGTTGTGCGGGAGAGTTTAGTTCGCGCCACCTGCTGGTCAGAGATGGGAACTGTACAGCTGACTCGGCTACTGAAGATACTAAAGTGCTATTTGGTTTTTTGGTTACTGATCGATTGACGTGCTTGCCGGAAACATCAGAGTATTGGAAGGGAATGTTGATGCGGTGTGATTGGACGATCTGACGATGACGTCACGACGGGACGCGCCTCTATAGAGCTGTCACTCAACTTTTAACCTTTTGGTTGTATAGAGAGAGAGAGAGATTGTTTGGAAAGATCGTGTTAATAAATGCTATACTCCTCTTGTACATATTTTATTATTGATATTACAGTTTATTCTTGATTTTCTCGTTGTATTCTCTTTTTTTCCTCAGATGGACATTTATCAATATAATACAATAATAAAAGAATATGTTGTATTTCACACGCGTTTGGTTTTTGTGTTTGAGATTTTTTTTTTTTTTTTTTGTGTTTACATGGTTCCTGCATTCATGGGAAAACTCAGACATTTCGGTAAATGCTGGATATAGATTTTTCTTCGAGCACTTAATTCATTTGTGAGTGTATTATGCATCTAAATGATAATAATAATTGATGAATTAAAAATAGTGTGATTTAGCTATAGCAGTTTATACGTCATTTTTCTACAGCTCTGTTACATTAATTTTTATGAATTTCAGGATCTTGAAAAGGATCCGTTAGATTAAGATAAAGATTAATTACCTACTAGTTGAAGCACTGCTTCGTGAAGCTTCGAATCCTATGCGAATCATTTGTTGTGAATCAGTGATTCGCAGTGCGAATCAAACCGCCAAAGTCATGTGATTTCAGTAAACGAGGCGTGACTTCAAAAAATTTCGAATTCGATTTCGAATAAAAGGAATAGAAGAGTCTGTATTGGCCTGTTTAAACAAGTCCTCCATAAAACAGACAAAACAAGCCCTGTAATGTAATAAAAGAACACGTTATACGGACCCTAAATATTTAATTGTATTAGATGATTTATTTAATTGCATTTGGTTCGTGAAAGGTGTTTTACGTGCGTCAGGCTTTAGTTTTTGTTGCATTTACACAGTTTTGACCAGTGTGTGGCGTTTCGAGCGCTTTAGAACAGTGAATCATTTAGAGACCCAATTGACACATTTGATTCAAAGCTTCGAAAAGATTCGGTTCACATCACATTCTCAGAGCCACTTATGAAAGTTACAGATGCTGTTGCAGTAGTTCAATTCGACCACCAGATGATGCTGCAGGCTGAATTTAAAACACAAATTGTGTTACCACAAGTACTGGACCACCAAACCAGTTAGGGTCAATATTTTAACATTTTGAAGATTTATATATAATCCAAAAGCTGAATAAATAAGCTCTCCATGGATGTGTGGTTTGTTAGGATAGGACATTATTTGGCTGAGAAAATCTGGAATCTGAGGGTGCAAAAAAAAAAAAAAATCAAAATATTGAGAAAATCACCTCTAGGTTTTGATATATCTACGGTAGACAAAATATCTTCATTGAACATGATCTTTACTTGATATCCTAATGATTTTTGTCATTATATATATATATATATATATGTATATATGAAGAGTTAAGATGCAAAAGGCTCTAAATCAATCTGACGTATTTCTTTAAATTAAGCATTTCTTTATGGCTATTTTGTACAGGTTTCTATGTAAGTACCGGTACTTCTGATTGGGCTGAGGCTGGAATTTAGTGAGTTTGAAGTAAAAGTATTTGATGGACGTATAATATTTGTCTGGAGCATTCACTCAGTATCATTATCTAATTTTTGACCGAGATGTATGTATGTATATATATATATATATATATATATATATATATATATATATATATATATATATATAAAATAAATAATTTTGTCCCATACAATGTATTTTTGGCAAATATACAAAAATACCCATGCTACTTACGACTGGTTTTGTGGTCCAGGGTCACATTAGAACTGCAAACCTTGTAACCAAAAGCAATCATTGGCAGAAATTACATAAAATTTGCTTTATTTTTAACTTTTTTTTTATACATACTGCTAGAAGTAGTAGTAGTAGTAGCAATAATAATAATCTATTGCATTTATATTTTATTCCTTATGTTTTTGTATGTTATCTACATACATATTGCATTTATATACTTATTAAATATATAATTATATAATTTTTGTATTTATAGATTAATAGTAACTATAATTTTTTTCCCCTTTTAATATATTTTCTAAAAACAGTTAATGGTTTTAAAAGATCAGCCTCTCCTCAACATTAAATTTATGATAATTTCTTATTTGTTTGTTACTCTAAATAACTAAATGAGATCAACTTTAAACCATTTGAAAGTTTGGGTTCAGTATTTTTTTTTTTTTTTTTTAATTGATGACATTAAATTGATCAAAAGTGACAGTAATGACAATGTTACAGTAGATTTCTGTTTCAAATAAATGCTGTTCTTTTGAACTTTGTTCATCTGTGAATGCTGAAAAATAAAACGTACGATGGTTTCCACAAAAATATTGAGCAGCACAACTGTTTTCAACATTGATAATCATAAATGTTTGTTGAGCAGCAAATCAGCATATTAGAATGATTTCTGAAGGATCATGTGACACTGAAGACTGGAGTAATGATGCTGAAAATTCAGCTGCGCATCACGGAAATAAATTACATTTTAACAGATGTTCACATAGAAAACAGCTGTTTTAAAATATAATAATATTTCAAATTTTTTACAGTATTTTTCATCAAATAAATGCAGCCTTGGTGAGCAGAACAGACTTGTTTTAAAAATATATATACAGTATGTATGTATAATGAATCCCATTTTTGTATATAGTGATATTGATTTCCCCCTAAATCCTCCAGTATGGGTCAGACTCTGTAAGAGCATCTACAGCAGTGAGTCACTGGTAATTTTTTGAGATGTGATTCAGGGACGAGTGACGCTGTAACTGGTTAAGGCCATCAGGCTGTTGCTGTAGTTTAGTTTTAGGTTCTGTAACATTTTGCTTTTCCCTCAAACAGACTTCTGAAGCAAATCCTTTCTGACGTACATGAAGAAACTGCACAAGGTTTGTGTGACGCTTTCATTCAGTCTGTAATGAGACTCCTCACATTTATTTTATAAAGACGTGTTTCTCTGCTGCAGGTTGAAAAGGTTTTCTGACATAAGCAGTGATTCTTCATGTGACACATGAGCTACAATTCAACTGAAACTGAAAATAGACTGAACTGAATCCTTCATACAGACTGAAGGACTAATGAACATGTGATCTGTATGATGAGGATATTTAAAGAGACAGTGCACAAAGAAAATTAATGTAATACTGCTGTTTACTGTGTCTCTGTGTGTGTGTATACATATAAACACACATTTATTGTTGGAAATGCAAGAACAAAATCTTCATGATTCTTATTTCAGATGTTTTCTCTTTATCGCTGGTTCTGTTGATCTGTTGGATATAACGAGGCTGAATCCGTTCGGTGTCATTACAGGTGAGATTCTGCAGCTCAAAGAATGAAATCAATGAGTCACAGCGACTGAAAGGTCATTTTACAATTTAGTGTAATGAAGAGCAGAGTCTGGGCAAATGACGCCACAAAGACAGACGTGAAATATCACACGGCCATTATGAGACTCAGACATCTCATTACAGTATCCATCAAATGCTTTGCTTTGAACGCATGTGTTTGTGTTCAGGATTTATGATGCTGTGACTCCTAGTTTTATTCTGATCACGTCAGTGATTGATTCATTTAATTGGCTGCAAACATAAAGGATGCAGCCTTTAATATGACCACGGCTGCATACCAAATCGCACTTTATCCACCTTATTTTGCAATGCCAAAGTAAGCTGTTTTCTGTGAATGTTCACAGATTCATTAGTTGCTGTTAACTCAAAGTGCAGTAAAAGGAAGTGCTATTTGCACTACAAATAGTTTATGATCATTTAAAATTATATGATAACAAATACCAGTTTACAATATTAGGTGACAGAATCTAAAATGCATGTTTGAGCATGTTTGTCTCAACTGAAAACATCTTGCTCTGGCATATCTTACAATATGTCAACACCATTGTTCCTTCTCAAGATGCACACCTGTAACGGTTTCTTCCAAGGCGTTTTTATAAAAGCTGCTTACATATTTAAGAATTTACTTTAGGCCTAGTCCTAGCTCAAGCTAAGCCTCTGTGAAACCGGCTTGTGTTTTTGTACAGATAAAATAACTGTACACAAATGTATGTATTTATGTATGCATGTATGTATGCATGATGGTATGTATGTATGTATGTATGCATGCATGATGGTATCATGTATGCAAGTGTGATGATATGTATGTATGCATGATGTTATGTATGTATGTATGATGTATATATGTATGCATGCATGATGGTGTGTATGCATGCATGGTGGTATGTATGTAAGTATGATGGTATGTATGTATGTATGTATGCATGCATGCATGATGGTATGTATATATGTCTGTCTGTATGTATGATGGTATGTATGCATGCATGATGGCATGTATGTAGGTATGTATGCATGATCGTATGTATGATGCATATATGTATGCATGCATGATGGTATGTATGTATGCATGCACAATGTATGATGGTATGTATGTATGCATGATGGTATGTATATACGTCTGTCTGTATGTATGATGGTATGTATGCAAGTATGATGGTATGTATGCATGCATGATGGTATGTAAGTATGATGGTATGTATGCATTATGGTATGTATGTAAGTATGATGGTATGTATGTATGATGGTATGCATGCATGATGGTATGTAGGTATGTATGCATCATAGTATGTATGCATGCATGATGGTATGTATGTAAGTATGATGGTATGTATGTATGCATGACGGTATGTATGTATATATGATGGTATGTATGCATGCATTATGTAGGATGGTATGTATACATGATGGTATGTACGCATGCATGCATGATGGTATGTATGCATGCTGTATATATGTATACATGCACATCATGCATGTATATGTATGCATGATGGTATGTATGCATGCATGATGGTATGTAAGTATGATGGTATGTACGTATGTATGCATGATGGTATGTACGCATGCATGCATGATGGTATGTATGTATGCATGCATGATGGTATGCATGTATGCATGCATGATAGTATGTATGTATGCATGCATGCATGATGGTATGTATGTATGATGGTATGTATATGATGGTATGTATGTGTGCATGCATGATGGTATGTATGTGTGCATGCATGATTATATGTATGTGTGCATGCATGATGGAATGTATGTATGATGGTATGTATGTATGCATGCACAATATGTATGTGTGCATGCATGATGGTATGTATATATGATGGTATGTATGTGTGTATTCATGCATGATAGCATGTATGTATGATGGTATGCATGCATGATGGTATGTATGTATGTGTGCATGCA
Source organism: Cirrhinus mrigala (assembly GCA_036247105.1). Lineage (NCBI taxonomy): Eukaryota > Metazoa > Chordata > Actinopteri > Cypriniformes > Cyprinidae > Cirrhinus > Cirrhinus mrigala. The sequence goes on along the minus strand of CM070017.1, from coordinate 1,421,935 downwards.
CGATGGTATGTATGTATGATGGTATGCATGCATGATGGTATGTATGTGTGATGGTATGTGTGTGTGTGTGTGTGTGTATGTATGATGGTATGCATGCATGATGATATGTATGTGTGCATGCATGATGGTATGTTTGTATGATGGTATGCATGCATGATGATATGTATGTGTGCATGCATGATGGTATGTTTGTATGATGGTATGTATGTATGCATGCACAATATGTATGTGTGCATGCATGATGGTATGTATATATGATGGTATGTATGTGTGCATGCATGATGGTATGTATGTGTGTATTCATGCATGATAGCATGTATGTATGATGGTATGCATGCATGATGATATGTATGTGTGCATGCATGATGGTATGTATGTATGATGGTATGCATGCATGATGGTATGTATGTATGCATGCACGATGGTATGTATGTATGTATGCATGCATGATAGTATGTATGTATGATGGTATGCATGCATGATGGTATGTATGTGTGCATGCACGATGGTATGTATGTATGTATGTGTGCATGCATGATGGTATGTATGTATGATGGTGTGTGTGTGTGTGTGTGTGTGTGTGTGTGTGTGTGTGTGTGTGTGTGTGCATGATGGTATGTATGTATGTATGCATGCATGATAGTATGTATGTATGATGGTATGCATGCATGATGGTATGTATGTGTGCATGCACGATGGTATGTATGTATGATGGTATGCATGCATGATGGTATGTATGTATGTATGTATGTATGTATGTATGTATGCATGCATGATAGTATGTATGTATGATGGTATGCATGCATGATGGTATGTATGTATGATGGTATGTATATGATGGTATGTATGTGTGCATGCATGATGGTATGTATGTGTGCATGCATGATAGTATGTATGTATGATGGTATGCATGCATGATGGGGTATGTATGTATGATGGTATGTATGTGTGCATGCATGATGGTATGTATGTATGATGGTATGTATGTGTGCATGCATGATGGTATGTATGTATCATGGTGTGTGTGTGTGTGTGTGTGTGTGCATGATATGTATGTATGTATGATGGTATGCATGTATGATGGTATGTATGTGTGCATGCATGATGGTATGTATGTATGATGGTATGCATGCATGATGGTATGTATGTATGTATGTATGCATGCATGATGGTATGTATGATGGTATGTATGTGTGCATGGATGATGGTATGTATGTATAATGGTATGTATGTATGATGGTATGTATGTATGCATGCATGGTAGTATGTATGTATGATGGTATGCATGCACGATGGTATGTATGTATGCATGCATGCATGATGGTATGTATGTGTGCGTGGATGATGGTATTTATGTATGATGGTATGTATGTATGCATGCATGATGGTATGTATGTATCATGGTGTGTGTGTGTGTGTGTGTGTGTGCATGATAGTATGTATGTATGATGGTATGCATGTATGATGGTATGTATGTGTGCATGCATGATGGTATGTATGTATGCATGATGGTATGTATGTATGCATGCATGATGGTATGTATGTATGATGGTATGTATGTGTGCATGCATGGTAGTATGCATGCATGATGGTATGTATGTGTGCATGGATGATGGTATGTATGTATAATGGTATGTATGATGGTATGTATGTATGCATGCATGGTAGTATGTATGTATGATGGTATGCATGCACGATGGTATGTATGTATGATGGTATGTATGTGTGCATGCATGATGGTATGTATGTATCCACAATGATATTTATGATGGTGGTGTATGCATGCATGATGTTATGTATGTATGCATTCATGATAGTATGTATGATGGTATGCATGCATGCATGCATGATGGTATTTATGTATGATGGTATGTATGCATGCACAATATGTATGTATGCATGATGGTATGTATGTGTGCATGATAGTATGTATGTATGATGGTATGCATATGATGGTATGCTGTATATATGTATGCATGCACAATATGTATGTATGCATGATGGTATGTATGTGTAGTGTATTATAATATGTGTATTATGTGTAGATTAATACACGTTAAAAGAAACAGGAAAGTTTTTCACTCAGAAAAAGTGATGAACTGCATATAAACAACTCTTTATTAATGTTGATGTACACACTTATTAAAAAAACAACAGTTCACATTTTACATCCATAATTTACAAAAATAGCTTTTCATGCTGTTTATGGTTATGACAATTCATAAAGTAGCTGAAATATAAAAATCAAATTCATAATCACTGATGATCTACAGTCTGATGCATTCAGACTCGGGCGTGTCTGACGGCTCGGGCACATCAATGAAGAACACCTGTTTACCTGCAGGGGGCGGAGTCTCTGGGTGACTGCCCACCCCTGAGTCAGGGCTGGGGGCGGGGTTTGCCGGCTCACGCCCCGGATGGTATTTTTTCTCATTCTTTTGTAAATCGCGGTTGTCGTCAGCGTCGGCTCTGAATCTCTGGCGTGGGGCTCCGGGTGACGTGCCGTCCGCTTTTCCCTTGATCTTCTTGAAGCGCTTGAGCTTGACTGTGTCTTTCCCGTCAGTGCCACAGGGCAGCAGCACGCTCACGTCTTTGCGGAACTTGGAGCTCAGGCCGAAGTAGATGAGCGGGTTGTAGAAGCTGGCCGATTTGGCGAAGAGCCGTGTGAAGATGCTGGTGAGACTCGGCACATGGAAACCCCACGCAGACCACATAGACACCACTGCGTATGGAGACCAGGCCAGGATGAACGCTGTGCAAATCACTATAGACACCTGAAACACAAGAGAAGGAAATGAAACAATATTTTTAATACCAGAACATCACAAGGAACAAGAAAACTTGTGAGATGTTTCATACATCTGAGTGAGAAACTGGGCCAAAAGACCTGATCACGACACAAAAGCATATATTTTTTTATTTCTAACCTAATAATACATCATATTAATATTTTATAATCACTTTTATATTTATTAGATTTTATTTCACTTTATGAAAATAGAATGTATATTTTTATTGTATATTAATATTTTAAAATACAATTTTGGACATTACTGTGTCTGTCGTAATTATATATATATATATTATATGACTTTTGACTCTGATGTTTTTGGCTTCCACCATGGAATAAAAAAAAAACAAACATTATAATAACAACAAAAAGAATAATAATTTATTTAAATGGAAAAAAAAAAAAAGATTGTCTTACACCTTTCAATTCTGATTTTTTTTTGCAGAAAATTTTAGAATATTATATTTTTATTATATATTAATATTTTTTATATATTAAAAAAAAAGTGAAATGTTTTCAGAATGCATGTTTATATCTTACATCTCTGATTCTTTTTTTTTTGTTTGGCTTCCACCATGGAATAAAAAGTTAATAACAATACTTTATTTAAATTAAAAAAAGATTTTCTTATACCTTTTTTTTTTTCTTAGAATTGTGAGTAAAAAAAGTAATTTTAGAGCAAATAAATATGAACATACAAAATATCAAAAACATGAATTGTGTAAAGAAACATCAATTGATCATTTATATATATTTTTTGTTTACCTCTATTTAAATGGATTTTTAATGAATACAATAAAACAATAACTTTTAAAAAATCTCATACATTTATTTTTCAAAAATAAGGAATGAGTGACAAAACCATATATTTTTGTTTTCTTATCTAATATTACATAATATTAATATTTTATCATTTTTACTTCCATTAAAGTCAAATATATATTGAGAGAATAAAAAGTTGCAATTATATATACATTGCAACTTTTATATTTATATATTTATACACATTTTTTTAAAGCCTCCATATATGATTATATATGATTAATGTATTTAATATGTAAAACATGTTTATAAGCCATTTTGAAATTATTTTAAGTAATCTCAGAGTAAATTATTAAAAATCAATATACTCTATATTATTATCAAAAGCCTGAAATGTTGTGTATAAAAACTCTTAAAAATATATTTTTATATATATATATATATATATATATATATATATATATATATAAAAAAATTATATTACATTAGATATTAGATACATTTAAATAAAAAAAATGCATAGTTTTACTATTATTCTAAAGTGAAGAATGAGTTGTGTATCTTATAATTTTCCAAAATAATATGCTTAAACGCCAAAGTAAGGGTGTGTTGAGACTCACGATGGTGACGTCTCTCTCGATCTTGCGCTGTCTGTCGGTCAGATCTCCCTCCGCTGACATGGCGTTTCCTCTCTTCACCGTGTTTATGATGGAGATGTACGAGAACAGCATGATCAGCACGGGGACGAAGAAGCAGAAGATGAGGATGGAGATGATGTAGGACTTGTGGATGGTGGAGTAATTGGCTTTGACCCAGTCGATCTCACAGGTGCCGTATCCACGATCTGGCGAAAAAACGGAGTTAGCAAAACTGAGATTTCAGTCTCACAATCAACCGCTTCACACGGTGAGGTTATACCGACCCGTGTAGCTTCCCCAGCCGAGGATGGGCGCTCCGGACCAGAACAGGGCTCCCGTCCAGATGAAGATGACGCACATCAGCACGGTGGTGTTGGTTATGCAGTGAGCTGTGGACACACACACAGAAGAGCAGCTCAGATTAGATCAGATCGACTCAGACGAGGCTCAGGCTGCGAATGATGTGCTCCTGCCTTTATTTGGATGACAGCCCTTGATGTATCTGCTGATGCTGATGACGGTCAGTGTGTTGATGCTGCCCAGACCAAACACCAGCGTGAAGAAGCCGTCCACCTGAGACACACAACCACACACCAATCAATCAATCAATAAACACCTATCAAACACATTTAATATTTTGAATTAGATTTTACTTCAATATTTTTGGCTTAATTTTTCAGTTTTACTTTTAAGTTATGTTTTCCAGATTTTAATTTTGAAGCTTTAGTAATTTTGTCATTTTTCTTAGCATTTTAATTTTTTTTAAACATGTCTATATAATTTAAGTTTTTAGTTGTTTTAGTACTTCAAATGAGACAAAATGAAAAATGTTGCCTTGACAACTGATTTTTTACACACACACACACACACATATACATACATACATACACACACATATACATATATATATATGTTTTTACATATTTTATTTGAAATGGGACTAAATGAAAAATTCTGCCTTGACAACTAACCAAAAAAGTGTATATATATATATATTTTTTTTTTTTTTTTTTTTTTTTTTTTTTTTTTCATTAGGATTTTTATAGCATTATTGCATTTACACAAGATTAAAATTGTTCACATAAAATTAAAATGTCATTCATGCACTAACGTGTTTTGAACCCTAATAATATTATTTTATTGTGAGGTTTAGTTGAATTGTCTCTATTTCTTCCTCTCTAGTTAGATCTTTTTTTTTTCTTTTTCATATGCTAATAATGTTATTTCATTATGACATTTAGCTTAATTGTTTTAATTTTTCTCTCTCTCTTGATTTTGTTTTTTTAAACTATGTACCGGAATCATGAAAACCAGCAAGCAATTAAAAATTTACTCATTAAACCCTCTTTTTTTCTTTTTTAACAACATTATTTGAACAACATCACAAATATAAAAAATTAATGGGAAAAAATCCAAACCAAAATGCTCAAAGTTTGTATTCATTTGATAAGAAATGGTATTGTAAAACATTATAATTTAAAATAATGGCTTAATTTTACTTAAAGTAACAAAATGGGTTTTTTTTATGCTTTTAGTTTTAGGTCACAATAATAAACCAGGTTTGATTTCATAAAAGCATACAGGCACACACCGAATGTGAAAGACAGTGGTAAAATGATCAAAATGACCTTTTATTGAATTAAGGACTGAACAGACAATTATAAAATGAGTTAATGACATTTTAATGGCGTCTGTGTGAAATGAATGCATGGCCGTGTGTTTGGGTTTTATTCACAGAAACATGTTAAATCAGGCCTCATTCAGCACACGTGTGTGTGTGTGTGTGTGTGTGTGAGAAACTCACACTCAACACACAAGCAACATCTGACACCTCACAAGATTCACATTAGCTGTGCTGTAGGCTTATATATTGATTTAAATATAATGAGTTTAATTACATAGTGCGGTTAGTTTTACGTCATCAGATCCCAGTAAATATCAGGTGCAGTGATTCTACATGTCAGTTTTAAACATTCAAAACTAGTTTGGTCCTCCAAACTAAAATCTAACATTTTCAATATCTTTAATATAGAGAGAGAGAGAGAGAGACTCACAATTGTTTTAGTGCTTAATTTAATTAAAAAAAAAAATACATATTTAATATTACTACACAAATATTTATAAACTGTTATTTATATTATTAAATTATTTAAATAATATCAATATTATTAAATGTATATTTACAGCTATTGAGACATCTTACTCCATATACTGAGACAACTTGCCCCACTACAGTCAACATTTGTTTAATCAACTGTGTTAATGTTCAGTAGATTTTTTTGCATTTAAAACGTTACAATTTGTGTCTGTATATTATGTAAGTTATCTTATAATAGTATAATAATAATAATATATAGTTATATATTATGTATGTATATACTATGTATATTATCTGAACTCATCCCACTACCCACAATTCCACTTCCTGTACCTGGCACGTCCACACAGAGGTGATGAGGTATCCATTATCCCTGAAAATGTTGAAGATCTCAAGGATTCCTCTGGAATATCCGAACACGGAGATGCTGGCGTCAGAAATGGCGAGGTTGAGCGTCAGATAGTCGGTGGGCTGGAGAGACGTTCGCTGCTTGAACAGGACGAAAATCACGATACTGTTGCCAAACCACGACAACCAACCTGACAAAAAAAAAAAAAAAAAAAACAGAACATGACATTACACATCAAACCAGGAGTACTGTATGTAAAGATCTGCAGACATGAACTAATGCATTATGGGATACCAGAGGACCAACTCTAGAATGCTCATTTTGGTCAGTACTAACACAAATCTCATTATTAAACGGACAGTTCCGGTCCTTGATTCTGATTGGTTGAGCCGCGTCTAAGCTGTTGTAAATTATGCTACAAACATACGTCTTTGTTTACGTTTGTGTGTTGCTTGGCAACAACTTTGTTCCAAGCACAACTGTTTCTGTTTGGCGGAAGAATAATGTTTTTATATCATTACACTTTATTTTATCTGTTTTATTTTGTAAAACCTCACTGCGTATATGGAATAACTGCTTTATAAAAGCTCCAACAAGACATGAGCTGTGTCTCATTTCGAAGGGTGCGCCCTCCTGAGGTCTTATCCTTTGGAGGTCGCATCCTCTGTAGGATGTGTGTGCGGAGCGTCCTCAAGCATAGAATTAAATGAGACGGCTTTCGTGAGACGGATGGTAAAGGAAAAAGGAAGCGTCACGTTGCTGTGACAACACACTAATGGTCTACACCGGACTCAACGGTTGTTGTGTCACACCGCGGCCGCCTAGTTACGCTCTAACACTAAATAAATAAAGGAAAATTATTTCTAAACTTGGAAAGCAATTTGAAAAGAAACTGTTTTTTACTCGTTTTACTTTATTTGAGGAGCTGCAGCATAAGTACAACTGACATGTTACAGAAAAGAAAAAAGGAGGATAAAAAATGTATTAGTTTTACTTTTTATATTTAAACACTAAAACAAAACAAAAAATCTAAAACTTTTTCTGCCAAAATTATACTTAACTCTTTAATTGTGTTCACTTCATAAAAGAGTTTTCTACATACATTAAAAGCAGGAAAGTCCAATAAAATATCTTTGACAGAAAGGGGACTCTTGCAAAACATGCATTGAGTAGGGTCTTCACTTTTAAACAAAAATGCATGAGTCCTGTGTGACATCTGGTAAAAGCCACTTCTCAAATCTAGCTCTAAAAAACAAAAATTCTGTGGTTTACAGTGAATTTATAACAGCTAAGGGGGTTTTAGGCACTGCTGTTATAAATTCACTGTAAACCACGGCTTCTTGGGACTTTTTGCTTTATAATAGAAATAATGTATTCCTTTAATTCCATCCATATATAACAATTAATTATATGGTACACTTTCATATAGAATCTTGTCAAACTACAAGTATTATTTTTATTTATATTTTATATAACACTTATGTAATATATGATTTATAATTTTGTAATATATTTATACATATATATACACACACACACACACATACATAATATATTACTACATTTTATTAATATATTTTATATATTTTGTATATATATATATATATATATATATATATATATATATATATATATATATATATATATATATATATATATATATATATAAAATTAAATAATTATATTTTTAATAATTATATAATTATTAATTAATTTATTAATCATTAATGTGTGTGTATATATATATATATATATATATATATATATATATATATACACACACACACACACACATACATCAAATGCTTCTGAGCATGACAACAGCCTGTGCTCCATACAAAAATCTCACCGGATTATTATAATTAATGGCAAAATGAATGTTTAGAAATGTAAACTGATATTTCCTACTGACACACTACAGCAACAGACCGACTTTAAACCACTTTTTAGCTGATGAAAATACTAGTGGCCTGACTTTTGCACAGTACTATATATATATATATATATATATATATATATATATATATATATATATATATATATATATATATATATATATATATAAATAATTCTATATTTAATAATTATATAATTATTAATTAATTTATTAATAATTAATTATATATATATATTTTAATATATATTTAATTATTTATTATTATTAATAATTATCATTTAATTCTACATTATAAAGCTATGCAACTTTTTAATATTATAAATTACAATCTGCAAACTTATGATTTTGATAAAATAATCATATGTATATTGTCACTTTGCAAGTACTTGATGAATAAAGTTACAGAATACAGAAATTTACATCCTATGCAGTATGATCACTGTGATGAACTGAATGTAGATCAGAGTTAAATGAGTCCTGATTAACTCTCTCTAATGACCCCTGACAGACAGACAGATTTCCTCCCCCATCAGACACAAGATCTCCAAACCTGAGCCGCACTAATCCATCCGTTCATTACCAGCATTAACTACAACTGTTACATACATATATATATATATATATATATATATATATCTTTTCTAGTAAACACCTAATTATAACTAATATACCTAAAACCAACACTTATTTTCAGAGAATGTGCCATAAATCTACTTCTCACGTCATCAACTTACTTGACAATATACAAGTACATTAAAGATATATTCTTCATAATATCCTCAAAACTAGATAAATGGAAATTAACACTTATTTCAGTAGATTCAAAGTATATTCTCTGTAATATCCTTTAAACTAGATCAAATTACATGAGAATCAAAATTAACGCTTATTTTCAGAGAAAACACCTACTTGCGTTCAGGGGCGTAGCACCAAATTCTGGGCCCTATGCACAAGCAGTGGCCATGGGCCCCCGTAAGCTCGAGGTTCACAACTACCTACAACTAACCTTACTACTAATCTAAGAACTCTTATATGTATAACAAAAAAAAGCCTTATTACACAACTTCTCTGAATTTCTGTTTTATTTGCAGAATGCTTAAAAGCTAACAGTAGATGCCACCAAAGGTAGCCTAACATTATAGGCCTGCAAGAAAATAAAATTTCACTCCTCAGGGGCACCTCCCCACACTTGGGGCCCTGGTAATTTAGTCCCACTTTTCACCCAACTACGACGCCCCTGCTTGCGTTTCGTCAAGTCAAGCACATTTACTGACAAAATACAGTAGATTCAAAGTACATCCTCTAAAATATCTATCAAAACTAGTTCAAATGACCAGAAAATGTAATTAATTCAACCAGCTGTCAGATAATCTATTGAATCTACTTGTATTTTGTCAATACTAGCCTTGTAAAAGTACTAGTATATGGTCTGAAAACGGTTTTCTTTCTGAGGCAATTTTATCTCGTTTTAATGATAGCTATATATATTTTTTACAACAAAATTTTTGTCTTGTCAGAAACAAGACATTTCCTTTATCAGTGCCGTTCACGAACGCTACTTGAAAGTTCCCGCTAATGTAAAACCGAAGTAAAACTACTAGGAGAGGCAAGTAAGAGCAGAGACTGACCCAGAATGAGCAGGTAGACGCCGATGATCGTCTCTCCCTGGTCGGACAGCGGCGGGTCGCGGCTCATCAGGCTGAAGTTGTTGTTCCTCCAGGGGATGTTCACCACCTGAAGCGGGTTTTGCACAGACATACCGTATGGCTTCCTGAGCGTCTAAAGAGTCATGAATGAAAGAATCTCCACCTGCGGCTCCGTTTAACGCCCGCTCTGCTCTTAAGACGCGTCGCTTCTCCCGCTGAGCGACTCTCCGTAAAGCCGGTTAAAAATACCGAGCGCGGAGAAGTGACGTGACGTGAGCTAATCCACCTTCAGTCAGAAGAGCAACACACACACACACACACACACACATCTTTAAACAACATTTCCATTAGAAAACAAGCATTGTCATCATTTACTTACCCTCACAGCTAACAAAACGTGCTGCAAACCACTAAGTGATGAAAATGTTTTACCCCTTAAGAAAACTGACCATGGTTTTATTATAGTAAAAATATACACTACCAGTCAAACGTTTCCAAACAGTAAGATTTTTAATGTTTTTTTTTTTTTAAAAAGTCTCTTCTGTTCACCAAGCCTGCATTTGTTTAATCCAAAGTACAGCAAATAGCTGTAATATTGTGAAATATTTTTACTATTTAAAATAACTAACTTCCACTTGAATATATCTTAACATGTAATTTATTAATGTGATTTCAAAGCTGAATTTTAACATCGTTACTCCAGCCACATGATCCTTCAGAAACCATTCTAATGTTTTGATTTGCTGCTCAAAAAAACACTAATTATTATTATTATTATTATTATTATTATTATTATTATGTTAAAAACAGCTGAGTAGAATTTTTTCAGGTTTCCTTGATGATTAGAAAATTCAGAAGAACATTGATATAGAAAACTTTAAGAAGATTATAAAAAGCTTTAATCATCACTTTTGATCAATTTAAAGCATCTTTGCTAAATAAAAGTATTAATTTCTATTAAAAAAAATTATACTGACTCCAAGCTGGTGAATGGTATAGTTTATGATGTTACAAAAGCTTTTTATTTTAGATAAACGCTGATCTTTGGATCTTTCTATTCATCAAAGAATCCTGCAAAAAAAATGCACTCAGCTGTTTTAAATATCATTATTAATAATAATAATGATAAATATAATAAACAATAAATGTTTCTTGAGCAATAAATCAGTATATTATAAAAATATAGTAATTATGCTGAAAACTCAGCTTTGATCACAGAAATAAATTACATTTTAAAATATATTCAAATAGAAAGCAAGTTGTTTTAAATAGTAAAAATACTTCACATATTACTGTTTTTGCTCTACTTTGGATTAATTAAATCCGGGCTTTGAAAGCACAAGAGACTTCTTTAAAAACATTAAAAATCTTACTATTCAAAAACTTTTGACTGGCAGTGAAGAAACATTGTTTTTTGGCAGATTGATTACCATTTGTATAGCCACAGTTTTACTACAAATATCATGGTTAAACTATGGTTAGTGAAGCAAAACAGACCATTAATTTGTTTAACCTTGGTTTAACTAGCTACAATAATCATGTTCTTTTTATTTTGAGTAAGTTAATTTTCATAAGGGAATTTTTTTCGTAATTATACGAATGTTACAGAAAACATTCCATGTGATAATTTTGCAAATAATGTTATTTTTGAACGTTCTCTAAACGTACGTTCAAAAAGCATTAGACGAACATCCAACTAAAACATTTCAGAAAAACCTTCAATGAACAATGTAGAAGTAACATTTTTTTAAGCAATATTAAAGACCAGATAACTTTTAACAAATGTTCTATTAATGTTACTGGAAGAACATTTGTTCACATCTTTGACCGTCAGCCAAAGTTCTGAGAAGTTTTGAAAGTTCAGTGAACAATCAAAAATACCGTTTTCAAAACCTAATGAGATCGTTAGCAAAATATTATAACATTTTCGTTAGCTATGTCATTTCAAACCTGTATGAATTGTGTTCATAAATGCACACATATTCATGCTTTTTCAATTAAAAAAAAACTACACCTCAAGAAACATTTTCAAGTTAATAATGCCAAATAATTGCAAGCAAGGGTGACATTTGATTAGGTTTAATTGTAGTCTGTTCCTCACAAAGCAGTTTTGCAATTGTGGATTTATTGTGCATTTGAGTTTGACACATCTGTATTCACTGTCCATTAACAATCCATTCAAGCTGAATATAATTTGTTTGTGTTCAAATGAATGTCAAAATGATGCCGCTGTCCAGGGTGCTGAACTGGAGGTCAGTGCTCAGTGGAGATTGGGTACAACATAAAATGTTTTTTTTTTTCTTTAATTTTTTTTTTGTATTTTTGCCAAATAAATAAAAAAAAAGCATTAGATGCATCATTACCTCTTCAGCTATTAGTGGAAATTATCCTAAAAATGAAACGAAGCACAGGGAGCAAGTGTTTTATGAATTCTGTAGAGCTGATGACTCAGACCTGCATGATTACAGGTGAAAATGAACAGACTATTAACTACGTTTGACATCACGGACGCTCTGACTGTGCGTGTTGGGTGGCCAGTGGGAGTCTTTTCTTGACTAATAGGATCTGTGGGTTAAGGAGTTGAGGATCTGGTAAAGAGCAGACGGCTTCAGGATAATCTCTGCTGGATGCAGACAGACAGATTCACATACTGATCAACAATACATGCATTAGATGAAGTAACAGAACATGATTCAACATGAATCAGTTCAATACTTAGTACTGATGCCTGATGCTTAAGGCCGGTTGTTCCAGCAGTGACAAACAGGAACTATAATTTTCAATATCCACGAGTGACGTTCTTACAGAATATAAGAGTGCTTTGCCTTTTGTTTGGTTGTTTTTTGTTCTTTTTTGGTCAGCGAGTACTCATGTTAGTGGGTAACCAATTTCACGCTCTCTCAAGTATCACAGTGTTAAGTCTTTTGTTTAAAGCCACTTTTAATAGAACCAGTTTGTTCAAGAGGAGCAAAAAGTGGTGAGTTAGATCAGGTAAAGGGGCAAACTGACACAAAAATAAATATAATAAAAAAAAAAAAATTATTATATTAATAATATAAATTGCTGGACTTGCTCAAATAATATTTAATATTGCATTTAAAATTTCCATGCAAAAAAACAAACAAAAAAAAACGATGCATACATTAATGAAACCCGTCAGATTCATGCACTCAAAAAAAACCATGCATAATTTATTAACTATTTGCATCTATATGATTTTATTTAAATATTCACATTTTCAAAATGCATTTATTTGAATCTGCATAAATTTGTAAAAAAAAAAAAAAAAAAATTAAATTTATTTAGTTTAAAAACATTATTTAAACATGCCTAGCTGTGGATTTATGTATGACTGAAAAATATGCATCAAATTATTATTATTTTTTGTTGTTGTTGTTGTTTTGTAGTTTGCTAATGCTAAAACTGTGTAGACAAATGCATGGAAATTTTGAATGCAATTCAGATATGTAAATATTACATTTAGGCTGACTTGAACACATTCACCTGTGGGCTCCAGGAGTGTTTTGTGAATAAGGACGGCGTCCTTCACACCAAACTGAGGATGAATTTGAGTTGAAGGTGAGAAAACGAATGTTCTCCTTCACATCGTTTTCTGTCTTTCTCCTCAATCCTCAGATAATCGTCTCTGTGCGGTCGGGTTCAGTCTGGGACGGTTCGTGATCCAAATGCAGCTCAGAGCTGGAAGCAGACACACTTTAAACATCATCTCAGCGGGACGCCTGATCGCCCGCTGGATCGCACCAAAACACGGCAGGGTCACATTTCACTGCAACATAAATCACAAGACATTCTGCAGGCCTATTTTTAGAGCCATTAAGATTTTCTTTCTGTGACATTATGCTCTTGAAGCACATTTGCAACTTAAGTTCTCATTACTGTAATGCATCCAGATGATTCACTTTTGATTTTTTTTTTTTTTTTTTAATTATTATACAGCGTTCTCAGTAATTGCATCACCGTGCATCAAATTTGTTAAATTAATACAAATTTTGAGCTTCTGGTTCCAAAGATAGTGTCTGTTTTGCTGTAGAACTTCACACTTTACTGAAATGCTATTTAAACTACTACTACAATTTCTGACTGCTGCTCCTCCTAGAGCTTTAACTCTACAAACTCCAAGCTCAGATCTTCAGACTGATCGGACTCAAGTTGCTGTATCTTTTCTAACTGATCAGACTTACGATTTTCCTAAAAATGAGGAATGAAACTGGGAAAAATCTCTCAGACTTAGTGACGGAACGTTCAAATGAAACCTATTACTAGCCAAACCTAGCAACTAGAATCATGCTAGTAGCTTGCTAATCATGATAGAAACATGTTAACAACATGCTAATGCTAATTATGCTAGAAAATGTTAACGTGCAAATAACGCTACAAACATGCTTGTAATTTGCTAATCATGCTAGTAACATGTTTATCATGCTAACACCAAGCTAGCAACATGCTAGTAACAATTGCCTACCATGCTAGCAACATGCTAAGAACGTGCTAACAACATGTTTATGCTAACACCAAGCTAACAACATGCTAGTAACATTTGTTAATCATGCTAGTAACATGCTAGCAACATGCTAATCATGCTAACACCAAGCTAACAACATGCTAATCATGCTAACACCAAGCTAACAACATGCTAGTAACATTTGCTAATTACGCTAGTAACATGCTAGCAACATGCTAATCATGCTAACACCAAGCTAACAACATGCTAGTAACATTTGCTAATTACGTTAGTAACATGCTAGCAACATGCTAATCATGCTAACACCAAGCTAACAACATGCTAGTAACATTTGCTAATTATGCTAGCAACATGTTAACATGCTTATGCTAACACCAAGCTAAACAGCATGCTAGTAACATGCTAGCAATATGCTAATAATGCTAAAAACATGTTAACACCACATTAATTATGCTAGTAACTGGCAAATCATGCTGGAAATATGCTAGCAACATGTTAATAATGCTAACACCATGCTAGTAACATGCTAACAACTGGCTAATCGTGCTAATAACATGCTAGCAACATGCTAGTAACTTGCAAACCATGCTAGAAACATGCTAATCATGTTAATACCAGGCTAGTAACATGCAAATCATGTTGGAAATGTTAACAACATGCTATCACCATGCTAATAATGTTAACACCATGCTAACAATGTTAATAACTTGCCAATCATGCTAACAACATGCTAGTAACTTGCAAACCATGCTAGAAACATGCTAATCATGCTATTAACTTGCTAATCATGCTAAAAACATGCTAGCACCATGCTAATCATGCTAGAAACATGGTAACATGTTAATCATGCTAACAAGCTAATCATCCGTCTCTAATATTTCTAATCTACTGATCTATAAAACTACTTTAAACTTCAAACTACTTCAAACTGAAAACCTTCGAACTTCTAGATTTTAAAACTTTCTCTAACTTCCTGCTTTAGCCTTCTCAAACCAATTTCAGTTTGTCTTGACAAATTGTACACTTTTTTTTTATCTAATTACAAAATATGATGCGTCTTGTTGCATTTTTGCTTTCATAATCGTTAGTAAGGTGAAGTCGTCCTGTATTCGTCCTTATTCATTAGAAAAATGGCCACAAACATGACTCCTGTCTGAATCTGAGCCCGATTACAAAACTTATTTTGTACATTTATATTGAGTATTTAAACATTTTTCCACTCCTTTGCAGATTGTAAGTGAAATGATACATTTGAAAACTTTTGACATTTAAAATGCATATTAAAGCCGTTACATAAAAGATAAAAAAAATCTTCATTGTTATTTTGTGTGATGGGAAAACTGTGATGGGAAGTTTTTATTGACATTTTTAACTCAAATTCGATAGTATTAAGCCTTTTTTGCAAATCTTTTTTGCAAATAATTTTTTTAATATGCAGATTCTTTATGGTCCCAAAAATGGTCTTTTGGTTTTGGAGTGAAATGTGCGACACGGACACAATAACCAACAAGTAGAGACTGGTTTCTGGTGTTGAAGTCAAGACGACAGATTTCTCTGGTGTTTTTGGTCCTGTTGCCTTCTATGCAGATACGGGAAGCTGCGGATCATTTGTCTGAATGACTGTGACAGGAGGGAAGAGCATCACGTTTGGCAGCTAATATCCGGCCGTGAGACACTGGACATAAATAAATGAGACCGTGGGCTGGTTGATGGATTTCTAATTTCACCCTGTGAATTTAGATTGCATTTTAAGCATTTTAAAACGGCAAATCTCAATCTCATCTTCTACTCTAATAGATCTAACCTGTGGAAGCCTGTTTCCAACACAGAATTAAAAAAAAAGAAAAAAAAAAAAAAGATTTTTAAAATCACAAATAATACTTTTTTTTTCTTTCCCCCAGAATTGCAAGAAATAAATTATGAATTTTGCAAGATTAAAAAAAAAAAAAATTAAATTAAATAAAAAAAAATTCAAAAATTCAAAAAACTTCAAAATTCAGAATTAATTTTTCCTCAGTTTACATCTCACAATTTTTAAAAAAAAAAAAAATTTAAATTTTAAC
Source organism: Cirrhinus mrigala (assembly GCA_036247105.1). Taxonomy (NCBI): domain Eukaryota; kingdom Metazoa; phylum Chordata; class Actinopteri; order Cypriniformes; family Cyprinidae; genus Cirrhinus; species Cirrhinus mrigala. The sequence continues at coordinate 1,405,208 of CM070017.1, read as the reverse complement.
TTTTCAATTTAGAAAAACAGTAATTGTGACTTGCTTACAATTTTACAAAGTTTACATCTTACAATTATGTGTTTGTTTCCACCACAGAACTAAAAAATAAATAAATAAATAAATAAATAAATAGGCTAATTGCAGCTTTTTTTACTGCACAACTCTGATGTTTCTTTTCACAATTTTAAGTTATCTTTCAAATCTGACTTTCTGCTACAGAATTAAAAAAAAAAAAATAAAATATTTCGCTATCACTTTTACTTTTTTAAAGTGTTTTTTTTTTTTTTGTTGTTATTGCGAGTTCATATCTCACAGTTCTGACTTTTATTCTCAGAATTGCAAGTTCAAGTTTATTATCTGAATTGTCATGATTGCCTTTATTTTTTATTTTTTTATCCCGTGGCAGAACAAGCTTTCATACTAACTGGGCTGTAATTAATAATTTGACACATGAAAGCGTATCTTTTGGGTTGTTAAACTGAAATGACATTCAGGACAGCAGCTTAAATAAAGAAGCTGTGTGTGTGACGTGCACATAAAGAGCCAAATTGTGCAAAAATAACAGCTTTTAGAATGTGTGCTCTGTAAATGGATGTCCGTGTGAAACAACAATAATGGATTCAGCAGCAGCACCTGTACGCGCCTCATCCAGACTCACGTGTGTCTGTCACTGAGCCAGAACCTCCATTATTCCAGCTCCGCTCGTGTCACAGAGAGACTCATCTATCAAATGAGCCTGCAGCATCTCCTCACACGGCCCGATGGAGATCTTCTGGCTGCTGGTCACAACGCTGACGTCCGCAAACGCGAAGGTTATGATGAACTGCAGCATCAGCGAGTTCCTGAAAAACACTTTATTCTGAGACTTTGAACAAATTTGATTAAAAAACCTGCAGTCGGCAGCAACAAACTCTTTATAATTAAGACCTTCATTGAACCCTAATGATCACATTTGATAAATAAAGCCTGTAAACGATCAAGTTTGAGTCTCTGAAAACATTTTTAGCTGTTTTTCCTTTATATTCTCACTACATAGAAACCTGAAAATCAAATATGATTAAAAAAAAAAGAAAAAAAAAAAAAAGATTTTTTCATATTTTATATATCAGGCTTCACAGGGTTAAAGTGTTTGTTGTAACAGTATGCAGGATGAACCATTACAAAACTTAGTTAATGATAAAAACAATAATGGAAGTATTGTCATACCTGCAAACTCCAGACCGGTGAATCAACACCAGTGTCTTTGGAAACATCCTAAACTGACTGTAAATTTAGGATACAAACAACAATAGTTCAAATAATGCAAGGTATGACAAAATCAAGTTTTATAAAATGATAAACTTCACATTTCTCTAATAAATGAATGTTACAGCAGAAATGCAGCCGTTACCCCTGTACATACAGCAGTGCAGCTCTCATAAAAAGAAAATGATGGAAACTTTTCTGAGGACAGTCAGTTACCTTTAGATATACAAACACATACCTGAAAATATGAAGTGGCAATTATGTTTATGCATTTACTTATTTAAAAAAAAAAAAAAAAAAAAAACAGATTTGAAGGTATAGGCAACAAATTCTGGAGAGGAGAAAAAAAGAAAAAAAATTGTGAGATGTAAACTCCAAATTCAGAGGGGGGAAAAAAATTGTAAATTGCTGATAAAAACTAAATTATGACATGCAAACAAAAATAAATAAATAGAGATATAAAAGAATTCCGAGGGGGAAAATTGCAAGATGTAAACAAAACAAACAAACAAAAAAAATTGAGACAAACAGAATTCTGAGAAAAAAAATAAAATAAAAATTGATGTAAACTCAATTATGTGGGGAAAAAAAAAACAAAAAAACAATTGTCAGTTGTATATTTAGAGATCGGAGGGATAAAAACTAAAAATTGGAATGTAAAAAAAAAAAAGAAAAATTGTGAGATGTAAAAAAAAAAAAAAAAAAAAAAATGAGACAGAATTCCAATGAAAAAAAAAAATTGCAAGATGTAAACTACAAATTGAGGAAAAAACACCTAAAAATTGTGAGATGTACATTCTGAGGGATAAAAAAATTGGAAGGTAAAAAAATAAAAATAAAAATTGTGAGATGTGAACTCAGAATTCTGAGGGATAAAAACTAAAATTTGTAATGTAAAAAATAAATAAATAAAAATACAAAAAAATTTGTAATGTAGACTTAAAATTCTGAGGGAAAAAAAAAAAAAAAAAAGGTAAATTCAGAAATCTGAGAGGTTTAAATAAATTCCCAAAAACTGCAACATGCAACTCAGAATTCCAACGAAAACTTTTGCAAGATGTAAGCTCAAAATTCATAGAAGAAAAAAAGCTGCAGGACATAGACTCACAATTCTGAGAAAAGTATGAATTGTGAGAAAGTTATAACTATTTTTTATTATTATTATTGGAAATGAGCTTCCAGAGGTCTGACTGTGGATGTTGAGGTCAATCTAACACCGAGCCCAGATCCGTCTGTATCGCTCAATGAATGTAATCTGCCATCAGATGAAAATAACCTGCTAAGAGGATTGAGAGGTGTGCTGGACATTCACAGAAACAAACACACACACACGCACAATAAAAGACTCCATTAACACAAATGAAAGACAGTGGACGGACTCAGTCTGGTATCTGTGAAGCGACGGGGTCAGCGAGTGTGTCTGAAACATTCACCTTCAGACCATACAAAGATTTTCTCCTACTGAGTGCATGAATGAACAATGATTATTTCAGACCCGTTTGGATTAAAGCTACTATCTGACCCGTTTAAGACTGATACAGCTTCTTTTAGAGAATTAATCCTGGTGCAAATTAATTTCTTAAAGCCACAGTGACTAACCAATATTGACTAACCGATCTGTAACACATAGATATGAAAAGGTGGTTTTGCAGTTTTCTAACACCACATTCACACATCAACCATAATCAAACATTTCACTTACTTAAGCAAAAAAAATCAATGCACTGAAATGCTGCAGTTCAATCAGGGGCTTTGATGTGTTTATCACAACAAATCAAATAAAAACATTAGTTCAAAGATGGAGACAAAGATTCTTTATTTACAAAAGCCAATGAAGCGCACGAAAGCGTCGCTCGGAACTCAACAAACTTCAAACATCTGAGCGCTCTACTACGTAAAAAGAGTAAATAAAAATAGAATCACAAGAAATGGAAAATAAAAAGATCCAGATGAAAGCAAAACTGTTCTTGAATGTTTTCAGATCTCAGATCAGGTCGGCCACTGAAAAACAAGAGTTTGTGAGAGTCAGTCGTCTGGAGAAATATCAAACGCCTCTATATTTTAATATGAGCTGTAGAGATGACATGTTCTGTAGATGTTGCGTGTATTTGACTGCGTTTCTGCTCACCGTTCATGGGCATTTCATCGATCTGTGTGGAATAGTACTGCTCAATATCACGCAGGATACGGATGTCGTCGTTCTTCACAAAGTTGATGGCCACACCCTTCCTGCCGTAACGACCCGATCGACCAATCCTGACGACAGAAACACCACCATTCACATTCAGACACAAAAACAATGACTTCGTCCAGACGTCTGATTTTAGGCTTATTGAATTAAACCCATCCAAAACAGTGTCATTAATGGAAGCCCGTTTCCGCCACGGAATAAAAAAATAAAAAGGTTATTGTGACTTTTTAATCTCATAATTCAGACTTTTTTTTTTCTCCGAATTGCATGATACAAACTTGCAATTCTGCCTTATTTTCTCCAAATTGAGTAATTCAAATGTGCAATTCTGACTTTTTTCTGCGAACTGCATGATACAAAGTTGCAATTTTGCCCTATTTTCTCCGAATTGTGATACAAACTTGAAATTCTAACTTGTTCTGCGAATTGCATGATACAAACTGACAATTCTGCCTTTTTTTCTGCAAACTGAGTGACACAAACTAAATTCTGACTACTTATGCAAATTGCATGATACAAACTCACAATTCTGACCTTTTTTCTCAAAACTGTGAGATATAAACTTGCAATTACAAGAAAAAAGTCAGAATTGTGAGATATAAACCCACAATTCCGTAAACATATTTTTTCTGCTAAGATCTGGACTTCACAACTCTATATTTCACAACTTTATATCTCCCAATTCTGAGAGACAAAAAAAAAAAAAAAAAAAAAAAAAAAAGTAAGAGTTTATGACGCAATTCTGAGAAAAAGCCAGACGTAAACTTGGAATTGCAAGAGAAAAATAAGGATTGCAAAATTATCTCTCGCAATTCTAGCGTTATTTCTCACAATTTTGATTTTACATCTCACAATTCTGAGAAAAAAAAGTCAATTGCAAGATAAAAATTTTAAAACTTATTTAGTTTTATTTTTTATTCAGTGGCAGAAATGGGCTTCCATAGTTATTTTAGTATTACTAAAAATACTGTTATGTTTTATTAGGAGTTTGAATTCATTTTCCTTTTTAGATTTTTAATTTTAGGTCTAGTAATTATTATTGCCATTGCTATTTTTTTTGTATTTTAATGTCTACACAGTTCAATTTTTTTATTTCAGTTTTAACTTTGTTTTAGTATATAAAGTTAAATAAAATTAAAAAAAAACTATTATAATTATTGTATTATAATAACACTGGTGTGGATATTTTTTTAGTCTATGGGTTAAAAACACCACAGAAGCAAGATTCAGTTGTGGCTAAAAATCTCATTAAAAGCAGATTTTTGGTTTTCTTCTTCAGTCTGAATGGTGAAATCAGAATCAAGCTGTTTTTCCTCATCAGATGTAAACAACATGAATTACACAAAGAGTTCATTCCCACTGTTAGACACACATCACAGTGAGACTGAGGCTTGTGTGTCGTACCTGTGGATGTACAACTCTCTGTTGTTGGGAAGATCGTAGTTAATGATGAGAGAAACTTGAGGCACATCCAGACCTCTGGCCCAAACGTCTGTGGAGATCAGCACTCGACTACAAGACAAACAAGATTACAAACACTTCTGACTGACATGCATTTGTTTTCAGTGTAGACTGTTTATAAATTAAGAAACGAGTAGCAGCAGATCTTTTCTTCCCCAATGTGATGTAAATCTGAGTGAAACAGATCATTTACAGAGAATAAATATAGGGCAGGTCTTGGTTCAGCAAATTGGTTGTTGATTGGATGTTGAGATGTGGGCGTGGCTCTCAAGTGTATGCAGATGAGTGTGAGCAATAGGGGCGGACTTCAAGAGCACGAAACGAACATGCATGGAGAAAACAGATGTGTGGGTTTATACCTGGCTCCAGATCTGAACTCCTTCATGATGGACTCACGCTCTTTCTGTGGCATGTCTCCATGCATCGACGACACGGTGAAATTCGCCTCCCTCATCTTCTCCGTCAGCCAGTCCACCTGAAAACAGAAAATAAACAAACATGAGATGCCACTGTTATTTTTGCATGTAATGCAACTACATTTTGAAACCTGATTAATCAGCATTATTCGACTAGTCAGGGTCACATGACCCAGGAGAAATCATTTTAAGATGCTGATTTGCTACTCAAGAAACAATGCTGATTATCAATGTTGAAAACAGTTGTGCTGCACAATATCTGAGTGGAAACTGTAATGCATTTTATTAATGCATCCTTAATATAAGCATTTTTTACTTATTCCAAATGTCTGAACAGTAGCGTATGACGGTTTCCACAAAAATATTGTGCAGCACATCGGTTTTCAACATTGCTAATAATCAGAAATGTTTCTTGAGCAGCATATTAGAATGATTTATGAATCACCAGTGTTGGGGAAAGTTATTCTTAAAAGTAATGCATTACAATTTTGCGTTACTCCCTAAAAAAAAAAAAGTAACTAATTACGTTACTTAGTTACTTTTTATGGAAAGTAATGAAATACACTACTTTCTAAATCTGGGCAGGGCATGCTTGTTTGTTTTAATATAAAAATTCTGTTTTTGGCAAATGTAAAAGCCCTTTCACACCAAAAGCCTCAGGCTGAAGGAAAAGTAAATTTATGTCTGTACAGTAGCATGCAGAAGACAAAAGTTAAAAAAAAAAAAAAAAGTTAATTTATCTCGAGTAATTTTTGCTTATTAGTATGGAATTGAATTGGATCAAAGGACAGCAGCAAAGACATTGATTAAAAAAAAGGAATCAAATACATTTGAATTTATATTATTTAACTTTTATTATAACATTTATATTATTTATTATATATTATTTAACTTTTGTGTGTGTGTGAGATGAATTAATGCATGTACACATTTATTCTAGAGCTAAAGTGACACTAAAGTAAGTATCTTACTTCTGCTTTCTCTCAACATGAGGACAGGAAAGCTTTCAATCAATAAGTAACTGGCGCTACTTATTTGAAAAAGTAGTTCAGATATTTTTTGTAAATTAAAAATGGGTTACTTTACTAGTTGCTTGAAAAAAGTAACCTGATTATGTAACTCGCATTACTTGTAACTGCTCAAGACTGGAGTAATGATGCTGAAAAAGCTCATTTAAAAGTACAATAATATTTCACAATTTTGTTGTATTTCTGATTAAATAAATGCACTACTATAAAAATAAGCTCATTTTACAGCAAATTTGGAAAGAAATCAATCAACTTTGTATGTGTATGAAAATATTCATGTCACCCCCTTCGTAATTGTTAACATTTTCATAAGTAACTAATTTAATTACACATTTTTTCCTCAGCAACTGTAACTGATTACAGTTACATTGTAACAAAATTACTGTAACAGTTACGTTTATTTTGTAATTAAATTATGTAATTCCGCTACATGCAACTATTTAACTCCCTAACATTGCTGTTAGACAACTATAACCATACTGACCCATCCCTGCCAGATATGCTGGACATCTAGTTATCAAACACCACTGGTAATTCAGTTACCATTCCAGTGTGGTTTGTGTGGCGTGACTGACCTTGCGTTTGGTGTTGCAGAAGATGACGGCTTGTGTGATGGTCAGCGTGTCGTAGAGGTCACACAGAGTGTCGAACTTCCACTCCTCTCGCTCGACGGCCACGAAAAACTGCTTGATACCCTCCAGCGTCAATTCATCACTACACACCAATAGAAACACATTGATTCAACATGTCTGTCCAAAAGCCCAAACTGAGCAAAAATATGCAATTTGGTTCACATGCTGATATTTATATGCTGAAATTCTGCTGTAAATCAATGAGATCTTTATAACAATACAGCAGATACTGATATAAAATGATGTAAATATCAGTGGTCACTCCATATCTCCAATAACATGTCTTAGTAAGATGAGACTGAAATGATATAAAACATAATGCAATGCAATGCAATGATGATTGAGAGATGAACAAATAAACGTTCCTAAGATGACGTGAGATGTTTTGGAGGCCTTGTTTATTAAATACAATGCACTAGGCCTCATAGGGTTAAAACTGAGCAAATGACCTTTAACCACTCACCGTTTGACCAGGATGCGGATGGGGTCGGTCATGAACTTGTTGGTCATCTCCAGGATCTCGTGTGGCAGTGTGGCGCTGATCAGACACACCTGAGTGGCGGGCGGCAGGTATCGGTACACGTCGTAGATCTGTTCCTTAAAACCTGCGAATCAAATCACAGGAGTCAAATGAAAGCTGAAACCAACATTTACAAGTTCACACACATGATCTCATGCATTTGGAAGTGTTTTAGGACAGTTTACCCTTGTTGAGCATTTCATCTGCTTCATCCAACACCAGCATCTTAATGGCACGAGTCCTCAAACTCCTCCTGCGGATCATGTCTGACAGAGGAAGAGATTTTATTATATTATAAACCACTCAAGATTTATGCACACTAATGAGTCATAACAGGATCTTCTCTTTCAAAATAATATTTGCATGGGCACTTCAGAAAGAAACTAAGCTTGAAAAACAGCATGTTTAAACATCACATTAACATATGTATGCATGCATTTGCATATCAACATCCATTCAGTATTCAGCAACCTGACGGTGTTGCTGCTTTATTTCATATGCAAAAAGGGCAGCCAATCAGATGTCATGGACATACAGCCTTAAAAGGTACAGTTTAGGTGTAAAGGTCAAAAAAAGAAACAAGAACTCACCAAATACTCGTCCGGGCGTTCCAGCAACTACATGCTGACCGTAGTCCAGCTTCCTGATGTCCTCGCCGACGTTCGTGCCTCCGATACAGGCGTGACACTGAACGTTCATGTAGTCGCCCAACGCCAGCAGGACCTGTAGGACAGAGGAAATGACATCATGTCAGACACAGGTTTAAAAGAAAAAAAAATGCGAAAACGCACAACTGTTTTCTAAAGTTTTGTTTTACCTTCTGGATCTGTCCTGCTAACTCTCTGGTTGGAGCCAAAATCAGTGCTTGAGTCTCTCGAACCTACAGTCAAAAAGGAATTAAGAAATTTGTGAATTATTGCTTGAAATAAACCTTAACTGAAATGAAATAGAAACATATTGGCAACAAAAATAAATAAATAAACAGAGAGAGAAAAAAAAATTCAGCTAGTTTCCAAAGCAATTTTTTTTTACATTTTTGTTTAAGTTGAAGTACTAAAATAACTAAAACTTTATTCAAAATTATATAGATTTAAAAAAAATCTTTAAAAAAAAGGGGAAAAAAGAAACATTTTATTTTTTAGCTAGTGTCATTTACCATTTGTTTAGTTTAAGTTGATGTACTAAAATATCTAAAACTTAAACAAAATACAGAGATGAAAACAAAAAAACAAAAAAACAAAACAGAAAATATAAAAATTAATTGAATTTTAAAAAAAAACACCGGAAAGAAATCAACCGTAAGTCAAAAAAGGATTTTAGAAATTGTGACAAAGAAACAGGGTTATTTTTGTTCAATAAATACATTAAAAAAAAATAATAATAATAAAAATATATAAAAAAATAAACAAAATAAATATATAAAAAAGGAAAATGAAGAAATAAAAAAAAAAATTGCACCTAGTTTCCAAAGTAACTTTTTACATTTTTGTTTAAGTTGAAGTACTACAATAACTACAACTTAATTCAAAATTATATAGACATTAAAAAAAAAAAAAAAAAAGGAAAAAAAAGAAACTTATTTCAGGTAGTGTCCAAGACAACATTTGTTTAGTTTAAGTTTATGTACAACAATATCTAAAACTTAATAAACAAAATACAGCAAAAAAAATATAATGTATAAAAAAAATTAATAAAAGAAAACAAAAACTTTACAATTAAAATAAAAACAGAAACTACAAAAATAAATTAATTTAAAATATAACAACAGTATTGTAATTATACCAAAATATCACCAGAAGGAAACCAACACTCATTTTCAGAAGTAAACATGACGTACCTGAATATCCAAACACTGCAGCACTGAGATACAGAACGTGGCTGTTTTACCGGTTCCAGACTGTGACCTGGAGAAAAACAAACCATGTTAGTCAATTTGCACAACAAAACCAAGCATAAACAGATGTTTATTGTATTTCAATCATTTCTCCACAACATAAATCCAGCGTGACTTACTGGGCGATGACGTCTCGTCCCTTGATGATCTGTTTGATGGCTCTCTGCTGGATAGCTGATGGTTTCTCAAAACCTGAAATCCATAACATAAATAATCATTAAAATAAACATTCACGGATTTACATAGGAGAGTATTAGTGAACAGAACTGTACAGCAGCAAGATGTTATCCTAATGATAAACAACCCAAAACACTAATAAAACTGTTAGAATCAAATAACAGAAACAACCTTGTATGCATATGTATGTACAAGAAGATAAACAACTACTTCATTCTGATCTTTCTTTCTCTCTCACACACAAACAAGTACGTCTGAACGAACACATATCATGTTTTTTCGAGCATTTTGAGGTTTTATATGTAAAAACAATGACTGCTGAATGAATTAGACCAGCCTGAATGTTGATTTCAACACTGTAAACATAAAACAGGCGCTTTTTACTCTTCATTCTCCTCACTTTCTAATAAACATGATAAACAATGGACGGTTATTGATCAATGTATTGGTGAGTTGTTCGGAGATGTCCTCTTACGTCCCAATAAAGCTCACGCAGAGCTCCATAAGCTGATATATGACGAATTTCAGCAGTAATTAATGATTAATAGAGTGTTTTTACCGTATGCGTAGATCCCGCGCAGTAAATCTTCCCTCAGGCCCATCGTGTCAAACGTCGGCGTCACATCCACCTCTTCGCTCGTCTCAAACTCGACTTTCGTCATGTCTTCCTCCTTCAGGATCCTCTTCCTCACAGGAGCTGCGGCGGCGGCCATAATGATCACCGATTTTTAATATAAATTACGAGCTAAAATATGAAAGCGCGACTGTGCGCGTCTACAGGCCGAACGGAAGAGCCGCGTGTGTCGCAGCTGTGACGCACAATGCAGGAGACGCGCGGTGACGACACCGCACTGGCCCCGCCCACTACGCTTTCATTTTAACGATTAATATCCGTGTATTTACTTAAAATGTTTCATATTTTAAAATGCTTATGGACGTAATTATAATATGAGTCAGACATTGCTGTTTTGTCATTCATTTGTTTGCCAATGAACCACACAGAGACATTTTGACCAGATTTATTAATGTTAATCTGATCTCATTTTGTAAGTGGCTTTTCTTTCTGTTTTAAAGATGATTTCTTTGGATTTTGACTACTCATAAGAGAATATAGGAAAACAGAACTTAATTTCTGTTTCCTACTCTAAACCTCTCTTTTCTTTATTCAAAGTTAATCTACACAAGTACATGGAAACTATCCAAAGTTCTGTTCATCCTAAAGAAGTGAAAACTGTAATTACAGTTCAAAAAAAAAAAATAAATAAATAAAAAAACATTACTATAGTTTTACTATAATAAAACCATGGTTAATTTTCTTAAGGGATTTGTATTTGTGTATTCTTTCTTTATTTTTTCTATGTTTTGTTATTATAACTGTACTGCTTTAATGGTTTGATTCTTTTATGTTTAATAAACAAAAAAAAAGAAAGAAAAAAAAGAAATCAGAAAAAAAGATTCGCGATCCACGCTCAGTTCTGAGCTGAATCAAATGATTTGCGATTCGCGCTTCAAAGTCCCTATCTAAATAATAATGATTCGCGAACCATCATTTCGAATCGAGAGTTCGAATCATTCAATTCGCAAAACGATTCGCGATTCACACTCTGAAGTTGCGATTTCAATCAAAAGAATCGCGAAACCGCACCGAAGTCCTGATCTGAATTAAATGATTCGCGATTCGAGCTTCTAAGTCCCCATTTAAACAATAATGATTCGCGAACCATCATTTCAGATCGGGAATTCAAATCATTCAATTCATGAAATGATTCGCGATTCACGCTCCGCAGTTCCGTTTTCAATCAAATGATTCGCGATCCGCACCGAAGTCCTGATCTTAATTAAATGATTCGCAAACCATTATTTAATTATCTTCTCCCACATTCCATCAGATATACATAAACAATGTACTTTAAAATAGGTCTATCTGGCTTTTTGCAGAAGTGGCCGGGTATTGCGACAATGGTTATTGAAATTAAGGATTTTTATTACGTGCATCCATCAAATTGAATTCGATTCTCTTATTACCAAAAATTAGATTTTTAATTTCTCTCTACGTTGTTAAACAGATTTTCAAAGTTGCTTTGGCCTTTTTATTATAGTTACCTGAAACTGAAATAAAATATAAAACAACTGTACATATTATTTCATCCAGTTGCCAAAGTAACAACTCTCATTTTCATTTATTTACAATAACTTGATGCACTTAAAGAGCTAAAATTTAAAAAACAATGAAAACTATATACACACACATTAAAAAAGGAATAAAAATGAGAAATATAAAAAAGAAAAAAAATTAAAATGTAAATAATTATACTTTCAGCTAGTTTCCATTTTTTGTTTAAAGTTAATGCCCCAAAATATCTAAAACTTAAAAAAAAAAAACTATATATATATATAATAAAAATGTAAAATTTAATCTAGTTGCTAAAACATCTCATTTTTATTTACTTTCATTAACTTGATGCACTAAAGTAGCAAAACTATATAGGCATATTTAAGAAAAATAGAAATAACAAATATAAAATAAAACTGTACTCTTATTTGTTATTAAAAGTTAAAGCTCAAAAATAAACTTAAAAACTATATAGATACATTTAAAAAAATGAATCTTTTTCTTCCCAGCTAGTTTTCAAGGCAACATTTTTAATTTTTGTTTAGTTTGTCACTTAAAAATGACAAAAACACACTTTAATTTTTAAATGAAAACAGAAAATATAAAAAATTAAGAACTCTAAATATTAACAAAAAAAAAAAAAAAAGGAATAGTATCTAAGCGAGACCGAAATAACAGTCGATTAGTTCTATAGATTAAAATGATCATGTCACATGTTTTAAAACTGATGCTCAGTTGAAGTATTAAGTACGATTTGAGAAGCGCTGCACATCCGGACAGGAAAATCACGGCCATTTGAAAGAGTTTTCCCAACTAAAAAACTTCTCATTTTATAAGTGTAAAATTCACACTGCGATCACGTGATCTTGACAAAGTCAAAGCACATTCAGGCTCGACTGGTTTATCATGAAATAAGACAGAAGCAAAGATCCGGCTCAACAATCAGATTTATTGTGCGATGTTCCACCGAGCCACAGATCGAAAAATACAGTCCGAGACCAAATAATGCATCCGTACAAAACAGCATCCGGTTTACTGGTCCTTCAGCTCCCTCAGACGCTTGATGGCAGATTTGACCGTGACGGCTGACGTCGTGCTGCAGGACAGAAGAGATGGTTAGACTCGCATCAGAGACGCTTTCATTAAACAAACATCGGATTCAGTCTTACTTGTAGGACCAGGCGCCTCCAGCGACTGTTTTCATGCAGGAGCCACAATGCCAGATACCAACAGCCTTTCTCTTCATCTTAGTCTGGAAAGAAAAAAAAAGGAAATCACAAAAAGAGCATTTTAACATCACAGAAAGAGCAAAAACAGCACATGTATTCAACAGAACCATCGTTTTGAGCGCGTCTCACCTTGCCGCAGAAGGAGCAGGTGTATTTGGCGTGTTGGCTGATCTCAATCTTCTTCACCATCTTCCTGAGGGACGCACCGTAACGGGTGCCGTACTTCCCCACAATCCCCACCTTCTTGGTGCGCTTGGCCTGAACGGGAACAAACAAACAAACACTTCAATAAACAGTTCAAACTGATAAAAACGAGCAACAAGTTTCATCCAAGCTGCTAAAAATGGCTTTTGCTGAAACCGTCTGTTGAACGACTGCTTGACCCTGGACCACAAAACCAAAAGTAGTCGTAAGTATCACGGGTATATTTGTAGCAATAGCCAAAAATACATTGTATGGGTCAAAATTATTGATTTTCTTTTATGCAAAATGTTCCATGAAGATATTTTGTACATTTTCTACCATAAATATATCAAAACTTACATTTTTTTTTGTAATATGCATTTGCTAAAAAACTCATTTGCACAAGTTTAAAGGTGATTTAAATTTTTGTGCACCCTCATATTCCAGTTTTTTCAAATAGTTGCATCTCAGCCAAATATTGTGCTATAGTACAAACCACACATCAATGGAAAGCTTATTAAAATAAATAAATAAATAAACCCTCATGACTGGTTTTAAGGTCCAGGGTCACATTTACACCATAAAATAAAAAAATAAAAAAAAATAATAATAATAAATTGCAATTGCTCAATTTAAAATTTGAGATTTTTTTCCTCAAAAAAAAAAAAAAAAAAAAAAAGCCCTCATAATTGTGAGAGATAAACTGAAATGCAACAGAGAAAGTCTCAATTGTGAAACCAAAAAGATAATAAAATAAAAACTATATACATTTTATTTATATAATAAATAAAAATGATATATCTCCTTTTTATTTGTTAAAAAATGATTTTATTCAATATTATTTCAGAATTATGAGCAAAAAAAAAAAAAAAAAAAAAAAAAAAAGTCAAAATTGTAAACGTGTCAATTTCATTTTCAAGTCAACATATCACAATTCTGACTTTTTACCGCTTGCAATTTTGACTTTACACGTGGTAATAACTGGTAAAACTGCTAAATAAAATCCAGATTGAGAAACTCAATTGTAGGGCTGTCAAACAATTAATCGCATACAAAAAAAAGTTTGAGTTTGCCTGATATATGCGTGTGTAATTGTTTATATACAAATACAAATTAATGTATATATTTAAGAGAAATGTTATGCACAAAATATTTTTTTTTATATAATATAAATTATATAAAAATTCTAAAACATATACTTGTAAATATTTCTTAAATATAAACACATGAATGCATTTGTATTTATACATTCACAATTACACATATTAGGCAAACTCAAACTTTTTTGTATGCAATTAATCACAAATGAAAGTGATAATTACTCGTTTAAATTTTGTGACAAACTTGAAATCAAAACCACATCAATAATTCTTTTTTTTTTTTTTTTTTCCACTCTCACAATTCTGTTTACGTCTTGCAACTATGAAAATTGCATGTAAAAAGTCAGAAATTCTAGACTCGGAACTCTGCAACGTAAAAAATTAACTTGCATTTTTTTGTATTCTGTGGTAGAAAAACAAATACCTTGTATGTGCAAACACACTTGGCAATAAAGCTTTGATTCTAGAAATAATCTTCCATATCTTGCACTGATCTAATGCTGACTATATTAAATTCCGACAAAATTATTTAACATAAATGTAGATGAATCACATATAAGCTCAGTGTGCAGAGGAAAGGTTTGCTGCTTTAGGCCTTGCAGATGTTAAATGAGAGCAGATCTGAAGGTTTAAAGCATTAAATGAATCCATGAAGAAGGTCAGGAATTAAACTAGAAACCTACAGAGCTCAATTCAGTCATACATGACAGTTTACAAACACCGAACTCCGGCTATCAGTTATTACTATGAACATTATGACATTAAAACCGTTAAAAACGCGCGTTTTAATTACTAAACTCTGTGTTTTCATACAAGCATCAGACTTTGATTCGGAGCAGCGGCTTCACTGACAGAGAGAAACACTCCCGATCATCATGTCATTTAAAGTTGTTTTCATCGTTTGTGTGAACACATACAGCACCGATGGCGTTTTATTCACTCATCCGAACATCGACAAACGAGAAAAGTGAGATATTTCAGCGAGAAAGAGAAGATGTTTGAGGATTCCTCTCTTAGGCCAAAAGCACTCACCATTTTAGCAGAAGAGGTGCGGATCCAAAAGAGACCGAGCGACTGCGCATGCGCGATTTACCAGCGCTCACACTGACGCATTATGGGATACCGGAGGACCAACTGCAGCACACGGCCAGAAACAACACAACACATAAACGTTCTTTGAATTAATAATAATAATAATTTGTTACTATATATTGCTATATTATATCATTATGTTGTTATTTATTATTTATTTAAACTTAAAGTATTTATTTATATTATTTAAACTATTTTATAAAAAAATATATTATTTAATTTATAATATTATGTCTCAAATTAATTATAATTAATATAATTATAATTAATAACAAATAATTGTAGGCATGTTTTCTTTTTATGACTTTATGCTGCTTCAGTAAAAGAATGATTACAAAAAATAATAACAATAATAATAATTTGTTAACTTAATTGTATGCATGTTATATAATTACATACTATATATTGATTCATTATATCATCATGTTGTTATATTATGTATTTAAACTTTAAATAATACATTTATCGATTTATTTATTTACTATAAATTATTTATCATTTGTTTAATAAAATGATTATATAACTGAATTTATAATATAATTATAATTAATAAATAAAATAATCGTAAGCATGTTTTCTCTTATGAATTCATGCTGCCTCAGTAAAGAATGATTACAAATAATAATAATAATAATAATTTGTTAACTTAATTGAATTCATATATAATTGAATTATATAATGGTGTAACACTTACATATTGTAATATTATAAGTATTATTTATATTTAACAATATGGTTTTATACAATAATCTATTATATATACACGAATATACTAATTTGTATTATAATAATATTATATGTTTATACTGTCACAGTACGTATTATTATTTTGAAATAGCGTTTATTTTTATATTGTTAGTTTTCATTTTTAGTTTAGGTTTTACTCATTTTAGTACTTTATAAAAATAGTCCTTAGCTTTCATTTATATTTAGTTTATTTTTTAGTAATTTCGTTTATGCTTTTATATATATATATATATTTTTTTATTAGTTATTTAAAAAAAAAATTAAATTCAGCTTTAATTTATATTTACTTCAGCTGTAGTTTAGGAATTTTATTATGCACTCATCATTTTTATAAATGTTTTATATTGATATTTAGCTTTCATTTATAATTGTTTATGTTTTAATTTCTAGCAATTTTGGTACAAGCATTTATCATTTTTATTTTATATTTTATTGTATTTATTTCAGTTGTAGTTCTAGTAATTTTATTATGTTTTTATTATTTTTTTATATTTTTATTTAGCTTTATTTATTTATTTATTTATTGGTATTATATATATATAAATTGTTAATATTTTAAATCCAATAATAAATAATAATAGTAAATATAAAATAATATAAAATATTTTATTAACTTAAAAAAAATATATAATTAATAATAAAATAATTGTATTGTATGTTGTCCGTGAATTTGTTTCCGTAAAATATTTTTTAATATTTTATTTGATTAATAATAATAATAATAAAGCTTAAACTGTATGCATACATAATTAGTGGCATTACACTTACATATTATATACTGTTATATTGCAAGTACAATTTAGATTTTTAGAAGATTTAAACAATGCATATTATATTATAAAATAATTGTATAATTTATGTAAAAAAAATAATAAATTATATATATAACATAAATATAAAAAAAAATAAATTAATTTATAATTAATTATTTATAATAAATAAATAAACTAATTTGCTAATATGTTGTTTCTATGAATTTATGCTGCTTCAGCAAAATAGTTCACATCAAAAATAAAACAAAGTACATACGCCACACAATGTTTTTGTTAATCAGCAGAAAATATCTATATTTATTTGGTCAGGGTTTAATCACGGAAGCACATCTTTAAAAGTTTAGGCATGCAAATCTAATATATTCATCTGTAAACATGATATCAGGGTAAAAATTGGCAGCATTTCTACAGGTCAGTTCAGAGGAAAATACTGAGAAGAGCACAAGAATTCAGTAACAATTCAACAACGGACACTCAAATCAGTGATTCTGGAATAAAGAAACAACAACAGCCAAATAATTACAGCACAAAGGAATATTATACACAAATACCAGAGGGAAACAACTCAAACAACAGCCAAAAATAGTTTGCACAACAGAAAGATGAAACGATTGTGTCCACAAACACGATTCAGAACAACATTTTTCAATTTCTTTTTTCAAAAAATACATGAAATCTTTTACTTGATCTCCACCCGGTCGTTTCAGTCTCAGGTACAAACGTGCGAAACCATTGAAATACAAAGACTGACATTTGTGAAGGAAATATTACACAGGCCAGGTGTTAAAAACGAACAAATACAAGACGAAGGCACAGCAGATGGGCTGAAGCACTAACACGAAAATCTGTTCTGATTAATGTCGTTTATAAACACTAGTGGTTAATAACTGTGTGTTTTATGCAGTTCTGAATGTGACAGGGTTTATTGGCTCAGTGGTGTTGAGGGTTAATGTGGTTTGAGGATGATGGAAGTTTGTCAACACTGGCGCCCTCTTATGGAGAGACCGTGCAGCCGTTTAGAATCCGGTCTCCATGCTGAGCGTGCGACGCGTCACGTGTTCGATCTCTCCGGTCACGTACTCGTCAAAGCTGGTCTGATATTTGGCCAACATCTTCAGCATGGGACGCAGGTTCAGCCACCACTGCTCCTTCGGCATCCGGTGTCTGCAGAAACACAGCAATCATGTGACGTCATGTTATAATGAGCTCCCGATGCTGGTAATTATTCATGAGGCGAGTCACGTGACTCTTACTCAAAGTCGGTGTGCGCTTTGAGTTCGGTGACGGGACTGAACGACATCACTTTCTTCTTCATGCCGATCACACAGGCCGTATCTGGAGCGTTCGCAAACACGCGGCCTGAAGTTCACAAGAGCTCAGATCATCATCGCTGCCTTGAAATCTATTATTCATTTATCATTCATCTTTAATCTATTCATTTAAATGCATTTGAAATTAAGGTTTCATTGATCAGGAACATTTCTGCTGTTGTTACAGTTCTGGGAATCGTTCTGAAGTGATTCAGATTCTGTATTATACACAAAATTCTTGTCAATTTTAGTCTTATATATACTAATATTATATTCTTATACCATCATAGTATGTATTATTTTAAATTAGCTTTTATTTATTTTTATATTTTCTGTTTTAGTCATTATCACTTTTAGTAGTTTCTAAAAATAGTCCTTTTTAGCCTTCATTTATAATTATTTCAGTTTTTGTTTTAGTAATTTCATCTATGCTTTTATCATTTTTTTTATTAGTTCTTTAAAAACATTTTACTTAAGCTTTACTTTATATTTATTTCAGTTTTAGTTTAGGAAGATTATTTTGCACTTTTATCATTTTTATGAATTTTTAATATTTATATTTAGCTTGAATTGTTTTTTTTTTTAAATTATTTAGCTTTCTTTTTTTAGTTTTATTATTTTTTTCTTTCTTTTTTTAAGTTTTATTTATTTATTTATTTATTTATTTATTTTAGTTTTTTAGGAATTTTATTATGCACTTTTATACTTTTTATGAAATTGTATTATTTGTATTTAGCTTTCATTTATAATTGTTTCAATTTCAGTTCTAGTAATTTTGGTATGGGCATTTATTTTAATATTTATTTTAGTTTTAGTTCCAGTAATTTTATTATGAACTTTTATCATTTTTATAATTTTTTTACTATTTATATTTAGCTTTAATTTATAATGGTTTCCATTGTAGTTCTAGTAATCTTGGTATGTGCATTTATCATTTTTATTATATTTTATTTTTAGTTTTAGGTAATTGTTTGGGTGCTTTTATCATTTTTAATAAGTTTTAATTTAATATTTCAGTTTTAGTTCCAGTAAATTTAGTATGCACTTTTATAATTTTTTTAATTTGTAATATTTATATTTAGCTTTGATTTAAAATGGGTTCAATTTTACTTCTAGTAATTTTGGCATGTACATTCATAATTTTTCTTTTTTTTCCCCTTTTTTTTCCAGCTTTAGTAAATTTTTTTGGTGCTTTTATCATTTTTAATAAGTTTTATTTTAATATTTATTTCAGTTGTAGTTCTAGTAATTGTTTTATTAATTTTTAGATTTTTATTTTGCTTTCATTTATATATATATATATATATATATATATATTAGTTTTAGTTTGATTAATTTATGAGCTTTTATTTTCTATTTAGCCTTTATTTTTTACATTTATTTCAGTTTTAATATTTTGTGTGTGCCTTTAGCATTTTTGTTCATTTTTTAAAATATTTTTATTTATATCTCATTTATATTTATTTCAGTTTTAGTTTTGATAATTTTAGTACTTAAATTTGTTTTATTTATTAGTTAGTGATCAAGGTAACATTCCTAATTTAATTACAATTTAATTTTTTACATTTGATTTTTTTTTTATTATTAATTGTATTTTATTTAATGTTTTATTTCAGCTTTATTTCAGTTAACAAAAATGATTTGTAATCGTTCTAGTTTTAGTTCAAATCTCACCCTGTCTGTACGTGTTGTTCATCTTCTCTGTGAGCCACAGAACTGACTTTACTCCCAGTTTAGTTCCAAAATTCCTGTCAAACGGAGTGGGAACGCCACCCTAAACACACAAAACAAGAAGTTACATGCTAAAAATTAACAGGAAACACATCTGTGCAGCGCTCACGCAAGCGCATTAGTAACACACTCATGAATCTGCTAATCAAACGATGATGATTCCACCGGGAGCGTCTGATTTGTCTGGCCGCCGGTCACATGATCACTAGATGGGCGTCTCACCTGCTGCAGGTGACCCAGAACATTGACCCTGCAGTCGAAGATGCCTTTGCCCTCGGCGGAGTACAGATTGTGGATGAATTCAGTGGTGTAGTGCTTGTGACACTTCTCATTCCTGCAGAAAACAACAATGAAGACAACTGCAATAATATAATATGCAGGCCAAAAGAGCCAAATCAACACTTGTTATTAAGAATCCGTGATGGATTGTGGGACGTTTTACCTCAACACTAGTCCTCTCTGAATATCATTCTTCATTTTCTCCGTCAGATGCTCCACATTTGTCTGAGAGGAAACATGTCATTATTCACACAATTCAAGCATCTATTTTAAAGCATCTGGAAGAGCTTTGGGCTGTTTTAAAGGGTTAAAATGACAATATACACTACTGGTCAAAAATATGGAATAATTATGATTTTCTGCTCAGCAAGGCTGCATTTATTTGATCAAAAACACTGTACAAAAATCTGAAATATTATTATGATTTAAAATAGCTCTTTTCTATGTGAATATCTGTTAAAATGTAATTTATTTCTGTAATAAAACCTGAATTTTCAGCATCATTACTCCAGTCTCAGTGTCACATGATCCTTCAGAAATCACCTTTATTTATCAAGAATGCATTAAATTGATCGAAAGTACCAGTAAAAACATTTATAATGTTACAAAAAGATTTCTATCTCAAATAAATGCTGGTCTTTTGAACTTTCTATGTATCTGTGAATCCTAAAAAATAAAATGTATCACAGTTTCCACAAAAATATTGTGCAGCACAACTGTTTTCAACATGTGAATCATTGTTGTTGAGCAGCAAATCAGCATATTAGAATGATTTCTGAAGGATCATGTGACACTGAAGACTGGAGTAATGATGCTGAAAATTCAGATTTGATTACAGAAATAAATTACATTTTAACAGATATTCACATACATTCACATCGTATTATTATTTTTTAATTATTTATTTTTATTAATTAACATGACTTATTTATTTATTTGTTTGCGTTTTATTAATTTTCATAACTTCCATTTAATTTTTTAAAATCTTTTTTTTTATTTTATTAATTTATGTGATGTCCATTTATTTTTTATTTTTACATTTTAATAATTTACATGACTTATTTTTTTACTTTTTTATTCATTTTTTAAAATTTTGTTAATTTATATGACTCATTTATTTTTTATTTTTATTTATTTTTTACATTTTATTAACTTACATGATGTCCTTTTATTTTTATTTATTTATTTATTTATTTTTATAATTGTATTAATTTACATGATGTCCATTTACTGATTTATTTATTTTTTGCATTTTATTAATTTTCATGACTTCCATTTTATTTTTATTTATTTTTTACAGTTTTCTTAATTTATGTGATTTCCTTTTATTTTTATTGTTTTATTTTCTTAATTTACATGATGTCCTTTATTTATTTTAATTTTAATAAACTTCCAAATCTAGACATACTTTGAACTTTCTATTCATCTGTGAATCCTGAAAAATAAAATGTATGACGGTTTCCAAAAAAATATTGTGCAGCACAGCTGTTTTCAACATCATAATCAGAAATGTTTGTTGAGCAGCAAATATTAGAATGATTTCTGAAGGATCATGTGACACTGAAGACTGGAGTAATGATGCCGAAAATTCCGTTTTGATCACAGAAATAAATTACATTTTAACAGATATTCACACAGAACACAGCTGTTTTAAGTTTTAAAAATATTTCAGAATTTTCACAGTATTTTTGATCAAACAAACGCAGGTTTGCTCATCATTAGAGACTCTGTATTTGCAAACTTGCCTCCAGCTCGTGGATGTTGAAGGCCTCCTCGAAGATGTAGACGGCGTCTGCTCCCACGGCGATGCCGGTGGTGGTTGCTAGGTAACCGCAGTATCCGCCCATGGTCTCCACGATGAAGACGCGCCGTTTGGTTCCAGACGCAGACTGCTTGATTTTGTCGCAGCTCTGAGCAAACAGAACGAAAGCTGATTTCAGACTCAGGACTGACCCGCGATCAGCCGTACGCGAGCATATGAGCGTCTCTCACCTCCATGGCGGCGTTGACGGCGGTGTCTGCGCCCAAACTGAAGTCTGTGCCCGGCACGTTGTTGCTGATGGTGGCGGGAATCACACACATGGGGATGCACAGCTCATCGTAGCGGCCGCGTGCTTCGACCAGCTGAAGAACTCCTTCATACGCCTGCGGGAGAGAAACACAGAGTTATCAAACACGTTCACACACGCGAGATCGAACGGCACACAACTCGCAATCCGTACCTCAAATCCACCAACCACCAGCAGCGACTGGATGTTGTATTTGCCGATAGTGGCCACGACGTTCTCCATGCAGGAGTTGGGAAGAGTTCTGAACACACGAATGAATGCATGAATAAATTAATAAAATAATAAATTAATTAATTAATTAAAGCAATTCTAACTATTAAGCTGGTAAAACTGCCATTTAAATACAAAATGAAACATTCATAATCCATTTGCTTTCATTATTATAAATATAGTACACAAAATAAATTAATATATAAATAAAAATGAATTAATTAATATTTTTAAATACTAGTTAAAATAAATAAATGCAATTCCAAACACTGAGAAAAGTCCATTTAAGAACTGTTTAAAGACAACATGAAACAAACATTTACTTTCATTATTGTGAAAATTACAATATATATTAAATATAGTAACTAAAACGAATGCATAAATGAATCAAACTAATTAATAAATTATGAATTATTAAATAAATAAATAAAACAATTAAAATGAATGAATGAAATAAAACGAATTAATTAATTAATTAATATTTGTATTAATTAATGTGAATTGATTCATGCATATTAATCTGTATTAATACATAAAATAAATGAATGAACAAATAAATAAATAAAACTAATTATTGAATTAATTCATATATTAAATGTAATAAAACGAATGAATTAATAAGTTATTAAATAAATAAATAAATGCAATTAAAACAAATGAGTGAATAAATAAAACCAATTCATGAATTACTAATTAATTATTAGGGCATATTTATATTAATATAAATTAATTAACTCATATTAATCCATATTAAATAAAACATTAAATGAATAAATAAATAAAACTAATGAATTAATTCATATATTAAATGTAATTTTAAAAAAATTAATAAATTATTAAATAAAAGCAATTAAAAAAAATAAATTAGAAAATAAAACTTATTAATGAATTAATGCATATTTACATTAAATAATTAATATGAATTAATTCATTAATTCATATTAATCCATATTAAATAATACATAAAATGAATGAATAAATAAATAAAACTAATTAATGAATTAACTTAAATATGAATTAAATGTAATAAAAAGAATGAATAAATGAATGAATAAATAAATAATCCAATCCCACCCACAGAGCTGTTTAAAGACAGGATGAAAACAAATTTTACATATACATACATATATACATACATATATATAAAATATAATAATAGAAAGGAATGTTAAACAAACTATTACAGTTTTTATTAATATTCTGAAGTTTTTTAATTTTTTTTTTTTAATTCAATTTTTAATACATTTTTTTTGTGTGTTTTTGACATTTTTAGCAGTTTTTATTTTATATATATATATATATATTTTAGTTTTAGTTATTTTAGTATATTGAGTTAAACTAAAGGAAAATAAGAAATGCTGTCTTGGCAACTAGCTGAAATATTTCTCTGAATATTTCGTTTTATTTCAGTTAACATTTATTTTATTTCAAATAACAAAAACGGTTTTAATTTTAGTGTCAGCTTTAAGTTTAGTTCACTATAGTAACCCTATGAATAAAAAGCAATTCAAACCACTGAGAAATGTAAAAAAAAAAACAAAAGTAAGCATTCTGTGGAATGTAACAATAATCATTTGAAGACTCCCTGCTCCCAAAGTTTCCAGTGAAGAGTATTTGATCTCCTCTCACTCATCAGCCAATCAAAGTGTATGTTATTTAATATGCAGATATGGTGAGTGAGGTGGACCAATGAGACTGCATGGTGGGCGGGGTTAATCTGACTGACAGAACAGGCACAGAAACCGAGGAGCTTCTGAACTGTCTTGCAGCATGGGTTGTCATTCTGGATGAACTGTGATGTGTTGCTCAAGGCTCACGGTGTTCAGTCTGGTTAGGATACACAGACAGAGACAGAACTGACCGTTTGGTTCCCAGCAGTGAGCCTCCCTGCCCCGTCCATCCCGCCACATCATGCCAGTGAACCTCGGTCACCTGCAGGAACAGAGCAGAGTCACTGCAGCAGACGAGCAGAGCTCAGAGAAACGTCACGTTCACACGTCTGCGGTCCTCACCGCATCTTTGGCCAGACCCTCGAAGCCGTCGTGGACGGTGTAAACCCTGTGACCCTGAGCGAGACCCACTCGAACCGCTGATCTCACGGCGGCGTTCATCCCTGCGGCCGGAGCACCGATGTTCAGGATCGCCATCGAGTGATTACTCTACAGAAACACACACACAGTCAATAAAAGAGTACTTTAACAGCCGATTCAATATATAAAACCCCCCAGTGACATTTATAGAAATAAAAAAAAGTTAAATATTATATGTACATATATAAACATTTTAAAAAATACATATTAACTTAAATGTGTTTTATTTATTATTTATTGCTTCTATATGTGTTTGTATATATTTCAATTAAAATTAATTGAAATTATTTTTTATTTTATTATTTGTTTAAATATAATATTTATTAAAAAAATATAAATGTTTTTTATATTAAATATTACAAATGAAATGTTATTACATTTTTTACTTTTATTATTTATTGCTTGTGTATGTGTTTGTATATATTTTGTTAATTAAAATGAATTACAATTATATTATTTATGTTTAAATATAATACTTAATTTAAAAAAAATACATATATTTTTTTATATTAAATATTACAAGTTAATTGTTATTAAATTTTCTCATTTTATTACTTGTGTATGTTTGTATATATTTTATTAATTAAAATTAATTTAAATTCGATTTTTCATTTTTATTTTATTATTTGTGTTTAAATATAATATTTAATTTAAAAATGTATAAATATATATATTTTTATATTACATATTACAAATTAAATGTTATCACATTTTTTCATTTTATTATTTATTGCTTGCGTATGAGTTTGTCTATATTTTGTTAATTAAAATCACATTTTTTATTTGTTTAAAAATAATATTAAATTAAAAAACATTTAAATATATATTTCTCATATTAAATATTACAAATTAAATATTACATTTTTTCATTTTATTATTTATTGCTTGCGTATGTGTTTGTCTATATTTTGTTAATTAAAATTACATTTTTTATTCATGTGTTTAAATATAATATTAAATTTAAAAATATCTAAATATATTTCTCATATTAAATATTACAAATTAAATATTACATTTTTCATTTTATTATTTATTGCTTGTGTACGTGTTTGCATATATTTTGTTAATTAAAATTATATTTTTTATTTTATTATGTGTGTTTAAATATAATATGTAAAAAAAAATTCTTATATTAAATATTACAAATTAAATGTTATTACATTTTTTCCATTTTATTATTTATTGCTTGTGTATGTGTTTGTATATATTTTAATAATTAAAATTAATTTTGTTTTTGTTTAAATATAATAATTAATTTAAAAATATACATTTCTTATATTAAATATTACAAATTAAATGTTTTTACATTTTTTCATTTTAAATTTTATTGAGTGTGTGTGGGTTAATTATGATTTCATGTTGATTTTATTTAAAAACAAGCAAAAATAAAGTATAATGTGTTTGAAAACTCATGGAGTTCAGTACCTTAGACTGAGCTGGTTTCTGATGAGCTAAAAGCTTGTATGTGTTCCAGTTGTTCTCAAAACTCCTGCAAAGAAATAATAATCAGTGAGCCATTTCACAGATTCATTAACAACCAACAAATGAACACGTGAATAAACAAAACTCACTTTCCACGCAGCTGAATGGCCTCTTCGAATCTCTTCTCGTTCATGGCTTTCTGAACCTCTTTCGTCTAAAAACACACAAAAACACAAAGTTAGAGGTCAAAGGTCACGCATGTCCAGCGGACTAGAGGTCGAAGTTCACGCGTGTTCAGCGGGCGACTCACCATGTTCACGCACTCCATGAGCGGCAGCCGCATGGCCTGATTCCCCGACAGACTGATGACACACGCCGGCGTCTCCGGAGTCGCCTCCAGCAGCGCCACCACGGCCTCAACGCCCATCTTACTGCTCTACACACCACAAACCGCATTAGCGGCTCATATTGAGAGAACAGGAGACCTAACAAAACAAACCCTGAGTCTTTTTTTAATGTGCTCACCAGGACTCGATCAAAGGCGGACGGCGTTCCTCCTCTCTGGACGTGACCCAGGACAGTGACCCGCGTGTCATAACCCAACCGCTGAACCACCAGCTACACACACACACACACACACACACGTAAACAACAGGCTCAAATCATCACTGAAACTAACAAAGAGCTCCGTCTGAGAGTCTCACATCTTTGACGTAGTTTGAGGAGATGGGCTGGCCGTGTTTGTCGATCGCTCCTTCTGCGATGATCACAATGTTCAGACGGGAACCTTTACTGCGACTCTGGAAAAAATCACACACACGTTCAGTCATTCATACGGTCATTCATAAGTGATTTAAGTCTATTTTAAATCTAATTGAATATATGTGACTATGTCTTTTGTCGCACGGGTTTATTTGTAGCAATAGCCAAAAATACACTGTATAGGTTAAAATTATTTTTTCTCTTATGCCAAATATCATTAGGATATTAAGTAAAGATCATGCTCCATGAGGATATTTTGTAAATTTCCTACTGTAAATATATCAAAACTTAATTTTTGATTAGTAATATGGATAGTAATAAGAACTTCATTTGGACAACTTTTGATTTTTTTGCACCCTCAGATTCCAGATTTTCAAATTGTTTCAAATCTCGGATTTTGGATCCAAATATTGAGCTATTCCAACAAACCATACGTCAATGGAAAGATTATCTATTCAGATGATGCATAAAACTTAATTTAAAAAAAAATGACCCCATATGACTGGTTTGTGGTCCAGGAAAATCAAAAAATTAAGATTAAGTAATTTGACAGATATATTATAAAATATTATTATTATTTTAATTATTATAATAATGTTTTTCGTAAATACTCATTTATTTCAACATTTTATTGCAAATGAAATATTGCAGTAGTATTTTACTTTATAATTTGTACATTTTAATTATTATTATTTTATTATTATCAAAATTTTTGGCCAAATTGTACAGCCCTAGTTCATCAGTAAAATGTGTAATGATGTTTTTATTTTGTCATTTTAATATAGTGGTAACAATAATTACAATAATATTAACCATTTCTTTTTTTTTTTATTTCCTATAGTCATATTGATATATAAACTTAACATTTTGGCCAAATTGTGCAGCCCTACAAACAAGCACACCAAAACTAAAGGCATTTTAAATCACAATTTAACAATAAAAAAAAAAATAAATAAATATCACAATTAGATCCTGGATCAGCCATAAACAGAAGCATCAGGGGCCAGATGTTCAAAAGAAAAAAAGGATATTGAATTCAGATTAGATCACAAGATACAATCTTGGTTTTGATCTGGATTAAATCATCAGTTTGTGTTGTTCAAAACGTTTTAGTAAGATTGGGATACTTTTGATAAAAAAAAAACAAAACAAAAAAAAACCCTGAATTATTCTGATCCCAGCAGAAGGGTGGATGTCAGGAATAAAAAAAAATGTAATAAAACTTTAAAACTGGCCCAAAAAATACAAAATTTTAACATCCCCACAGCTTCCAATATCAAACAAAAATATATAAGTTTTTTTTGTTGTTGTTTTGCTTCACTGTTTGTACATTCAAGATGAGCACAGTCTGATCCAGATCGAACAACATTAGTCATCTCACCTCTCCCAGTCGAGCGCACATGTGATCCTCCCATCCGTCCTCCGGCGGAGCCTCAGGGATGAAGAGCCAGTCGGCGCCAGATGCCAGAGCAGAAACCACAGCCAGATACCTGCAGAACCAGACCAGACCGGATCAGATGCCCTTACAGAGAATAAAACAGTTCTGAACATAAATCAGCCGAGTGAACATGATGTACCCGCAGTGGCGTCCCATCACCTCCAGCACAAACGTCCTCTGATGACTAAAAACAACACAAACACATGAGTGAGAGTCAATTCTGCTCTCTAAAAATGGATTTATTTGATCAAGAAATATAGCAAAAATGTGAAATATTATCAGAATGTAAAACAGCTGTTTTCTATGTGAATATCTGTTAAACTGTAATTTATTTCTGTGATCAAATCTGAATTTTCAGCATCATTACTCCAGTCTTCAGTGTCACATGATCCTTCAGAAATCATTCTAATATGCTGATTTGATGCTCAACAAACATTTATGATTATTAGCAATGTTGAAAACAGTTGTGCTGCACAATATTTTTGTGGAAACCGTCATATATTTTATTTTTTTAGGATTCACAGATGAACAGAAGGTTCAAAAGAACAGCATTTATTTGAAATAGAAATCTGTTGTAACATTTTGAATGTCTTTACTGACACTTTTGATTAATTTAATGCATCCTTGATGAATAAAAGTATTAATTTATTACAAATTTTAATGCATGGTAGTGTGCATTTTCAATTAGTTAGTTACTGTGAGGAATATTGCACATATGAGAAAAAAATGAAAGTAAAAAAAAAAAAAAAAAAATTAATATTAAAATAATAATTATTGTTTTTGTATTATTTTATAGCCATATTTATATAAACACAAACTACTTTTAAATATTGTTAAATAACTTTAATATTTTTATTTGGTAATAAGAATTATTATTGGTTATTAAATGTGAGGAATATTTCACATACGTCACAAAAAATGTGAAAATAAATTTTCCACTGAGGTAAACGTTATTAATTAATTATGAGATGAAGATCTTGCATTGCAGACATCAGAGAAAGTCAGACTATGTTTTTTATGATTTGATCATGTGATGCTGCAGGAACTTACATTCATTTCTTGGTGAGAGTTAATTTTTGACCGTGTGTGTGTGTGTGTGTGTGTGTGTGTGTGTTAACCTTTGTGCCGTGGTGGTGATTGCATCAATGACTTCCATGATTCGATGCAGAGCAGAATCGGCTCCGATCGTCATGTCGGTTCCACAGAAATCATTATCGATGGATCCCACCAGACCCACGATGTTCAGATGCGTGTACTGCTGCGCCAGAGTGTCTGTGATCCGGCCTGAAACACACAAACACGCTCAACATCAGCGCCTGTTCCAAACAAGAATGCTTTGAGGTGTTTTTTTGTCCGAATGCAGCATTTGAGTGTCCGTTCGCTCTGTTGCTGTAGAGATGAGGAGCACAGGAAGCTCTTGGCAGCTCCTAATGGAGAGCAAACAGAAACACTATTGATGCTGCTGTACTGGAACAAGTGGAGCGTAACTTTGTGACACACAAAACAGAGAGAAAGAGTTCAAAATCAGATCCAGCTCCGTCTGTCTCAGGTCCTGCTGTTCTACTGAAAACCTGCAGACCAGACCAGGATCTGGTTTCAGTGTAAGAGAGCTGAACTGACTCATGACAGATGAAGTGTTGATATCAATAAATCAATAAATTAAATGAAGCATAAAAATGTAATGTATTTTATGGCAACATTTCATTCAATTCAGTTCAATTTTCATTTAGTTTAATTTAGTAAATAAAAAAACAAAAACAAAATTAGAAATATAAAAATAAATTAAAACAAACAAATAGACATGTTTTTAAAAATTAATTAAAAAGAAAAACCGGAACTTATTTGAAACTTAAAAGTTAATACAATTTTAATAGGTATATATAAAACAAAAAAGCATAAAAATGACAACAAAACTGGGAATAATTTAACTGAAATAAAAGTAAAAAAAGATACCTTAAAAAAATAAATAAATAAATAAAAATAACAAAAACACAAATAAAAACAGCGGAACTAAATCATAAGAAATTAATTTAAAATAATAATAATAATAATAATAATAATAAAATGACCAAAACTTAAGGAACCTGAAATGATGATACTGAAACAGAATAAAAAAAAGAACATTAAAAAAGTAATAAAAAAAAAAGAGAAAAAAAAAGAGAAAAAAACTCGACTGAAACTGAAATAAAAATTAATAAAAAAGACATTTTAAAAAACAACTAATAAAAATTACAAAAAACAAAACAAAACAACATTATTACAACTGAACTAAAATGAAAATAAAAATTAATTAAAACAAATGTTTTAAAAAACAAGACAAAAAACAAAATTACTAAAACTGAAAAAAACTAAACTGCAACCAAAGAAAAACAAAAAAGCAAAAAAAAAAAAAAAAAAAAAAAAAAGAATATTATATATATTTATGTTTTTTTTTTGTTTTGTTTTTTAATTTTATGTTAGGGTTAGGTATAGATATTTTAAAAATCTAATAAAATGACAAAAAAAAACAACAACAACAACAAAAAAAATACTAAAACTAAAACTGGAAATAACTTAGCTGAAACTGAAACAAAAGTTAATACAATTTTAATACGTATATTTTATAATAGGTATACAAAAACACAAACACAACAGCTGAACTAAATCATAAGTAAGAAATTAATTTAAAAATTTTTTTTTAATAAATTAAAAAATGAACCTTTTTAAAAGTTATGTTTATTTAAATGTTTCAAAATTAAGAAAAAAAAACTTACAAAACACAACTGGAAATAACGGAACTGAAATAAAAGTAAAAACAGACATCTTAAAAAAAAAAAAAAAAAAAAGAAAAAAAAATGCAAAAACAACTAAATTATTTAAACAAAAACAGGAAATAACTGAACCAAAACTGAAGTATAAAAAAATAGACATTTAAAAAAAAAAAAAAAAAAAAATAGACAAAAAAAAAAAAAAAAACCTTACACTAAAAATAAAATGAAAAATATTAAAATAATAATTGTACATTAATGACGGTCTGTGTGTACCTTGCTGCACGAGTTCAGACAGCAGGTCGCTCCACTCGCTGCGGAAGATGTTTGCTCCGGTCAGGCTGCCGTCGCCGCCGCACACGCACAGGTTAGTGATGCCGCGCTGGACCAGGTGAAACGCCGCCGCCAGACGCCCCTCGCGCGTGGTGAAGGGTTTACAGCGGGCGCTGCCGATGATCGTGCCGCCCTGACCGCAATCACAACACATCAGCATTACAACATCTACAGGTTGCACATGCTACATTTGCAGTGCAGTATGTGTGCAGGTCACATGAAGCACTACATTTACTCAATTCATGCAGTACACATCCACAGAACAATGCAATGCACTCAAGCTTTAATAAAGCATTCAATAATCAGACTCAAACATGCAATATTTGCACAGTGTGACAAGTATGCTGCTGTTTGAAAGGCACATTGCACACTGCTTTTAACCGCAATAATACAGTATGTGCTGTGTCATGAGTCTGTGTGTGACGTAAACACTGCTGAGGGTCGCTGCTGTAATCTCAGATTTAATCTGACGCTTTAATCTAAATCCTGTTTCCTGCTGCTGTCAGTCAAAACGTGCAGGAAGACACAACTGGAGAAGATCTCACAGTTTCCTGGATAAACACTGAGAACTCCCTTACAAACAGCAGAAAACAACATTATAACAGCCATTAAAGTCAATATAAAATCACATTTGAATCTGTTTACATATTCAACACATGCATTCACAAAACACAATTTCTAGTGATTAAATATTTTACAGCTTAGTGTAACTAGAAAAAAATGACATTCAACATAAAAAAACAATATCCACCGTTATCCAAAATTTTATTAATTTCCATGACTTTCCCAAGCCTGGAAATTAGAATTTAAAAATTCCCTGATATTGATGAGTTTCACATTGATATGTTAGTTGGTAACATTTCTAATTTTTTTAGTTTAAGTTGAAGGACTAAAAATGACTAAAACTGATTTAAAAATTAGAATAATAAAATAGATATAGATACAAAATGAAATAAAGAACATTTAAAAAAAGACATTAAATGAAAAAAGATATAAAAACACAACAAAATTATAAAAACTTCAACTAAAATTAAAACTACAATGGAAAATCTAAAAAAATAATTAAAATGGTCAACTAGAATAATGCCATTTTACTGATTTATTAATTTAAGACTTTTTTTTTATTTCCTTATTTTTCTGGGTTTCCACAGCCATAGAAAGCTGCATTGTGCTCAATTAATTTGTGCATGCTATTACAAATAAATATTTGGAAAAATAATAAATAAAAAACATTTCTATACGATAAAATAATTTCTATGAAATAAATACATTTATATAAAATAAAAAATAAAACATTAAATAAAAAAAAAAAATAAATAAAAAAAAAAAAAACACACACACAGCAAAATTATTAAAACTTCAACTAAAATTAAAACAACAGAAAATATAAAAATAAAAACCAATTAGAAATTGTTAACTACAATACTATATTACTGATTTATTAATTTCAATGACATTTTTTCCCCTCATTTTTCCAGGTTTCCATTGCCATAAAAACCTGCATTGTGCTTAATTAATTTGTGCATGCTATTACAAATAAATATTTAGAAAAATAATAAATAAATAACTAAATACATCTCTATAAAACAAAATAATTTTAATAAATTAATACATTTATATAAAATAAATAAATAAAACTTTAAATGAAAAAAAATATATATTAAAACTTGAAGTAAAATGAAATTAAAAATGGTTAACATGGCATTTATGTTTATAATTTCTTATTTTTCTGGGATTCCACAGCCACAGCAATCTGCATTGTGCTCAATTAATTTGTGCATGCTATTACAAATGAATATTTGAAAAAATAAATAAATTAACAAATAAACAAAACTTTCTATAAAATAAATACATTTATATAAAATAAATAAATAAAATATATATGTACAAATAAATAAATAAATCATTTATATAGAATAAAACTTTGATACAGACATAAACAGAACATTTATATAAAAATAAATAAGTAAATAACTAATTTGTCTTTATAATCTTTAATTAAAATATTAAAACTCTCTCCCTATCGCTAGTATTCCTCATGAAATTCTACACTGACATTTTTTGTGAATGCGGTTTCATAAAATTTACTTGCAAATAAGCAAACATCCATTAAACCCGCTGAAGACTCACCAGCTGAATGATGTTGGTGACGCTCTGCCAGTTGGCGAGTTTGATATGATCTCCTCCATCCACCAGGCCTTGATAACCCTACAGAAACACATGCATCAGTACCACAGCAGCGCTCCGTGCCTCTGAGGATCATGCGGAGCATCAGTGCATCTCTCACCTCATAAATCAGGTAGACTTTAGCGCCCACATAAATGCCCATGCGTGTTACGGCGCGAACGGCCGCGTTCATACCTGCACAAATCACACACGTTATCATGCATCTCACGCTGCTCTACAGGACACTTATTATTTACAGGTCTATTTATTTGTGCTTAATGCAGCAAGTTGACAGCTGCAATACAATATAGTGATGCAACATGCAATGCAAGTTTAATCTTGAAACAATTCAGGAGCAAATAACAGAACTACTGAAGCACGAGATGTGCATGCACACTAGATAGGGGTCATGACAGCTTACATAACAGAAAGTTCATGCATTACTTATGCCCCAGATACTCACTCTCTGACACAGACGCATCAGAATGAGCACAGAAAATCAGGAAATCACACCCCGAGGAGTAACGTTCCATAATATTGCCATCACTTTCACTAAAGTTTTATGTAAATGTTACCACAAAACATTCTTAAATTAATCTTTCTGGAATGTTCTAATAACACTATTAATGTTTGATAAACATTCTCATAATGTTGACAGAAAACATGCTCAGAAGTCTTATCTTTGCTGAATGTCTTTGTAATGTTAGTAGAAAACACTGTCCTTTAATCATGAAGAATCAGCTAACAGGAAACAGAGAATTTTAAAGTGACAGAATGGAATGTTCCACTAACTTTTGCAAAACCAAGGAAAAAAAGCTTTTTTAAATATTAAAAAAAATGGTGTTTTACATGTTGAGAGGACACTCAAATGTAATGTTATTGAAAGATAATCAAATGTATTGATTGGAACAGGCTCCTTACATTCACGTTACCAAAAAGAAAAGTTCTTAATACCTTAAAAAACTGATGTTTTTAACATTTTCATTACAGTTTACAGGTGATAGAATGGAATGTTCCTCTAACGTTGTCAATATTGTTATTCAAATTGGGGTTTGTAAAGATACTGTAAAATGAAATTCCAGGACTTTCAAAGACTCTTCAAAAACTACTTTTTTGATTTTTAAGGACTTCAGTTAGAGATCTCACTTATCAAACAATGTCTTACCCATCAAATTCTAAAATATAGATGAATAGGTAAATAAAAATATGCTAATAAAAAATGGCAAATATAAAGTGAAGCACATGCAAAGTATCACTACTAAAGTATTACAAAGTATTCTACACTTTTACGATAATAAAACCACTGTTAGTTTTCTTAAGCGATTTGTAGTTGTTCATACTTCTCTTTTTTATAACTGTACTGCCATAATGGTTTGATGTTTTCTACTGTTTTAAGAAAAAAGAAATCAGAAAAAAGATTCACAAAATCACTCCAAAATCCTGATCTGAATCAAACGATTCACCCCTGTAGTCTCAAACTGAATCAAATGATTCACGATCCACACTCCGAAGTCCCGATCTAAATAAAATGATTCACGATACGCACTCCGAATTGAAGTCGCAATCTAAAACAAATGATTTGATTCGTGATTTGAAGTTTCAATCTAAATCAAATGATTCATGATACACTATTTGTAGTCTCAGTCTGAATCAAATGATTCGCAATATGCACTCCGAATTGAAGTTGCAATCTAAATCAAATGATTTGATACGTGATTTGAAGTCTCAATCTGAATCAAATGATTCGCAATACACACTCCGAATTGAAGTTGCAATCTAAATCAAATGAGTTGTGATACACGATTTGAAGTCCTGATCCAAGTCAAATGATTCACAAACCCGCTCTGAAGTCCCGATCTAAATCGAATGATTCGTGATACACGATTTGAAGTCCCGATTTAAGTCAAATGATTCATGAACCCGCTCTGAAGTTCTGATTTAAATCAAACAATTCACAATTTAATGTTCTGATATGAACCAAATGATTCACAATATGCGATCCGATTGGAGCTCTTTGAAATTGTGAACTATTTTCGGATGCAATTGGCTTAAATGTTTTGGAAAATGTTGATTTCACCCATAACTGTGCTTTTTTTAGAAATCATTACAAGCGATGTCAAAATTTGAAAATGAATGATTTTTTTTTAAATCTGGTTTTTGCAAGTGAATCGCTTGAACTGAATGATCGAAGTCCCGAGTTTGAATCAATCGGAGCGGTTCCAGCATAAATGACTCACTTAATTGATTCGGTTCACCTGTTCCTCTTTTCGGATCTTCAGTCATGTTTACACTGTCACTACTACTTCTGGCTTAGCTCGCTAGTTTAATGACATTAACTGAATTTTCATTATTTATTATTTCATAGATACATTCATTGTCTTTCAACAATTCAAGCACTTTTCAAGTAGCTCTTAAAGAATATTGCTATTTTCAAGGTTTCCCAGGCCTTACATTTCAAAAAGTCGAATTTAAGGACTTTAAGCGCCTTGTACGAACCCTGTCAAACGTAAATAATGGGTGATTTAAACATTCGGAAAATTCAAATGTAACATTCTCATAACGTTTTCAAACTGACAGAATAAAAAAAGTTCCTCGACCGTTTGCATAACCAAGAAAATACGTTATTTAAATATAAACAAATAGTAATTCATACGTTGAGAGAACATTTAAATGTAACGTTATTTTTCAAAATGACAGAATGGAATGTTCATCTAACGGCCACATAACCACGTTGTAACGTACTTAATAGCTTAAAGACTAGACGTTTAAGAAATAACGTTGAATAAATGTGTTTACAAAACGTTCTTAGATCGTATTTTTGTTAGCGTTAATGGATGTCAGTGTTTGCATGAGCGCATTCCTCTACAACAGGTAGTCAGACACACGGGCTGTGTCTCAATACATTCTAAGATGCCTATTTATACAGCATTATGGACAACATATATTCGAAAATCACAGATATTATGCATCAAAAATGCGTTTGAGGCGACTGTTGGCTAAAAGGTCTCTGTTGAGCAACAGTCGCAGTCAGCTTGTGCTGTCAGAGTCTGCGTGCGCCTCCATTTACTCGCTTTTTGTACTTTATTCGCTGTTTTTAGTCATTTGTTACCCTGCGCGTCTCCGCCGCTCGTCAGAACCGCGATGGCTTTTCCCGCGCCGCTCATCCGCAGCTTCTCAAAGTCCACATGCATGATGGAAGATAGCAGATATGAGCCCTTGACGCCGGAAAATGCAGTGGTTTCCTGCGCACTGATTCCCGTGAAAGCTGCTTACATTCGCCTCACGCAGCACACGAACTGTGTCGGCGGCGCGCGCACGTACGCGTGTCCGGTCCGCCTCCTGTTTGCTCTGCGCATTCCCGTGAGATGACTAGACCGACCATCGGAGAACAGAAGTGCCTTCAGCGACACTTTTCTGGTTGCTTTTGAACAATAAGTAGCAGAAGCAATTTATTTTAATGATATAATTGGTTGATGCTTTAAACTTCAAATGTTAATGAGTTGAGGGTGGGGAAAAAAGGCTTTATGGTAAACCGCGTCTGTGACGAAGCTCTAATCTACAATAACAGCGTCCAGACACTCAGATAAAGACACTCACTGCCAGAGCAGGACAACTAGTTTGTTTTGATGAGTTCTAGTAGCTAGTTGTAATGAATAGTGTGTAAACCATAAACCTAAAAATTAATAAAATAAACATTGTTACTTTTATATATAAAATTATAATAATAACAAACAAATACAAATAATAAAAATAATAATAATAATAAACAGACATTAAAAAAACAAAAACTAATAAAACAACAACAAACATACACATGCAAAATTCTTAAAAATGAAAATAATTAAACTTAAAATTGAAATAAAAAATAAATAAAAAACACAAAACAAAATTGCTAAAACTGACAATAACTGAAATAAAATTAATAAAAAATGGGCATGTAAATAAAAACATGAATAAAAATGACAAAACACAACAAAATTACTAGTAAAAAAAATAAAAAAAAACAACTAGTAAAAAGTAACAAAAAAATCAACAAAATTACTAACTAAAACTGAGCAAAAATAACTAAAGCAAAAAAATAGAAAAAAATAAATAAAAAACAAACATAAATAAATTAAAAATTAAAAACAACAAAATTGCTAAAACTGACAAAACTGAAATGGATAAAAATGGATAAAAAAATGGATAAAAATGACAAAATACACAACAAAATTACTCAAACTAAAACTGGAAATAAAAGCTAATAAAATAAATAAATAAATAGAACTAAAATAAATAAAAAATTAAAAACAACAAAATTGCTAAAACTGACAATAACTGAAACTGAAATGAAATGAACAAAAAACTGTAATAAAAAAATAAAAATTACAAAATACACAAAAAAATTACTAAAACTGAAAATTACTGAACTGAATTTGAATAAAAGCTAATAAAAAATAAAAAATACAAAAGTTAAAAAATAACTCATAAAATGACAAAAATGAAAAAAAATATTAACACTAAAACTGAACTAAAATAACTGATTATATATTATATAAAAGAATTAATAAATAAATAAACAAAAATGACTAAAAAATAAAAAAACATCAAAATTGCTAAAACTGACAATAACTGAAATTGAAATAAAATTAATAAAAAATTGGCATTTAAAAAAATGAATGAAAAAAATGTCAAAATACAAAACAAACTGTAAATAACTGAAATGAAATTGAAATAAAGGCTAATAAAGAATAAATAGAAGTTTAAAAAAAAAAAAACTAGTAAAAATTACAAAAATCAACAAAATTATTAATGCTAAAACTGAACTAAAATAACTGAAACTAAAATAAAAATTAAGAAAAAAATAAAAATATGAACTAATAAAACAACACCAAAACACGACACACAACAAAACCATATTCATGTTCCATGATATTTACATGAACATCAAAATATACCATGATAAACCAAGGAACCATGTGGGTACCAAAAACATTTCTTAATGCATAACTCACTTTTAACCTAATCATGACTTGATTTCTTATGTTGTGTTGCTTGTTCCGCTACAGTAATCTTTTGTGTTTTGTCGCCCTCTGCTGCTGCCGTTGTGAACTGTGCGGATGTTGTGATCGCGCTGTTGTCATGGACGCGCAGTGAGGCGCATGCGCAGTGACTGACCGTCAGCAGCAGCGCTGTGATGATGATGTTCACTGGACGCGTTTGGGATCAATATTGACGCATTTATAATCGAAACACTAACATTTATCAGCATGAAATTAACGCGTAAACTCGTTCTAGCTCGGGCTAAAGCATCGGACCTGGAAAGCGTGAAGAAATTAAACTGCTGGTGTGTTTTCTGTCATTCGTTAGCTGTTAGCCTGATCAAAACAAGTCGTTTAATTATGATGATTATTCATTGATTCAGTGTTTTTTGGGTTCATGTTTAGTTTGATATCTGCAGTGTGGATTTAATGGATGATATTGGATGAATGACTGTATTCTCTTATCATTTATTCGTGTTTCAGGGGCTGCAATCTGACAGATGTGAGTTTTCAGTCTTTTTCTTGTTTGATATTTAAAACGCACGATAGTATTTATAGCGGAATAAGCAACATGAGAAATTAAGTTATGACTAGATTAAAAGTAGACTATTATAGACTACATTAAGAAATGTTGATGTTTATGTAAATATGCAACATCAAATATGGTTTTGTTGTGTGTTGTTTTATTAGTTTAGTTTTTTTATTTCAAATTTTTCTTAATTTTTTAGTTTCAGTTGTTTTGGGTTAGTTTTAGCTTTAGTAATTTTGTTGATTTTTGACTTTTTTACTAGTTGTTTTTTAACTTCTATTTATTTATTGTTAGCTTTTATTTCCGTTTCAGTTCAGTCATTTCCAGTTTTAGTAATTTTGTGTATTTTGTCATTTTTATTCATTTTTTTTTTTAATTTTATTTCAATTTCAGTTATTCCCAATTATTATTATTTTTAATTCATTTATATATATTTCGACTTTTTCCCTTAATTTTTTTTTGTTTATTTTAGTTCAGTTTTAGAATTAATAATTTTATTGTGTATTTTGTCATTTTTATTCATTTTTGGGGTTTTTATGTATTTTTTAATTAATTTATTTCAGTTTCAGTTATTATCAGTTTTAGCAATTTTGTTGTGTATTTTTTATTCATTTTTTTATA
The DNA here is from genome assembly GCA_036247105.1 of Cirrhinus mrigala. Taxonomy (NCBI): domain Eukaryota; kingdom Metazoa; phylum Chordata; class Actinopteri; order Cypriniformes; family Cyprinidae; genus Cirrhinus; species Cirrhinus mrigala. Next base: position 1,365,688 of record CM070017.1, on the reverse strand, counting down.
TTTCTTATTTTTTTTAGTTTCTTATTGTAGTTCGGTTTTAGCCTTAATAATTTTGTCATTTTCACTAGTTTTTTTTTAAACTTCTATTTATTTTATTATCCTTTATTTAAATTTCAGTTCATACATTTCCAGTTTTAAGTTTAATAATTTCATTTTGTATTTTGACATTTTTTATTCATTTATTTTTTAAATGTCCTAAGTTTTAGTTTCAGTTATATATTGTTTTTTTATTCTTTTTTTAGTTTCAGTTATTTTTCATTTTAATTTTGTTAATAATTTTGTTTATATAGTTTATACATTTTTTATATTTTACTTGTATCATTTTAAATTTGTTTAAATTTTAGTGATTCTTGGTATATTTGTAAGTTTTGTTAGTTTATGTTAATCTTTATTTATTATATTTAGTTTATTTAAATTATGGATTTTTAGTACTGTATTATTACATTTTTATGTTTTATTTTTCTAAATATTATTTAAAAAAAAATTAAAATATATAATAAATTCATTCAGTACCACAGTATTCATCTCACTATATGTTCATTTTTTCCACAGATCTCCATATTTGTGGAGATTCCTAATATTGAGGTTCTCACGCTGAGGTTTGTTTTGATCTTTCTGTCACCAGCCCATAATAAATCTCATCCTATGTCTATAATAACTGTGTATGTGTTGTCAGTGCTAATAAGATCTCCTCTCTGGAGCACATCTCGTCATGTCAGCATCTGAGCGAGCTCTATCTGAGACGGAATAACATCCAGAGTCTGTCGGAGCTCAAGCATCTGCAGCAGCTGAGACGTCTGAAGGTGCTGTGGCTGGCCGAGAACCCGTGCTGTGATGCAGACCCGCAGAAATACCGCATGACCGTCATCAGAAACCTGCCTGGACTGCACAAACTTGACAACCAGGGTGAACCAATCAATCAATCAATCAATCCATCATTAATGTTACGAGTGGCTTATAGATATGAATATTCATGAGTTTGTTCTGTCAGTGGTCACAGAGGAGGAGCTCACACAGGCACTGAAAGAAGGGGAGGAGCTTGTTTCATCTCCAGGCCCCGCCCCCACCAGCAGCTCAACCAATGGCCTTACGGAAGCCGACTCTGAGACTGACCCTCTGAATTACAGCATGGAGGAAACCAAGTAAGATCCGGTCTTAGTTTGTGCTGCGTTTGATGTGTGGATCTGAACTGAACTGGTGCTCATGTTTTGCAGTAAGATTCGAGCTCAGCTGGGGATGAAGCTGCTGCCCAGAGACAAGTTCCCATCGCTGTCGTCCCCGAGAGAGACCGGAGACACGCTGAAGAGGAAGGTACCAACACAAACACTGACACGTGACATGTTTACATATTAAACAGCAGTTCATTTGTGACCCTGGACTGCAAAACCAGTCTTAAGTATCACAGGTATATCTGTAGCAACAGCCAAAAATACACTGTATGGGTCAAAATGATCAATTTTTCTTTTATGCCAAAAATCATTAGGATATTAAGTAAAGATCATGTTCCATGAAGATATTTTGTAAATTTCCTACCGTAAATATATAGTATAGTATGCATTGCTAAGAACTTCATTTGGACAACTTTAAAGGCGATTTTCTCAACATTTTGATTTTTTTTTTTTTTTTTTTGCAGCCTCAGATTCCAGATTGACAAAAATCATTAAAACATCAACAAAATTATTAACGCTAAAATAGAACTAAAATAACTGAAAAAAAAAAACAAAAAAAAAAAAACAGTAATTTTTTTTAAATACATACAAAATAAAAAACAACAAAACTGCTAAAACTAACAATAACTGAAACTGAAATAAAATTAATAAAAATTTGACATTAAAAAAAAAAAAAGAATAAAAATGACAAAATACACAAAATTACTAAAACTGGAAATAAATGAATTAAAATTTAAGTAAAAACTAATATAAAATAAATAGAATTAAAAAACAACTAGTAAAAATGACAAAAATCAACAAAATTAACAAAAACTGAACTAAAATAACTGATACTAAAAAATTAAGAAAAAAATGAAATATAAATAAATAAATGAATGAATGAAAAAACAAACAAATGATAAAACTGACAAAAACTGAAACAGAAAAAAAATGAATAAAAAAAAACGGACATAAAAAAAATACGAAATAAGCGAATTGAAACTGAAATAACTAGTAAAAGAATAAATAAAAATAAGTCAAAAAACAACTAGTAAAAATGACAAAATTAGTAACACTAAAACTAAAACACTATAATACACAAAATTACTAAACCTGGAAATAATTTAACTGATATTGAAATAAAAGCTAATAAAAAATAAACAGAAGTTAAAAAACAACTAGTAAAAATTACAATCAACAAAATTATTAACACTACTAAAATAACTGAAACTAAAAAAATAAGGAAAAAAAAAACTGAAATATAAAGTAATTAAAAAAAAAAAAAAAAAAAAAATCAACAAAATTGCTATTACTGAAGCTGAAATAAAATTGATCAAAAAAAATGACATTTCAAAAAAAGAATAAAAATGAGTTCACACCAAAATTATTAAAACTGGAAATAACTGAACTGAAATTTAAATAAAAAAATAAATAGAAGTTAAAAAAACAACTAGCAAAAATGATTGTTTTGCACCCTCAGATTCCAGATTTTCAAATAGTTGTATCTCGGACAAATATTGTCTTATCCTAACAAACCATACATCAATGGAAAGCTTATTTTTTCAGCTTATTTCAGAAAATTGACCCACATATATAAACATCTCGTTTCATAGAGTCACACGCTGGAGGCCGTTCTTCTCCTGATGAAGGATCTGGACGTGGAAGAGCTGAAAATCGTTCAGTCGGTCACCGAGAGCAAACTCAGGTCACGCAGTCGGCGGAGAGAGCGAGAGAAATCTCCTATTTGCTCATAAACGCCAGTATAAAACACTGATGACATGCTTATACCAGCAGCCAGAGCTCAGATATTAACATTTCAGAGTCACCCCACATCTAATAATGCCAACCCATCTTGTTTGTTTGCATCTGTCCTGCTCATGATTGCTACCGAGTTGCCTTTTCCTGTCCAAACGAAGACGTTTTCCTGTTTCGGAGAAAATGTTTTGCTTTGTAATGATCTAAATGAAGTGTAATAATATTTTGTTTTGTTGAAATAATGAGAATGTATTTTTCTATGTAAATAAACTCTGATGCATAAGAATATTTATTGTTTCCATTGTTATCCTACAAAACTTTACAGAATGCTGTACACGATTGAGCTGCAGAAACTGGAATTAAAGAAACGGTTCACCAACAAATGTGTTCTATCACTGTCTCACCAATGAATGTGAATGGGTGCCGTCAGAATGAGAGTCCAAACAGCTGGATTCTCAGGAATAGTTCACCCAAAAATGAATATTTGCTGACGCTTTATTCACTCTCAGGCCATCCAAGATTAGGATGAGTTTGTTTGTTCATCAGATTTGTGCAAATGTGTCATTCCTTCACCGTCTCACCAATGGATGTGAATGGGTGCCGTCAGAACGAGAGTCCAAACAGCTGATAAAAACGTCACAATAATCCACAAGTAATCCACACCACTCCAGTCCATCAGTTCACATCTTGACAAGACAAAAGATAAAACAAATCCATCATTAAGACATTTTTAACTCAAATACATTGAGTCCATAATCCATAATCAAACTTCCTCCAGTGAAAAAGTCCATCTCCTTTTGTCTACACACATCAAAATCTGAGCTGTTTTGGCTTGTAAACTGTTTGATCTGTGCAGATTTCTCTCCTGATTCAGACCAGTCCACTTTTTCACTGGAGGAAATGTTATTATGGATTATGGACTGGATATTATTTTAAATAAATATGTTTTAGTGATGGATTTGTTCCAGCTTTTGTCTTGTCAAGATGTGAACTGATGGACTGGAGTGGTGTGGATTACTTGTGGATTATTGTGATGTTTTTATCAGCTGTTTGGACTCTCATTCTGGTGGCACCCATTCACATCCATTGGTAAGACGGTGATGAAATGACACATTTCTATAAATCTGATGAACAGACAAACTCATCCTAATCTTGGATGGCCTGAGAGCGAGTAAAGCGTCAGCAAATCTTCATTTTTAGCTGAACTATTTCTTTAAGTGCTGTTTAACCCTGTAAAGTGTCTCTCCTTCTATTAAATCTGCCATGTTTCCTTGAACACGAACCACAAAATCAAATCATTCATGATATAATGTTGGCAAGTCATTCATCAGAATGCAGAAATGAAGTGCTATTCAGCTACATCTACTGAGCTGTGACAGCAGCGAGGTTCCCCAGTTTCACTCCACCTCGTTTTTCTCCAGGAAGTCAGTCAGAGTGCCGTTATCCACCGGGATCAGCAGATATTCCACTCCGTCGGCGCCCTGACACACAAATAACGCTGCGTAAATAATCACTTAAGCGATTCTGCACATGTGAAATGAGTTTAGGCGAGTTCTGACCTTCTTGGTGCGGATGAGTTTATGGTCTCTGAACTCGGTGAGCTGCGTGCGCAGCGTGATGTCACTGTTCACCAGGAACGACTCACGGCAGCGCTGGTAGAAATCCTGGAAAGACAATCCTGAACAAACAACAACAACTCATTCAGGAGCTTCATTATAAACACATGGGCTGTTGATGTAACAGCATTTTCACTGTCACACAAGATAATTAAGTTTGTTTAGAAAGCAACTTACTGATCTACTATTTAAGATTCTTTTTCTTCTTCTTCAGAGCCAAATTTCGATATCTGTCTCCTCCTAGAGCTTTCAAGCTAGAACCACCAAACTCGGCCCAGACCTTCAGACTGGTCTGACTCGGTGTGCGCCGTCTTTTCAGACTGATCTGGCTTACAGATTTACTAAACCAGACTATCAAAACAACCAAAAATCCCTTAGACTTTCATTGACGGAATGTTCAGATGAGCAACACTCTTCAACACTTCCCAGAATCCCTTGAGGCTCAATCAAGCTTCCCTTCTATGTTCTATTTCTAATCCATTTAGACTCATTTAAGCTTCCACTCTAATATTTCTAATCTATCTAGCTATCGAAATCATGCTAGCAACATGTTAGTAACATGCTAATCATGTTAGAAACATGCTAACAACATGTTAATATGCTAATCATACTAACAACTTGCTAATAACTTGCTAATCAAGCTAGCAGCGTGCCAATCATGCTAACAACATGTTATTAATATGCTAATCATGTTAATAACTTGTTAATCATGCTAGCAACATGTTAGTAACATGCTAATCAGGCTGAAAACATACTAGTAACTTGCTAATCATGTTAATAACATGCTAGTTAAATGTCAGTCATACTAGAAACATGCTAACATGCTAATTGTGCTAGCAACATGCTAGTAACATGCTAATCATGATAGAAAAACGCTAACAATGTGCTAGTAACATGTTAATCATGCTAACAAGATGCTATTGGTAATCATGCAAGCAACATGCTACTTACTTGCTAATCATACTGGAAACATGCTAACAACGTGCTAGTAATTTGTTAATCATGTTAGTTACATGCTAATCATGTTAGAAACATGCTTACAACATGCTAATCGTCTTAGCAACGTGCTAGTAACATGCTAATCATGCTAACAGCATGCTAGTAACTTGGTAATCATGCTAGCAACGTACTAGTTACATGCTAATCATACTGGAAACATGCTAGCAACATGCTAGTAACATGTTAAACATGCTAGTAACTTGGTAATCATGCTAGCAGAATGCCAATCATGTTAGAAAAATGCTAACAACATGCTAGTAACATGCTAATCACGTTAGAAACACGCTAGCAACATGCTAATCATGTTAGAAACACGCTAACAACATGTTAATCATGCTAGCAACATGCTAGTAACAGAAACATGTTAACAACATGCTAGTAACATGCTAATCATGCTAGCAACATGCCAATCATGCTAACAACATGCTAATAATAGAAACATGTTAGAAACATGCTAGTAACATGCTAATCATGTTAGAAACATGCTAGTAACTTGCTAATCATGCCAACAACATTCTAGTAACTTGCAAATTATGCTAACGACATGCTAATCATGCTAACAATGTAATCAGCCTATAAAAAAAACACAAGCAACAAGCTAATTATACTAAAACATGTTAACAACATGATAAATCATGCAAGCAATGTGTTCAATCATGCTAGCTGCTTTCATACTTTTACAACTGTTTACACTTTCAGGCTAGGCTTTCTCAAGCCAACTTAAAGTTTGTTCTCAAACTTTACTCATCTAGTTAATTTTGTTGTTATTTAAAATGTAGTAAATCGTACATTTCTTTGTCCTACATGGACCTGTTGTTATAAAAGCTGCAGTGTTATTCGATTTTTCTACATTTTTTTAACCAAATGTCAAAATTGTCCTATGGTGTGACTGTCTTAATCATGGTTCAATAAATTGCAACTTTAATAAATTAAAAAGAAAAGCGTAAAAGTGTATTTGAAAAAAATCCATATATTTCTAAAGGTGTAATAACTTGATACATTTTGTCTCTGAAAACCATGTCTTCTGGTGTGACACCATATCTTAATTTAAATCAGCCAATTCCAGAACTTTAATTAGTTGAAGGACACCACTCATAATGATGTTACTGAAGCCCCCTGTCAAGTCTCAGAATTGTTAAAATATTTAACTTATTCGGAACTACTACAAAAGTGCTGTTTTGTTGTCCTTTCGTGTGATTATAAAAATTATATTTTTTAATTAAAAACTATGTTAAACTACATAATCATGGAAAATTATGCAAATGTGTCTTGCAAACCGCCAATGACAGGTTAGCTCAAAATAGCAAGGTCATTAATTGAGACAAAAGGCTGAAACGTCCTATGGTGTGACGAATAATGTCCACCGGTGTGACACCTGGACTGTTACACCACAGGCAAAAAAAGTCACACTCTTTAAGAAGCATTTTAAATAATCAAATAAGATTTAACTTCTTTTTATTCTTTTTTGATCATTTTCAGTGTTCTTAAATGCAATAATCACATTAAAATATTTTCTGATGTTTTTGCAGAAAACTTGCACTGTTATAAAGTGTCATGAAAATAAGTATAAAATGTGATAATTAATTGAGGAAGAGGCTAAAAGAGTTTCAGTAACATACTGATTGACTAAGACTGAATTTTGTTGATGAAAATTATTTTGTTTTGTTTAAAAAAACATTGATATTGTTTGTATCAAAATTGAACTTACTTTCTCCTTTGGCATGTTCAAAATTAAACAGAAATACTTTAATAACTACCATTTCTATCCTTTAGCGTGACGTAATGTCCTATTGGTCTGACGCCCATGAAAGAACCACAAATTTGTTTTTATCTCAGAATCTCTTTAAAAATATATTGTTTGTACCAAAATTTAACTTACTTTTTCCTTTGGTATGTTCAAAATTAAACAGAAATACTTTAATAACTACCATTTCTGTCCTTTAGTGTGACAATGTCCTATGGTGTAACGTAATGTCCTATTGGTGAGACACAAAAGAACCACAGATTTGTTTTTATCTCAGAATATCTTTTTTAAAAAGTTGAGTACTGCAATAGGGAAGATATAAATATAAAATGATGTTAATATAGTTTCGTCTATATATTAACATATTTTGGTCATACTTAATATCATATTTGATTATAATTTCATATTAAATAAATAACACTATATGAAAATAAGTGTCTAGCAATGAAGATAAATCTCTCTCATGCTATTCGTATATTAATAGGAGGATTTTTCTTAATTTTTGCTATGTCAAACCATTGGAGAAATGCATAGTACAGTTCAGAAAAAAATAAATACATTTAAAAAAAATTGACGAAGCGACCCTTTATATTTTCTCAAAGATCACACTACATAAATATATGCATTTCTTCTTCAAAAATGGTCTTTTACAAAAAAAGACTTGATGTTTTACCTGTATATGCAGGATTGTCCTTGTTCTCCAGCTGAAACTCTGCCAGTAATCTGAAGATTCCCCTGCAAACCACACAGACACACATCAGACACGTACATTGATAAAAGTAAATGCATTTGTTTTTAGATGTGCGTGTGTTACCTGGCATTGGGCGTGAGGCTGCGCAGCACGTGTGTGAGTGAGCTGAGCGCCAGCGCTCCGGTCTGCTGCACCAGCAGCGAGTTCTCGTACGACGTCTCCTCGGTGTACGGCATATACGTGGTGGTTTCGTACCACAGCCAGTTGAACATGCTCATCTTCGCCTGATCCCAGACTGAGCGAACACAGACGAGGAGAACATGATCAGACCATAATATGAGTGATCAGCATCATCTAAAGCTGAAGCGTGACACTGACTGAGTGGAGCGTTGATGTGGTCGATGGAGGCCAGCAGGTGCATGTTGGGAAGCGCCGCCAGCTGCCCCAGTGCCTGCTGGTTCCTGTCGCCCCTCAGCATGGGCCCGTCGATGTTGTTGATGATCAGGAAGACGTGATTGGTCGGGTCTGGAAGACAAACACGTGGCTTACGTTCGCTGGAGACGATCGGAGAACAGATGAGAGAGACGTCACACGTCAGCCTTACCTTCTCTGAGAGATTTGATGATGAAGTCGATCTGTTCTGCAGGATTACGGAAGGTTCCTTCGTGTCCGAACACGTCGCAGGTGAGGGAGTTCAGGATCTGTCAGATTATGGCAGGATTCAGACGATGTCAGTCAGATCAAAACTGCTATCGAGCATTTAAAGAGACAGATGACAAGACTGCAGCTCATGCTTAGAATAAACAGAACACCATCACCTGCTGCTCAGAACGCTTATAGAGTTATCATTATACTTATCGTTACAGTTGTTGGTTATCGTTATAGTTATCAAGATATTTATTAATACAGTCGTCATTGTACAGCCGTTAATCGTTATAGTTAAATAATGTAGTTACTGTTATACTTGTACTGTTACACTATATTATTATAGTTGTTGTGATATTTATCGTTATAGTTACAGTTTATTGTTTAGTGTTACAGTTGTTATTGTTAGTCGTTGTGACATTTATCATCATAGTTACTGTTATAGTTAGTTTCTGTGAAACGTATAATTTTAATTATTAGTTATAATTGTTAGTTATTGTTATAGTTACAGTTATTGTGATATTATCATTATAATTAAAGATACCATTATAGTTATATTATCGTTAGTTATTGTGTTTGTTATAGATGTTAATCGTCATTATAGTTATCATGATATGTATCGCTATAGTTGTTAATTATCGTTACAGCTGTTAATGATCAGTTTAGTTATCGTGATATTTATCGTTAAACGTTATTTATTGTTACACTTACAGTTATCGTGATATTTATCATTATAGTTGTTAATTATCGTTAGTTATCGTTATAGCCTTTAATATCGTTATATTTACAGTTAACATGACATTTATTGTTATAGTCATTAATATCGTTATAGTTAGTTATCGTGATATAGTTATAGTTGATATTTATCGATACAGTTGTTAATCATTGTTATAGTTACTTATTTTGATATTTATCATTATAGTTGTAATGATCAGTTTAGTTATTGTAATATTTATCGTTATAGACGTTAATTATCGTTACACTAACAGTTATTATATTTATCATTATAGTTAATTATTGTTATAGTTATTGTGATATTTATTGGTATAGTCATAATATCATTATAGTTACAGTTATCGTGACATTTATCGTTATAGTCGTTAATTATCTTTAGTTATGACATTTATCATTAGTTATCATTACAGTTACAGTTATCATGACATTTATCATTATAGTCGTTAATCATTGTTATAGTTACAGTTATCGTGATATTTATCGTTGCTGTTGTTAATAATCGTTACAGTTCATCAGTAGTTACAGTTGTGATATTTATTGTTATACTGTAGCCAATTATCATTATAGTTACAGTTATTGTGATATTTATCGTTATAGTTGTTAATCATTGTTATAGTTACCGTTGTTGTGATATTTATCGTTATAGTTATTAATTATTCTTATATTTAGTTATCATAATATTTATTCCTATAGTTGTTAATCATAGTTATATTTACTGTTATTATGATAAACACAGAAGCAGCAAACAGACCGATTTGAGGGTCATACTGGGGAAGAAGCCGTTGACCACCACATGATCATAGTCAGACAACATGGACTTGCGGAACTTCTCCAGCAACAGCTTCTTGGAGCCCAAACCGTAGATCAAGATGTTAAAGCCCATGCTGAAATAATCATGAACAGAGAAACACAAGATGAATATTTGCATCTTAATCATCCTAAATAACACACACACACACACACACACACACACTCAACTGCAACTGCAGCATCCACTGGTTGAAGTTCTTCTCATGTTTTGCATTGAGCTTTTTAATATCGTCTGCGAAGCGTGGCGGGTTATTACCCAGGAGGCTGAGCAGAGTTTCCTATGAAACACAATTGAACACTTGTGTTAGATCTCAAACAGGTCCCCACAATCACAGACGGATGAAGATCACTCACCCGGTCCAGTTTGGGCGTCTGGAGTTTCTGGAGGGTTCGATCGGACGTCAGAACCTTAGAGCTGCTGTGAGCTTCAAAATACTCCTCCACCAGATCAGACTGCAGGAGAACATCCACACAACAAGAGAGACTTTCAGAGCTAGACTTCATAATGCAAAACATGCTGCAGTGATTCGACACTGAAAAAAACAACAACTGATGAAGAAACAATTTTCACTCAGAAATTGGAGGTAGCTTAAAATAATTACAAAGAAATGGCAAGTAACACTGAATTAAATCTGAAACTGAAATTAGAAACTTTAATTATTTTGGTTTTATTTACAGTTTCTTTTTAGTAAAAAAAAAAAAAAACAACATTTACGTTCATCATTAGTTACGTTTATCATGGCTACTTTTAATTTGTTGTTATAGTTACGTTCAAAGTTAGTGCTAAATTTGTCATTATAGTTACGTTTATCATGGTTATCGTAAAATTTGCCGTTACACTTACTTTCATCATAGTTATTGTTAAATTTGCATTATAGTTACATTTATCAAAATTTTTGTAAAATTTGTCTGTATAGTTGCATTTATCAAAGTTATTGTTAAATTTACCATTATAATTATGTTTTAATAATTATCCTTAATTTGTCATTATAGTTACTATAATATCATAGTTATCATAGTTATCCATAAATTCATTATAGTACGTTTATCAAAGTTACTATAAAATTTGTCGGTATAGTTGCATTTAAAGTTATCGTTAAATTAGCTGTTATAGCTACGTTTATAATAGTTATCGTTAAATTTGTCATTATAGTTATGTTTATCACGGTTATCATAAAATTCGCCATTATAGTTGCATTTTTGAAAGGTATTGTAAAATTTGCCATTATAGTTACGTTTATCACGGTCATCGTTAAATTTGCTGTTATAGCTACGTTTATAATAGTTATCATTAAATTTGACATTACAGCTTATCATGGTTGTCGTTAAAATTCACGTTACAGTTACATTTATCAAAGTTATTGTTAAATTTGTCGTTGAAGTTACGTTTATCAAAGTTATTGTAAAAAATGTGTCATTATAGTTACATTTATGATAGTTATAGTTAAATTTGCCATTATAGTTACGTTTATCATGTTTATCATTAAAATTGCCATTATAATTACGTTTATTAAAGTAATTGTAAAATTTGTCAGTATAGTTGCGTTTATCAAAGTTATCATTCAATTTGCCGCTGTAGCTACGTTTATTATAGTTATCGCTAATTTTGCCATCATAGTTACATTCATCATAGATATTATTATTATTAGTTATTAGGTTTTTGGTAGTTACATTTATCGTTATAGTTATCATTACAGTTTTTGTTATCATTACACTTACAATCTTTATAATTACGTTTGATATAGTAGTCATTATAGTTATCATTATTATATTAATTACTGACTTACAGGTCACTAGGGTGTTGTGGGCGGTTGCTAAGGTGTTCAAAGTGTAACAAACACTAATTCAGATTCTGAACTGGAGGTTTTGTTCGTCATAAACTCTTCCTGCTCTGGTTTGAGGCTCATCTTGACCCTCACACAGACAGTCTGAAGGTCAAAGGTCAGGATGAGACTCTCACCTCTGCTGCTTTCTTGGCCTTCTTGCTGGGCGTCTTATAGAGGGCAGCAGCCGATGTGTTTTTACTGGGCGTTTTGGGCTGGACGTCCTTCTTCCCCTCGTGTTCTTCAGCATCATCATCATCTTCAGAGTTTGAGGCTGAGAAATCGCTCTCGCTGTCTGAACGCAGGTTCGGAGCTGCACCACAATTACAACAGCATGTAAACGGACAGAGCCACGGGTGACGAGAAATACATTTACAATCATCAAGACAAATCCATAATTCAGACAAACTTTTAAGCTTCATGACATCATTTTTTTGAAAGAAAGAAACACTGAATGTTAAATCGTAACTTTTTTGCACTATTGGTGTGTTATCGTCATTATATTGTCCTCTTATTGTTAAAAAATTAAACAAACGAACCTGACAGTCTCTTGCGCAGTCGATGTGGTGTCGTCGAGATGAACTGCACCTTCTTACCCTGAGCAGACGATATAGACACGATATATATGTGAGCAAAACAACTGCATGTAAACACGTATAATGTTTTGGCACAGAAACATGTGAGCTCACCTTCTGAGGAGTTTTGTTCTGACTGGCTGATTCTGTAATGAACAAACAGAGAAAACCAGAGTCAGTCAGTCTTTAAAATGAGAAAGACAGAAGAAAACAAACCACAGGATCAGGACGGACTTTTAGCGGCGCGTGTCGGGCTGGACGACTCCTCGTTTGTGTCTGATGTGCTGAAGGTCACGCTCTTCCCAGGCGTTTGAGCCCATTCAGACGCTACACAAACACACATCACAGTCGACATCCAAAACACACTCAGAAATATGTATTTTAGTATGTATGCAAATTGAAATGCAGCCTAGTTAAGTGTTTATTCACCCATCTGAGCCATTTTATTGCCCCGTTTGATGGGCTGAAATGTGAAAACAGAGGATCCTGCGGTAACTGTGCCATTTTCACTCTCATCTGGAAAATAAACAACCAAAGTTAGAATTAAAACACAACCAAAAACATCGTGATTCACACTGCCTGATGATTATATTGTGAAAACAGTGCATTATCTGTCAGTACATGAGGCTGTTCATGGTCACCTTGTGATCCGGTGCACAGAGCATCAACGTAGTTCTGCTCACTTAGCACCTCGTCATCTTCATCATCATCATCATCCTCTCCCGCCTCAGATCGTTTGGACTTCTGGGGGGTTTTCAGGGTCACTAGTGTCTGTACGGATCCATTAGCTGCTTTTACATCTAGATTCATAATGCAAAACATAATCAGTTTCCATCCATTACACTAACACTAATATATATATACACACATCTATAAACAAAACTAATAAACAAAATAGATAGCATATGTTACTAAAAACATAAGTTATTCTATGTTACTAAACTAAATTGAAAAAAAAATCTAAATATAAAGTACAACATATATTAATAAACAAATGAATGGATAAATAACTATATAAGCAAAAATAAATAATTACAAAATTAAAAACTATATATATAACAAATTAAAAAAACTATAAATAAAGTATAACATATATTAATGCACGAAAAAAAGCAAATATATCAATCAATAAATATATAAATGAAAATATATAAAATAAATATTTAAATAAGTAAATATATAAATATAAATACACAACTAAACTAGATAGATAGATAGATAGAGGTACTATATATCAACAAATACATATCTGAATATAAAGTATAATAACTAAAAAAAATAAACAAGTAAGTAAATAAATTAACAAGTATATAAACAAATAATGGTAATATATATCAACAAATAAATATATAGATATAAAGTATAACATTAATAAACTTACTAAAATAAATAGATCAACAAATAAATATATAAGCAAAAATAAATCATTAAAAAATTATTAAATATTTGTATATATATATATATATATATATATATATATATATATATATATATATATATATAAAACAAAGCAACAAAACTATAAAGTATAACATTAAGGCACACAATAAAACTAAATATGTTAATAAATAAATTAATATAAATACACAACTAAACTAGATAGATAGATAAGGATAATATATATCTACAAATAAATATATATAAATATAAAGTATAATATTAATAAACTAAAAAAAACTCAAATTAAAAGATTGATAAATAAATATATAAGCAAAAATAAATAAACATTTTGAATAAAATCTATATATCTCAATAGATAATGGTAATATATATCAACAAATAAATAAATAAATATAAAGCAAAACACTCATAAAATAAACAGAACAATAAATAAATATATAAGCAAAAATAATTAATATAAATATTTTTATTCAAATATTAATATTAAATATATAAAAGAAAAATTAACAAAATTTAATTAAGTATAGCATCTATTAACGCACGAAAACTAAATATATCAATAAATAAAGATATAAATGAAAATATATAAATATATCAATAAATAAATATAAAAACACACAACTAAACTAGACAGATAGACTGACAGATAGATTTATAAACTAACTAAAATAAATAAATACATATACCCACCTACCTACATACATATGATACCATAAAAAACGGGTACCACAGTATTACAGAAATGACTGTTTTAGTCGTAATTTACAGTTTGAAAGTAAAAGCAAAGTTAAATGAGTGCCTTTAAAGTTTTGCTAAAACACACAAACACCAATCTTACGATGCTATTAATATAAAACTGAGGAGAAAAACCTTTACCTTGCTGCTTCTCTACAATATGATCCAAAACATCTTCATCAGCCACGAAGCGAACCTCTAACGGCTGTTTCTGCGTCATCCTGCGACTCACACGCTAAACTCAGACTTTAAACTGTAATATCTGTCCCACATAGACGTTTACCAACATTTGTTTTGACAGTAAAACTTCATCTTGCTGAGATCGACCTGTTGAAATCGTGAGTGAACTACTGTCGATTCGGCGCCACAGGAAAGATTTTAACCCACGTGTGACAGGAGTAGGGTCACGTGAGCCGCTCCGACCAATTAGAATGAGGCGCCTTTGAAAAACTACATCTCCCGTGATTCCAGGGTAAACGCATAGACAGTCAACGTCATACTGCGGGCGCAGATTTAATTCATATAAACCCATAGGATGTGTTTTCCTAATTGAAGACACAGGAAAGTATAACGTTTTCATTCTTTTAACTGGAATCTGATATAAAAATAGTGAAAAAAATCGTATCCAGTCAACACAACTTGTTGTGATTGGTTCGTCCTCAGCAACGTTGAGAAAAGTAACAGCTATCACGTGACACTGTTAATACAAATTGCTCCGCGACGCTTCTGTCTTTATTAAAACACACAGCGGGTAATATTCAGTCGTAATGAAATCCAAATTAACCGCAATCGCAGCGCTTTAAAGCATAATCAGAGTAAAACTGACGAATAAAAATGTGTTTTACGTCTAAGCTCTAGATGTCACTAAAAACTGTCCATGTTTTCATGAGCTGTTCTGCTCTGCTACACTTCAATTCGTCCTCATAAAGATTCACTCTCAATATTATGCGATATTCATTCACTCAGACTGATACAGAAATGTCATTTGATAATGTTCTGAGCAGTTTCAATCCGGCCGAGGCGATTTAAAATGTCACTGCACCGATCTGAAGATTAGATTCAGCCTTTCACACACCAATCGGGTTATTGTGAGGAAAATGTTATTTCAAAACTGCCAATATTAAATATAAAAGGGCATTTCAGGTTCTGAATTAAATCCAAATGTAATGCAATACACAAAAGAAGCACTGTCAAAATAAACTAATAAAGTAGCTCAGAAAAGCTTCTTGTGGGTTCGGAAGCAACAGCTGAAGGATCAGAAGTCTCTCATGTGCAGATCTGATCTCCATCGTTTGATCCAGTTTCACAGCAGATGGTCAAACTTTGCCTGGAGCGTCAGTTTTGACACCATCTTTGTCAAATGATCTTTAAATTGATTCACAAACACAAAGAACAGAGACATATCTGAGCTACTGATGACAGGGACAGAATCCGAATATACACAATTAATTACTTACACAGCGCAACTGCGCTCAAGGCGACCCGAGTTCGAGTCCCGTCTCGTCGTCCTATGCCGATCGTGCTCACCTCTTTCTACCCAATGCTTTCCTGTCTACCGTACTGTAATGATATTATATAAAATAATTATATTTTATAATATATATATATATATATATATATATATATATATATATATATATATATATTTATTTTCAAGGAGGATAACTGAACTCCACAAACGCACACATACACACAGAATGTAAAATATATAAAAGTATACATATATAATAAATATAGCACTATATTAATATTAATTAATAAATAATACATAATTGTATTATTTATTATAATAATTCTATATTGGTTATTAAATAAAAAAAAGAACAGCAATTTGCAATAGTCCTGATCTGAATCAAATTATTCACGAACCCGCTCCGAAGTTCCAAATTTAAATAAAGTGATTCACGATCCACTCTCCGAAATTCTGATCTGAATCAAAGGATTCACGATACGTGAAGTTCTGATGTAAATCAGATGATTTAGGAACCCGCTCCAAAGTTTTGATCTGAATCAAATGATTCACAAACTCCCTCCGAAGTTCTGATCTGAATCAAATGATTCATGAACCCGCTTCGAAGTTCCGATCTGAATCAAATGATTCATAAACTCCCTCCGAAGTTCTGATCTGAATCAAATGATTCACAATACGTGAAGTTCCGATGTAAACCAAATCATTCACGAACCTGGTCCAAAGTTCTGATCTGAATCAAATGATCCACAATACGTGATGTTCCGATGTAAATCAAATGATTCACGAACTCCCTCCGAAGTTCCAATCTGAATCAAATGATTCATGAACCCGCTCCGAGGTCCCGATCTGAATCAAATGAATCGCAATCCGATTGAAACGCTTCGAAACAGTGAATCATTTAGTGACGCAATGATGGAACTGAAAAGCTCCGTTTCACCCATCACTATATGTACAGGGGTTAGACAATGAAACTGAAACACCTGGTTTTAGATCACAATTAGTATGATATTGATATGATATTTTGCAGCTAATACAACATCATTTCATCGTGGGAGTGACAAATACAAGTCCTGCAAAGCAGCCAGAGGGATTTTGAGCCATTTTCCTCTTGCAGAACAGTGGCCAGGTCACTATGTGATGCTGATGTGGGAAAACGTTTCCTGACTCGCTCCTCCAAAACACCCCAAAGTGGCTCAATAATATTCAGATCTGGTGACTATGCAGGCCATGGGAGATGTTCAACTTAATTTTCATGTTCATTAAACCAGTCTGTCACCAGTCTTGCTGTGTGTATTGGTGCATTATTATCCTGATACAGAGCACTACCTTCAAGGTACAATGTTTGAACCATTGGGTGCACATAATGAAACTTTACACTCTGCTCTAACTGGTGTAATGTACAATAAGTGAAGATTGGGCACCAGACAGCGCAAATATAGCCATGAGACCTCCAATACTATATTGGCGAGTGTTTCAGTTTCATTGTCCAACCCCTGTACTTTTTAAAATCATTACAGGCGATGTCGAAAAATCGAAGATGAATCAATCGAAGCGGTTCCAGCGTAAATGACTCACTCAGTTGAATCGGTTTGTTTGCTCCTCCACTTTTCACATCTTCAGTCATGTTTACACGACACCGTCAGTATTACCACTAGCTTAGCCTGCTAGTTTTATGACAATAACTCAAATAAGCAAAAAAAGTATGATGTTCACAAATAAAATATTCACAAAGCTACTCCATATTGAGGTGAGGTAACCGGTTTACTGCTAACTAGTGAAACACTCCATTAATATGATGAGCTGCAGCTCAAAATACATGTTAACGATTAATTTTATAGCTTAATCCACTATATTTGAAATAGTCTGAGCACTGCAATTCAGCTGCTGACAGTTCAATAAGAAATCAGTTGAAAGCATCCAGTCATCTCATTGAAGTCAATGTTCAGTTTATCAGTATATTAACAGTTTTAATGTATCGGGTATTCAGGCAGACCATGGTATAAACAAGTATATATACACACATAAATATTATAAATAATCAGTTTATTATATATGTTTATGTATATATAACCTATAAATAACAGAAGCAGAAATCCTTAAAGTGAAAATTCATATTTTATTGGTTCCATACATTAATTTAATCAAGGGCAGAAATTAAGAAAACAAAGTTATATCAAACAGGGGCATCTACAAGGTTAAAGGTGGAAAAGGTCACCAGTTTGTTTCAATTACAAGTGCAGACCTTTGATTCATTCAGATCGATTCAGCTGGTCAGAAAGAGAGAAAAAAATAATCAAATAGTACAAAAATCTGAGTTTCAGCAGTATTATTGGGTGTGCGGGTGAAATAAAACAACAACCGACATGTTCATGAAACATGACTAGCTGTTCACAGTTGGTCTCCCTTAAACACAAGACTGATAGAAAACAAACACTGACGTCTGTTTAAAGCGTCTTCTGTGTCAGAAACGAATTTCATCCAAATCTGAAACAATCAGGCAACAAACACAGACCCGTGCCCTTGATTTCAATTCATCAGTCGTATGCAAATTAAAAAAATAAAAAATAATCGAGAGGGGAAAAGACGAGGTTCGTGTGTTTTCATCGTTCACGTTTTGCGTTTTTTACACATTAGATCAGAATGGCTTTATGTAACTCTAAGGAGGAATACATCTCAATACAGTTATACAGAACTCTGCTACTACCTTAAATATACAAGCACAAGTACACAAAAATCAATCAAAGCCCACGCTAAACGACTCTCTTTAAAAAATAAGACAAACCAATAGAATCTGAGGCTTGAAATCTTTAAGGACCTCGACGGTTCTGTTACTCCTTGGTTTGCAGCTTTCAACATCGGTTAAAAAAAAAAAAAAAAAAAATCAACCAAAAATAACAAAATAAAACATTCTAGGGAAATAGAGGCTGGTATAAAACACGGATAAAATTTTCCAAAAGTCGAAACGCTCTTCATGTGATATGAAACATCCTCCAGCAATCAGAGGAAGATGCGAGACGGCAAATTAATGTGTTGTGTCTGACGTTTCACTCCGAAAATAAAAAACGACATTTTGCTGAAAGAAAACATCTAGTCTATTACAACCATTAGAGTTTGTTGCATTAAAATGATGATTAAACATTTCCCCTGCAAATTCTCATTACTGTAATGCAAAACAAGAAAATAAGAACGGTAGTGTTTTGATTTGATGATTCACATTTTAAAATAATTCTCTCGTTGCAATACAGTAACAAAACGATGGAACCTTGTTTCCACCACAAAATAAAAAAAATAAAGGTAATTGCGACTTTTTACCTCACAATTATGACCTTTTTCTCGCAATTCTGACTGCTTTTATCAGATTTGTGAGAACTCACAATTGCAAGTTATAAAGTCCAATTTAGAGAAAAAAGGACTATTTTCTTAAAACTGCAAAATTAAATCACCAAACCTAAGAAAAAAAAAGTTGCAATTGCGAAAAAAAAGTCTGAACTGTATAACGAAAAGTCGGAATTGCAAAAAAAGTCCAAACTGTATAACGAAAAGTGGGAATTGCAAAAAAAAAAAAAATCCAAATTATATAACGAAAAGTCGCAATTGCGAAAAAAAAAAGTCTGAATTGTATAACGAAAAGTCAGAATTGCGAAAAAAAAGTCCAAACTATATAACGAAACGTGGGATTTGCAAAAAAAAGTCCAAATTGTTTAACGAAAAGTCAGAAATCCAAAAAAAAAAAAAAGTCTCAATTGTATAATGAAAAGTCGCAATTGCAAAAAAAAAAAAAGGCCGAATTGTATAACGAAAAGTCGGAAATGCAAAAAAAGTGAAAACTGTATAACAAAATGTCGGAATTGTGAAAAAAAGTCAGAATTGTGAGAGAAAAAGGTCACAATTGCAAGAAAAAAAAAAAAAAAAAGTAGTAAAAAAACTGCAAGAAAAAGTCAAAAGTGTGAGATAAGTCACAATTACCTTTTATTTATACAGCGGCGGAAAGAAGCTTCCATACAAAACGGTATTAAAACTGAAAATGACCTTTTCTAAAATCCTGTTTTCCTCATGCAAAATGTCATTTCTCGTGAGTGAAACAGAAGCCGGATATATCTTGGTCCTGTTGGCGTTTTACGTGGTCAGATTTCTCCGTTTCGTCTTAACTTAAACATATGAACTATCTACAGGCTCCTCATAAATCACCAACAAAACCTGGAGTGTGTGATTAAAAACTGTCCTGTGTCGAGTAAACGGTTTCTGTTGTGGTGTGACGCTCATCTCTGGTCCTCCGGGTCCACTTCCTCTGCTGACAGGAAGACCAGCTACTGCAGGTAGATGAATGAGTCGACCGCACCTCTTTCTTCCCATTGGATGCCCGACGCTCCCTGGCTCCTCCCCCGTCCCCGCCCCACCACGAGTCTCACTGAGACGCCTGTGAGGTGGGGTTGTCGTTCTTGCCCTCCTGGCTGGACGGAGGCTTGTTGTTCCAGGGGCTGTTGGCGCCCAGCGCGGGCGAGTTGTTAAAGCTGTCCTCGTCGTCGATGCCGTTGGCCGCGTCGAACTGCGTGTTCTCCAGCCGCGTGATCAGACGCTCGTCCTCGTCCCCGAACTCGCCGCCCATCAGCGTGGGCTCGCCCACCACCATCACATCCTGAGCAGACGAAAACACCACAGGAGAGAACATCAGCATTACAAACACAATTTAGTGATATTAAACGTCATCCAGCAATCAGAGGAAGATGCGAGACGGCAAATTAATCTGCTGTGTTTGACGTTTCACTCCAGAAATAGGAAACAACATTTGCTGAAAGAAAACGTCTATTACAATCATTAGAGTTTTTTGCATTAAAATGATGATTAAACATTTCCCCTGCAAGTTCTCATTACTGCAACGCAAAACAAGAGAATAAGAACGGTAGTGTTTTGATTTGATGATTCACATTTTAAAATAATTCTCTCGTTGCAATACAGGAACAAAACCATGGAAGCTTGTTTCTGCCACTAAATAAATAAAAAGGTAACAAAGGTAATTGTGACTTTTTCCCCCTCGCAATTATGACTTCTATAAACTCACAATTGCAAGTTATAAAGTCCAATTCAGAGGAAAAAAAAAGACAGTTTTCTTACAATTGCGAAATTATATTACCAAACCTGAGAAAAAAAAAAAAGTCAATTGTTTGAGAAAAAAAAATAAATAAAAAATTACGAAAGAAATTCAGAATTGCAGTAAAAAAAAAAAAAAGTGTCAGAATTGTATAAGTCACAATTGCAAGAAAAAAAAGTCAGAATTGAGAGAAAAAGTTGCAATTGCGAAAAAAGTCAGAATCGAGAAAAAGAAGGTCGCAATTGTGAAAAAAAGTTCGAATTGAGAGAAAAAAAAGTCACAACTGTGAGAAAAAAAATTCAGAACTGAGAGGAAAAATTCACAATTATGAGAAAAGTCAGGATTTTATTTTAAAAAATTAAGAGGAAAAAGTAGCAATTGCGAAAAAAGTCACAATTGCGAGAAAAAAGTCAGAACTGAGAGAAAAAGTCACAATTACGAGAAAAAGCCAGAATTGTGAAAGAAAGTTGCAACTGCGAAAAAGTGAATTTTCTTTAAAAAAAAAAAAAAAAAAAAAAAAAGAAAAAGTCGCAATTATGAGGAAAAAGGCAATTGTGAGAGAAAAAGTTGCAATTGCAAAAAAAAAAAGTGAATTTTTTTTTAAAAAGTCAGAATTGAGAAAAAAGTCGGGAAAAACATCAGGATTGTGAGTGAAAAGTCGCAACTGAGAAAAGGTAAGAATTGAGAAAAAAGTCGCAACTGTCTGAGACCTTTTAACATTAGAAACGAAATATAGGAAAAATAAACAACACATGATTGGTTACTCACTGGGACCTGACTGGACAGCGGGAAACTGTTTGCTGGGCTCTTCTTCTTGTTGTTGCTGTTGTTATTGGATCCGCCGCCCGCGCTCATGGTGCTGCCGCCCGACATCTTGCGCTTCCGCCGCTTGCTCGGCGCCTGTCTGGCCGGTTCGGCTGCGGAGAGACGCGACACAGATGAGCTCAAACACGCGTTACACAAACACCAGAGTCTCTGAGACAGACGAGAGCGACTCCTGACCTGGCGGAGCGACCATCCTTTGCCACTTCTGGAACAGACACGTCTTCAGACAGTCTCGGGGACTCAGGCTGTACGTCTTGTGTCTGGACATCAACTCCTGCATGGGCTCCAGGATCACACACAACTGAGACCGAAACATACACAACAACAACAACAACAACACAAGTTACTAAAAGAGTCATTTAGTCATTGGTTCACTTGATTTGCTCAAACGGCTGATTCATTCAAAAACAAAGCAAGTGACTGTCTTAATGAATGAGTCACTGAATCACTGACTCACTCAATTGGTTCAAACAGCTAATTCATTTAGAAATCAAGAAAAAGACTGATCTTTATGAATGAGTCACTGAATCATTGGCTTATTTGATTTGTTCAGAAATTAAGCAAGTCACTGTCTAAATGAATGAGTCCCTGAATCATTGACTACGTCAATTTGTTTAAACGGCTAATTCATTCAGAAACAAAAAAGACTGATCTGTATGAATCAGTCATTGCCTCACTTGATTAGTTCAAACAGCTGATTCATTCCGAAACAAAAGCAAGAGACTGATCTTTATGAATGAATGACTGAATCACTGGCTTACTTGATTCACTCAAATGGCTGATTCATTCAAAAACAAAGCAAGTGTCTTAATGAATGAGTCACTGAATCACTGACTTACTCAATTTGTTCAAACAGCTAATTCATTCAGAAATCAAGACTGATCTTTATAAATGATTCACTGAATCATTGGCTCAATTTATTCATTCAAGCAGTTGATTCATTTAGAAAAAGCAAGTGACTGTCTTTATGAATGAGTCACTGAATCATTGACTTAGTTTGTTCAAACAGCTAATTCATTCAGAATCAAAACAAGAGACTAATCTGTATGAATCAGTCATTGGCTCACTTGATTTGTTCAAATAGGCGATTCATTCAAAAACAAAGCAAGTGACTATCTTAATAAATGAGTCACTGAATCACTGGCTCACTTGATTTGTTCAAAAATGTAGATTCATTCAATAATGAATCACTGTTACGTGTTGATCAGACGCACAACACTTCTGTGGCTTTGATAGGTTTTAATTTAATTGAATTAATTTAAACAGAAAGTACTGTGTTTTACAGCATTCTTGCTGGTATTTTTTCCATAATTAATTGCATCAAATCAATGTGTTAAATTGACAGCCCAAGTTACTAATGAGCTGAATGCAAACTGTAGATCATGTCAGTGTTGTGTTGTGTTCGTACTCGGAGGTAGTTGAGGGTGGAGTTTGACAGGCCGCATCTGGTGATGTTTTTAGACAGCTGATCCAACATCTGCGGGTCCTGAGCCTGAGACAGACGCAAAAATCATACGATCATCAGGTATGAAACAACAGCTAGAAGAACGAACAGTGCGAGATCCAGGAAGAGGAACTGACATGCATGGCCAGGATGCTGCGGGGAATGAGCTCTCTGTGCTGCCGGATACTGAAATGCCACGTCTTTATTCTCATCATGTCATCGAACATGAACTCCAGGTACAGACGGCCCTCCACACACACCTGAGGAGACCAGAAACATCCCGTTAAACCACAGAAACATCCTGCTGAACGTCACATTAAACAACAGACACACACACACCTGTGTGAACATGGGTTTGCCGTTCTGCGTGACCATCGTACACTGATCACAGTCCAGAGACACAAAGTTGTTGTGGAAGGACTCTTTAGGGTGTTTGAGAATGTAGTAGAGCTCAGTGGCGCCGCCTTCAAACACACTCCTGAAGTAACGAGGAATCAGCGTCCGTCCGATCGCTGCAAGAGACAATAATGCTGATCAGATCACCTGACAGATCTAAACGTCTCTGGATACATTTATAACAAATCATTTAACACAACCACCTTCAAACGTGTGATATGTGATACTCACTGTATCGTTTAGGACCGTCCTCCAGACAAAACGTGATGGTGAGCATAGCATCATCCTCAAAGAATTCAGTAGTGAAAGCGTCCCACCACAGATTATCACACTCCTGAGAGAGAAACAGTATGAGACGGCTCTCTGATATCATTCACCCAGCTCAGGCCGACAGACATTTCTATGCTAACGTTATAAGGTTTATGTCAGGAATATGAAAAGCATCTTAAATTATTAAAATGTTTAAAGTGCTGATAGTTAAGACTGAGCTATAAATGTAAAGAGAAAAGATCCGTCTCACCTCTGTCCAGTTCTGAAGCCGCTTGTTAAGCTCAAATATCCTGTAGTCTGTCTGATTCCCGTAAGGTGTGTGTCTCCTGAGGAACACAGACTGTTTATTACTCAAAGACACATACTGAGACTTCATGAACTTTAGA
Organism: Cirrhinus mrigala; assembly: GCA_036247105.1. Lineage (NCBI taxonomy): Eukaryota > Metazoa > Chordata > Actinopteri > Cypriniformes > Cyprinidae > Cirrhinus > Cirrhinus mrigala. Next base: position 1,341,130 of record CM070017.1, on the reverse strand, counting down.
TACATTAATAATAACAACAAATATCTTAATATAGAAGAAGCATGTTTTAATGTAACGATTGAAAATGCCTAGTATTTTAAAGCTAATGCATTATTTTTGATATGCAAGGCTTCAAGGGCTCTACGCTTACTTTTCTTTTTAGGAACACTTGTGCTCCTAACTTACAAAATTTAGCACCTTCTAATCAACAATAAAAAAAAATCTCATCAAAAATTTGCCTTCGCATTACGAGGTGATATTTGACTTCTTAAAGTGATTTACAGGGGAATTTTGTTTTTACCTTTGTAATGGCATTTTTCTAACTTCATTAAAAGTATGTCATCTTTTATGTAAAGCTTTTTTTTTTTTTTAATTATGTTTTTTAAGCTTTTTAAAGTTTCAAAAGTTTTAAAACAACAGAATTAGAACAGGTAACCAATCAAATGAAATCAGTATTGACAAAATTAATTTGTACTACAGAGGTGCACAGAAGAACACAAAAGTGTCTTGTAGGTGTATTTTCATATGTTTAACGAGGCTCAGAGGTGGCATGAGTGCAATTAAATTCACAAATTCATGTTGAGATTAATGTTTTAAATATAAAATTTTGAATAGGGAAATATTAAATTATTTAAATAAGTGAAAAGATACTTTAAAAATGAAACTAAATCTGCCAGCAGGTGGTGGCAAGTCACTGTTTTAATTACTGAATCGTTCATTCCTTTGATTCGTTTGAACAGGAAGGTTCATTCAGGAATAAAGCAAGTGACTCTTTATGAATTAAATTATTGACTCACTAGATTTGTTTAAAACAGCAAGTTCATTCATAAACGAAACACTGCTGTGTTTGAATGAAGATGCGCAGCGGCTCGGTCGTGACTTGTTTCAGACTATTTTTGATGACAAAATAGAGCAAAACCAGGCAATAGCGTTATATTTTAAATCTCAAGCTGTACAGGGATAATCAGAGAGATGTGTAAATGTCTCACCCGATGCCCGGCTCCAGGTATGTGGGGGGATACATGGGCGTCGGGCTGCAGAAACAAGACAGAAAGCAATGAAAGATCATGTCAAACCTCATGAAGTTTACATAACATGCTTTATAAATGCCCTGGCGAGGTCATAAAACAGACTGACACAGACCGTGTCAGTCTGTAAAGTGACCAAGTCCACTTCTCTGCCCGCAGGCACCATGACAGACCGGAAGAGAGTCGTTTTCTGCATTTATCAGCATGCTACAGTAGATCTGACACACACTAGAGTTTAGGAAAGCCCCACCCACTTCCTGGATGCTGTCCAATCCTGGACACTGATTGACAGCTGGTTTTCCAGCACACTTTGGAGACAAGCACTTCCTGCTCCCGCTATCTGACACAAACACCCGCCAAATGCAGATGCAGCTGAACGCTCTTCTGTCCTCACAGGAACTCACTACAGCCACTGAACCTCGCAAGTGACTGATTTGAAACGCTCTCCATTAACGGCTGCTCGTGCACATCATAAATTATTCTTTACGGATAGTTTTTAGTTTATAATATCCCTGAGCTCATACAGACGATAGTGCTTTTGATTTTTGCTGTGAATGACGCTGAAACAGACGGACTCACCCCACGTCTCTGTCCAGCATGGTGCCGGGGTGGAAGGGGGGGAAAGCGCTTCCGTTGGGGGGCTCCTTTGGGGAGTACAGCTTGAACGACTTGGAGGAACAGCCTGAGTGAGGAGAGGAAGAGAGAGACGACATACAATTCTGCATTAGTCAAACATCGGGAGCATTTTACACGCATGACTTAACACGCATATCCACACACAGTCATAAGTAGCACGCTTATATTTGTTGCAATAGCCAACAATACAGTCTTTTATGCCAAAAATCATTAGGATATTAAGTAAAGATCACGTTCCATTAAGATATTTTGGAAATTTTCTACCATAAATATATCAAAACTTAATTTTTGATTAGTAATATGCATTGCTAAGAACTTCATTTGGACAACTTTAAAGGCGATTTTATCAATATATAGATTTTTTTGCACCCTCAGGTTCCAGATTTTCAAATAGTTGTATCTCAGCCAAATACTGTCCTATCCTAACAAACCATACATCAATGGAAAGCTTATTTATTTAGCAAAAAATTGACCCTCATGACGGGTTTTGTGGTCCAGGGTCACAAATATCAAAATCAACTGATTTTGGCTTCCAGTCAAAAGTTTGGAAAATTTGGAAAACTTTTAAAAAGGTTTTTTTTTTTTTAATTAAAAAAAAAAAAAAAAAAAAAGCCTCTTGCTGTATTTATTTTAATCAAAAACAGAAAAAACAGCAATATTGTGAAATATTATTACAATTTAAAATAGTTGTTTTTTTGTGTGAATATCTGTTAAAATGTAATTAATTTCTGTGATCAAAGCTAAATTTTCAGCATCATTACTCCATTATCAATGTTGAAAACAGAAATTGATACTGTTTTTAATCAAGGATGCATTAAATTGATCAAAAGTGACCGTAAAGACATTTATAATGTTCCAAAAGATTTCTATTTCAAATAAATGCCTTTTGAACTATCTGTGAATCCAAAAAATAAAATGTATGAGAGTTTCCACAAAAATATTGTGCAACGCAACAGTTTTCAACATTGATAATAATCAGAAATGTTTCTTGAGCAGCAAATCAGCATATTAGAATGATTTCTGAAGGATCATGTGATGCTGAAGACTGGAGTGATTATGCTGAAAATTCAGCTTTGTTCACAAAAATAAATTAGTTTAACAGATATTAACATAGAAAACATTACATTTAAAGCTGTAATAGTATTTATTTTTTTTTAACAGTATTTTTGATTTCTGACTTCTTTCAAAAACACAAAATTGACTCATTCCAAACATTTGTCCTGTAGTGTATATCGACCATTATAATACAGGCTATTCAGGTAGTGCATGCTGATTGTTCCAGTGGTGCTAAAGCACAGATGTTGATTTTGAATTGACATTTGTGAAAGAGTGAATGTATAGCGTGCGTGTGTGTGTATGTGTGTGTATGTGTGTGTGTTGGGGGAGGGCAGTACAGTGACTGTTTCACACACTCGCGCAGTAAAGATCCTCCATAAACAGAGCGCAGGGGCGGAGGTCAGCCACACCCCTCACCCTCTCCATCCCGCCAATTAAACACATCTATAACACGATGCATTCAGCCACAATGAGGTCACGACCCCCGTTGTCGCGGGAACAGCTCCGCCTCATAATGACCGCTCGACGCGTCTCGCAAATAAATCTGAGAGCTGTCAACGTCACGGCGCATCGTAAAATGGAGGGCGATAAGACAGGAAGACAGACTCTAATTGAATTATATAAACAAAACAAGAATGAAGGCGAAAAACAACATCTGATCATTTCACAGTAACATTCAGGTACTGTATTCTAGAGATTGCTAAATATGCTTAAAGTTAAAAAATAAAAACTTTTAATTATATATATTCATTTATTATAATATTTTTGTTATATATATTGTGTAAGATACGAATAGATACGAAAAACTAATTAATTACACAATTTATACACTGATTTCTTTACTATTTTAAAAATGGATTAAAAAACACACAAATATATTTATAATAATTATTAAAATTTACTGTCATAATTATAAATAATTAAAAAAAAAAAAAAAAAAAAAAGAATCAAACATTGATTTTTTTCTGGATGCTAAATCAAACATTGACATTATTTACCAAGTAGGTGTTGTTAACCAAACAGACATAAAACATGACCAGACAATGAAACATGCTCATAGGATATCAATCTAAAAAAAAACAACACACACTGTAACCATTAAACATGTTGCTGAAGTTAAAAGCAGTGGAAAATGTATAAAATCCACCTGTAAGCTTGAAGCAGCAACACATGCTCAGTGTAAACAAGATTCTCTCAGGCATTAACATCTATGATCAGGTGTCTGATGTGGATTTAAGCAGTTTCACTACAAACCAGCAACATCATTTCACTTCCATCCTGCTTTACTTTTATGAAATAAAACACTTCTGACCCCACAGCAAATCTGACTGGACCTGGAGAAATAAAGTCCATCTAAAAGACTGTTCGAGTAGACAATTATGACTGTCTTTGGTCAAATACATGAGTGTTTTCAAGAGAGACAACTGCTGGACAGTTTAAATCTTGATCTGAAAACATTAAAATCTCACGCTCGCACAGCGTACAGGAAGCGTCCCGGCATCAGAGCACATCCTTCATTAAACATTCATAACACAGACTTCGAGCCATTAAATATTCACTGGGGACGACACTGGACACAGGTTAGTCCTGTTCACGGACACAAATCCCTCTCACAACAGCGCTACGCTTATCAATATTACACAGGAAACAACCAGCACTTCTGCAGGCCTGATGAAGGCAGATTTAAGACTTTAAGAGCAAGCAAAGACAATTAAAGGAATAAATAGAAGGGCGCCCAATATGTCAATATGTTCTCGTAAAGTAAATGTCTTGTACTATTAACACTTCAAAGCTTGAAAATACAACTTGAATAGCAAACAAAAACTTTTCAATTTGTTTTCAAAAACATTAGCTTAAAGCTTGAATAGTTTTACTCCAAATCATCAGAATGTGGAAACAACTTTCACTGTATTTTCTAATCACACTGCAAAAAAAGTGCTGTGCTTTCTTAGTATTTTTGTCTCGTTTTCCAGTACAAATGTCTAAGATTTGATCAAAATGAGTTTTCTCCAAATAACCTGTCAAATGAATGATTCTGATTATTTATCAATGGTTTTATGAAACGCAGCAAGACAAACTAAACATCACGCATGTGTATAAATCTGAAAAAAGGTAACAGCAAAAATACATTTAAAAAAAATAAATTGCAAAACTAGAGTTTAAAACATGCATTCTTAAGGGGAAAAAAAAAACAAAACAAAACAAAAAAAATCTTTCAACGTAAAAAGGTTTTTACACCCAAATGACAGATTTGTTCTTGTTTTTAACAAACTCTCTTAATTTTCTTCCATTTTTAAAGACCTTTTACATTCGCATGTCCAGTAAATGCATTTTGATTTAAGGACATTTAGTTATATGAACTGGAAAACAAAATACTGACTGAGAAAGACAAATTTTTTGCAGTGCATGCAACATTAATGCCATGACTGTATGAATTAAAGACTTTTCAGGAAGTTAAATTGTAGAAGGGTGAATTAAGACTTTAAGACCCACAGTAAACACCTTTACAGCTCACAGATATCATAATATTCTGATTTATAATCAGACTAAAACATTAACCAGATGCAAAGCAGGAAGCATGTAGAAAGAAATCAGCCCGTTTAGCCATTTAGCAAGTAAATAAAATGTGAGCATTAGATCTTAAGAGCGTCCCATTAAGAGATATCATTCAACGGCGGCTTAATGACTTTCTAAATCAAATCAAACAACAAACTCAAACTTCCCGTGCAGTAAATTGCTTTCTTGAAAACATCAGCAGCAGCGCTTTCTCTCACACGCACATTACTTCAGGCTACAGTGTGGCCATAATCGAATTGGCGTCTAAATGTGCCACATGATAAGTTGAGTGCATATAGGACAGCAGACGTCATTACAGCAACATACAAATCACATACAGACAAGTTGTGTTGATTTTATGCCTGACGTAACAGGCTAATGGTCCGTCGTATGTGAAAAGTGGGAAACGATGATCATATGATCTGCTAATGACTGTTTTCACCACAACACCACAGAGACCCTCGAGATGATGCTGATGGCTTCCAGTAAATGGAAATTACTGCGAATTAAGAGGAAAAACACTTTACAGAGTGAATGCATGTGCTGATACAGGACTATTTTACTGTTATAACAACAGAAACAATCTTAGATGAGGAGGAAAACAAAAAAAACAAAACAAAAAAAAACAGTTTTCTCCAGTCAAAAGTTTTCACTGATTTTTAATGTTTTTAAAGAAGTCTCTTCTGCTCACCAAACCGGCATTTATTTGATCCAAAGTACAGCAAAAGCAGTACAATTCTGAAATATTTTTACTATTTAAAATATCTGTTTTCTGTTGGAATATATTTTAAATGTAATTTATTCCTGTGATTTTAAAGCTGAATTTTCAGCATCATTACAGTCACATGATCCTTCAGAAATCATTCTAATATGCTGTTTTGCTGCTCAAAAACAGTTATTATTATTATTATTATGCTGAAAACAGGTAAGTGTAATTTTTCAGATTTCTGAGTTCAGAAGAACAGCATTTACCTCAAATAAAACATTTTTTATAACATCATAAATATCTTTATCATCACTTTTGATGGATTTAAAACATCCTTGCTAAATAAAAGTATTTATTTAAAAAAAAAAATGATATATATATATATATATATATATATATATATACACACACACATACACACACACACACACGCATACATATATACATACTGACTCTTTTGAAGCTTTTGAATGGTATAGCGTATAATGTTACAAAACCTTTTTATTTCAGGTAAATATCTTTCTATTCATCAAAGAATCCCAAAAAAAAAAAAAGTACCCAACTGTTTTAAATACTGATGATAATAATAATAATAATAATAAATATTTTTTTGAGCAGCAAATCAGCATATTAGAATGATTTCTGAAGGATCATGTGACACTGAAGACTGGAGTAATGATGCTGAAAATTCAGATTTGGTCACAGAAATAAATTACATTTTAAAATACATTCAAACAGAAAGCAGTTATTTTAAACAGTAAAAAATATTTCACAATTTTTTTCTGCTTTTGCTGTGCTTTAAATCAAAAATGCAGGCTGAAGAGACTTCTTTAAAAACATTAAAAATCTCACTGTTGAAAAACTTTTGCCAGGTAGTGTATATATGCATTGCAATAACTCAAAAGTCAGTTTACTCGTGCAATAAGCATAATATGATGTTCTTCACAGCAGACTGTGAGTGAAAATCTCTGGTCATGAGACTCATGAGCTCATACGAACGGATCAGTCAGTGTTTACACTATATAACCACACACACATTCACTATTACAACACGTTTACGGTGAAATTCCAGTCTGACAGACTTTAATAACGCAGAACTGTAATGAAAGCTGATTTATAGATGTGAATGAGCTTGAGTGTTCATAAATAAAGCCCATTGATGAGGCCCGCGGCTACATGCTAATGCTAACAGCGCAATAAAACACCGACATGAGCGAAGAATCCTTGAAATAAAACACCAAAACAACATGCGATAAAAGCGAAAAACACATCAAAATAGAAGTCGACACTAAAACTGAATTAAACCCCTCAGTGTGTTAGAATAAGGGATAAATAGATCTGTGTAAATAAACCCCCTTCAGCTTTACCTGAAACACTGGTGTACCGGAGGATCGAGCGACTCCACACGGGCTTTATGCGAATCCCGGGACGCGAATAATCATGAAAATCGGTGTGAAATCATGGGAAACGGCGGTTATTAAGGCAGAATCGTCCGGTTTGAGTCGCGCGAGGCCTCGAGCTGCAGGTCCCGCGGCGCTCGTGCTCGATGAACCCGCCTCAAGAGTCTTTGTGTTCACGCGCTGAGCGAACAATAGACGCGCACAGGCCCGACTGATGCTCGCTCGACCTCTCTCTCTCCCTCTCTTCTCTCTCTCTCCGTTTCTCCTCCTCTGTTGTTTCACCTCATCTACACCTCCTTCAATCTCAGGATTATCGCTTGTTTACACACCTTTGTATATTATACATTTATTATATATATATATATATATATATAAACAATATATTTTTATTATAAAATAAAAAATATATATAAAATTTATAATACAGTTTTAAAACAGTATTAAAAGAAGGTGCTAAATAATACATTAAAACTCAAAAATGTAAAATACAATATTTTTACAGAGAGAAGTAGTGCAAATAAGGTGCAAAATAATGAATAAAAAATATGACAATTTATATATATATATATAAAACGTATTAATTAATTTCTTAATATCCTGATTAATTCATGTATATAATTATATGTATAAAAGTTGTTTAATTATTGTTTTTCATTTTATTTATTATTTTTTAATTAAATACAATTACATAATAATTAAA